>NIVC01000426.1:0-260000 GCA_002269645.1 Macrostomum lignano | reverse complement strand
ATCCGCTCCCACTCTGATCCGCTCCCACTCTGATCCGCTCCCACTCTGATCCGCCCTCACTCTGATCCGCTCCCACTCTGATCCGCCCCCACACTGATCCGCTCCCACTCTGATCCACCCCCCACACTGACCCCCCATACTGATCCGCCCCCACACTGATCCGCCCTCACTCTGATTCGCCCCCACTCTGATCCGCCCCCACACTGATCCGCCCTCACTCTGATTCGCCCTCACTCTGATCCGCCCCCACACTGATCCGCCCTCACTCTGATTCGCCCCCACTCTGATCCGCCCCCACTCTGATCCGCCCCCACTCTGATCCGCCCCACTCTGATCCGCCCCCACTCTGAACTGCCCCACTCTGATCCGCCCCACACTGATCCGCCCCACACTGATCCGCCCCACTCTGATCCGCCCCCACTCTGATCCGCCCCACACTGATCCGCCCCACTCTGATCCGCCCCCACAATGATCCGCCCCCACAATGATCCGCCCCCTTGACTTACTTGACTTAGCTGCAGGGGGCTCCGTGCGTCCGGAAACAGCGAGGAGGCGTTGCCGCCCATTTCGCTAACCCCTGGCGACCACGGGCAGCTAGTGCTGCGGTGTCGCGCAGGGAGTTCCGGTGGCGCCGGCGTCCGCAGCGCGGTCCCCCTCCGGAGAGTCCAGGAGGTGGATTGTCGCTCGCCCGGTAGCCCTTAGGTAGCGGACGAGCTGGCAGAGATTCTCGGGCCTGAAAACGTCGGAGAGGTCCGGGTTTGGGCCGAGGTAGGTGAGCCTGTCCTGAGTAAAGGCGGGGCATTCACAGATGAAGTGCTCCGCATTCTCGACACCGGAGAGGCAGAAAGGGCATTCCTCACTGCGGATTTTCTCCTGGAGGTAACGATGCCTGGCAAAGCAGCCATGACCCGAGAAGGCCATGGTAACCGCCCTGATGTCCCTGCGGTTGAGTCCAAGCAGGGCCCTGCGTAGGGCGGAGGAGGGACAGGGGACAGCCGCGCGGGATTGCCGGCAGTCGGGGGCGTTAGCCCACCTCTCCCTGTGCTTAGAAGCCACCCACTGGTTGATCCGAGTGGTGACAACGGCGATGGGGGTGGGGGCCACGGGCAGGGGACCAGTAAAAGAACCGGTCGAGCCAGCCTTGGCCAGGCGATCGGCCAGCTCGTTGCCGGGGTGGCCCGAATGCCCGGGGATCCACCTTAGGGACACCTTGTTGGAGGCGCCTAAGCGGTTGAGCTGCCCGATGCAGTCGAGGACTGTACGCGAGCAGGTGGTGGTGCGCTCAAGGGCGTGAATCGCCGCTTGACTGTCCGAGTGGAGGGTAATTTCCTTCCCCCAGACGTGCTGATTGTACAGCTCCATGGCGCAGGAGCTGATGGCGAGAACTTCGTTCTGGAAGACGGTGGAGCAGGTGCCGGTGTGTTGGGAGAAGGTCGCCACAGTTCTCCCTCCAGACACGATGCAGTAGCCGTATCCAGAGGCGGAGTTGATTTGGGACCCGTCAGTGAAGCAGTGGATTTCATGGGGTTTCCAGTTGTCTCTCGCTTCATGGCGTGGTGGAATGCTGGTTTTGAATTTGAGCGGGGGGCAGAGCGTGGACGGGATTCCGTCCGAGAGGGTCAGCAGGCCTCTCGCTGCTTCCAGGTCTCGCAGGCTGAGGTCGCCATGCGGCCGGAGGTTCCGCTTTCTGAAGGCAAACTGCTTCTGGATTTGGACACCCGCGTCAAGCAGACGACGGGTGGTTTTCATAGCCTCCCCTCTAACAAAGAGGTCGAGGGGGGAATGTCCAAGAAGGAGTTCATGCCAGCGAAGGGCGTTGAGGGAGCCGCGCTCATGATAGCTCGACAAGCGCGGCCTTGCACCCTATTTAAAACCTCAAGAACCCCTTTCACCTCTAGGGCACTTTCCAAATGAAGCCGGCGAAGGAGATGGCCGGTCTAACAATGGCAGTGTAAATCCACCAGAGGCGGCGGGGGTGAGGCCCCAGGTAGCACCGAAAGCTCTGCGGATCTGCGCGAGAGTCGCGAGAGCTTTGCGGGCTTTAGTTTGGACGTGCGGGGTCCAGCTCAACCTGTGGTCGAGGGTGACGCCCAGACATCTAGTTTGTTTCTCCATGGCAACAGGTTTGCCGTAGAGGGAGAGCGGTTCGATCCTCCAGTTTCGGCGGCTGGTGAACATGATAGCCACGGTTTTAGACTCAGAGAACCTGAGACCGCAGCTATGTGCCCAGCGCTCGGCACGGTGGATGAAGGCTTGAAGGAGGTCCCTGAGGACCGCGGGCGATGGTCCAGCCACAGTGGCGGTAGCATCGTCCGCATAGCCGACCTTCTGAACAGGGTCCGGATGCGGGCTGCAAAGCAGCTCGTCCATGACTAAGTTCCAGAGTATCGGGCTGAGGACTCCACCTTGCGGTCCGCTTTTCTGGACTTCCACGGAGCGTGAGTGTCCCAGGAGGTGCGAGGTGGCAGTACGATGGGAGACCATGTACATGATCCAGCGGGTGAGGTGCTCGTGCGTGCCCCGGGATTCCAGGGCTCGCTTAAAGGCTTCAAAGAGCACATTGTTAAAAGCACCATCAATGTCGAGGAAAAGCGACAGCGCGTATCCACTGCCAAGCACGGCGCGCTCCAGCTTGTCGACAATGGCGTGCAGCGCACTTTCGATGGAACGTCCAGGACGAAAGGCGTGCTGATTAGGGGAGAGCGGGGAGTTCCTCAGCTCAACGAGGAGAAGGCGCCAGAGCACCAGCCGTTCCATCAGTTTGAGGAAGAAGGACGTCAGACTGATAGGGCGGTAAGCTTTGGCGGAGTGATAGTCTCCCTTTCCTGGCTTGGGTATGAAGACTACCGTAGCCTCTTGCCAGGCTTTTGGCACATACCCGAGGGTAATGCTGGCCTTGAAGAGGTTGCAGAGGAGGCCGAGAAACCTGTCATTTTTAACTGCCTCATGAAGGAAGGCAGGATAAATGTTGTCAGGACCCGGAGACTTGAAAGGAGAGAAGGATTTTGCGGCGCGAGCCGTCCTCTCTCTAGTAATGATGGTCGAAGCCAGGATCTGTCCGCCCGGAGAGTGGTCCGGTGGGCCTAGCTGCGGTGCGGCACGTGGGAAAGAGCTGGTGAGCATAATGTCCAGCGATTCCCCAGGGTTCTCAGCGAGCCGGCCGTCCGGTCTTTTAATGACTGAGAGCTTTGACATTTTGTCGAGGGTGAGAGCCTTAACTACGCGCGAAGTAGGGCGGGTACCTTCTAACTCCGCGCAGTATTGGCGCCATTTGTCGGACTTGGCTTTCCTGGTTTCACGCTTAAAGTCACGGATCGCTTCTTGATAGGCGGCCAGGTCAGCTGGGTCCTTGCTCTTGCGAGCTTTCCGTTGGAGGCACTTTGCCTTGCGCCGGAGGGATCCGAGCGCCGGGTGCCACCAGGGGGCGGATTTTTTGCCTTTGTAGGCTTTAAGAGGACAGGAAGCCTCATGGGCTGTCAGGACGGTCTTGCTGAGCAAGTCTGCAAGGTCATCCACTTCCTGACAGGTGGTTGGAGCGACGGTAGTCAGCTGATCTGTCTGGCATTTCAGGGTTTCCGTGAAAGCCGTCCAATCAGTGTTCCGGACGTTCCTTTTCCACAGAATGTGAGGCTTGGGGCAAGAGGATTGCAAACGAAAACGAACGAAGCGATGGTCAGACAGAGACTCCTCTTCGTCCCACACCTCCCAGTCCTTGACTAAAGGAGCCAAGCCATGGGAGACGAGGGTAACGTCGAGGGCCTCCGTCCATCGCCCGTTGTCAAAGGTGGGGGTTCCACCAATGTTGCAAAACTCAGTGTTGGTGGTGCAGATGTAAGCAAGGAGTTCCTCGCCTCTGCTATTGGAAGTATTACTGCCCCAGTGGGTGTGGTGAGCGTTGATGTCGCCCGCCACCAGCAGCTCGAACCTACGGTTAGAGCAGTAGTCCACGAGGGAGGTGAGGTTGGGTGGAACCGCGGGGCCATCGCCAGGGATATAGATCGAGGCGATGATGACCGTGCGGTTGGTGATAATGTGGTTGGACTGAATGACACAGAGGTCTCTGTCAGAGAGGTCCGGTCTGTGCTAAGCTTTGAGGTGGGTAGATACGAAAATGGCTGCTCTGGGGTTTTGGGGGTCTTGAAAACAGTCAAAACCAGCAGGAATGTTCGGAATCTTACCTTTCTTTGTCCAGGGCTCCTGGAGTAGGATGATGCCCGGTTTCGCAAAGTTTGCCACCCGCATCAGGTTGGTCGAGGCCGCGATGCAGTGGTGCAGGTTAAGCTGCAGGATGTCCACTCCGGGAATTCCACGAGTCAGACCAGAGCGGATAGTGTTCCGGGAGGGTTTCCGGCCCTTTCCACGTCCGCCTGTTGCTGCAGCTTTCGCGGCTTTCCCTCTGACAGGGTCCACGTCCTCGGAGGGGTCGTGACGACCGGGAGCTTCTTTTCCTGGGCGTTTCCGCCCGGCAGAGCCCCCGACTGCCCGCTTACGCTTCTCCGGGGGCGGTGGGCGGGTGGCGTCAGACTCAAAGCTAAAGAGCTGAATCTGCAACAGCCCGACAGAGATGATGGACATGTCCGGGTAGCGGAGCATCCAGCTATCCGACAGTCCAAGAATAGCCGTGAAACCGTCTCCGCCTGGCTTGGAGATGGTCTCGTGAACTACGACACCGTTGGCCGGTAGCTCCGGGTTGGAAGCCACTAGCAGGTGACGAAGCTCGTCGTCCTTGGTGATGCAGCTGCGAGCCGGGATCCAGGCACGGTGCCGGTGTGTCCGGGGTCGCTCGTCCTCCCTGTAGATGAACAGGTTCTCCAGCTCCGTACCCCAGTCGAAGGTTTTCAGCAGCTCGAGGAGCTGCTGTCCTGACTGGCTGTCGGTGGGCTGGATATAGAGGGCTTGGTCCTCGACTTTCGTCTTTTGGACTCGAATAGTAGTGCCGCTCAAGGCCATCTTGACCAGGTGGGAGTCCAACCTGCGCCAGATAAGGTCGAGCTGTTCGGCCGTAAGAGGCGTCTCCTGGCCTTGGATAACCAGGGCCGGCTGCCTTTTGGCCATAGCCGCGTAGGTTCGCTTCGGCTTTGTGGCTTGGCCAGCGCCCCCCGCTTTGGATCCCTCCACGGCCGTGGGAGCTTCCACACGGGCAGAGGTCCGGTCACGGGAGGGGCCAGCCGCACCAGGAGCTTCAGCGGCACCTGACGCATCAGACCGGCGCGCGGGGTCCACCCCCTTGTCGGATGTCGGCTCCTCCGCGGGGTTCGCAGAGTTACCGGCACCCTCCTCAGAGGTGGCCGGAGGGGCGGCTTTCGCATTCCTCCGTTCCTCCGCTTTGCGCTGGAGAAAGGCTTTGTAGCGAGCAATGCTACGGGCCTTCTTTTTCGAAATCTGAGGTCCGCTGTCTTGTCCAGCCACTCCGGTATTATCCTGAGCGGCGGCAGCGGCAGATTGAGAGGCACCGCGGGTTCCGGTGTTGCGAATGTCCGGCTGGGCCGCGGTGCCAACCTCGGTTGGTGCTCCAGCAGCCTCGGACGTGTCGGAGGTAAATGAATACTCCATGAGTCGCTGAAAGGCGAGTGGGGACTAAAGGTGAGAAGCCGCTGGGCCGTAACCCCAAACCCAACAACCAGGCCAAGAGGTAGCGACCGGGGGGTGGCTTAAGCCCGTACCGGCCCGACCGCTAGCAACCGAGAAACTCCCCGGCTAAGAGCCCGGCTTGGAAAAACCAGAGGCCGAACCAAAGGACCATCAGCACGGTACTACACTGGGCCCTTGAGGGAAGCAGGGGGACTGCCTCCGGAGCCTGCGGACTGGCCGCATACCCTGTTAAGGTCAGAGGGTGGTACCTGTTCCTCAGAGCCGTGGCCAGAGGCACCTGATACGCACAGGTGCACTTCCGGGCGGAGCCCGTACCCAACTTGGCCAAAAGGCCACGGATGGGTTGCCGCCGCCGGAGCCCAGTCAGTCCAGCAGCCCTAGAGCTGCCTTGAACAGATGCGGGGCATGAACCCCTGGGTCGGCTTGCGAGTCAGCTTGGAGAGAGTTCTCCTGCCATTCCTGCACCAGAATAGAGGGGGTGCAGGTGTGTAGGATCGCAGACCTTAGCCCGTAGGCCTAATCTGTCTCATGCTACACAGGCGTGCTGTACCCGCCATTGCATGCCCCCACTCTGATCCGCCCCCCACAATGATCCGCCCCCACTCTGATCCGCCCCCACTCTGATCCGCCCCCGCACTGATCCGCGCTCACTTGGATCCGCCCCTACTGCCCCATTTGCCCGTGCAAATCCTAATATCTATAACTAGTGCGGGGCACCCGTCCCACCTCCCACTTCAGGTACCTTATGTCGGAAACTTACCCCAAGGACCTGGTCCTAGTAATCGATAACAGCGGCTCAATGATGGGCAGCGGCTCAATCATGGCTAATCGAACTATGACGGAATTTTTTGCAACCTTAACGGCCAACGACTATTTCAATGTGCTGCTGGTAAGTTGTCATTTCTCGCATGTCATGTCTCGCATGGATGTTAATAAGGCTTCTATTTCCTATTCAACTACACCGCAGGCTATGGGCACGCAGACTACTTCAGCGTCTTACGTGAGGTACGTGACGGACGTGTACAATGGAACACTGCTGCAGGCCACCGATGCCAATAAAAATGTGAGACTTTGGATCGGATTGAGGGGCAAATCCGGGAGGGGATTAGTGTAAGAGCAAGACCAAAGTGGGGGCGGATCAGTGTGGGGGCGGATCAGAGTGAGGGCGGATCAGTGCGGGGGCGGATCAGAGTGAGGGCGGATCAGAGTGGGGGCGGATCAGAGTGGGGGCGGATCAGAGTGAGGGCGGATCAGAGTGGGGGCGGATCAGAGTGGGGGCGGATCAGAGTGGGGGCGGATCAGAGTGGGGGCGGATCAGAGTGAGGGCGGATCAGAGTGGGGGCGGATCAGAGTGGGGGGGGTCAGAGTGGGGGCGGATCAGAGTGGGCGGATCATTGTGGGGCGGATCAGTGTGGGGCGGATCAGAGTGGGGGCGGATCAGAGTGGGGGCGGAACAGAGGGGGGCGGATTAGTGTGAGAGCAAGACCAGAGTGGGGCGGATCAGAAGGGGGGCGAATCAGTGTGAGGGCGGATCAGAGTGAGGGCGGATCAGAGTGGATTTGGGGGCGGATGGGGGTGGATCTGAAAGCAGTCAAAGCAACCGTGGCCCCGCACTCGCAGAAAATGATGGAGCTGTTTAACGAGGACCGGGCTAAGTTAACGGCATCGTCCAGAAACCTTCAGGCGCAGGGACTGGCCGACCTTGGTGGTGCCCTGACGGAGGCCTTCCAGTTGCTGCGGCTCGTCAAGGAGAGCAAGACTGCAGTCAGCGCCGGGGGCGTTCAGGCTATCGCTCTGGTCACAGACAGCACGCCCGAGGACTATGCGGCTGTTTTTGCAAAGTTCAACCCCGACGTAAGAATTTGACGCTGTTTTGGATAACGTTCCATTTTAATCATGTGTTTCTTTGAATCTGGAGTCTGTTTATTAAAGTACATTCGCACCCTCTTTAAAGCACACATATTTAAGCACATTCCGCGTTTTATCGGTACAGAGGTGCTCTGCTATCAATTTTAATAGTGCGCATGCACTCTGAAAGTATATCTGCTTTCTAAGAGTACACCAGCACTCTAAAAGTACATCTGAATTCTAAGAGGAAAGCAGCACTGTATAGGTACCTTCACACCCGGAAGTTTACTATTAAAGGGTGCAAAACCACTTTAAAAGTACGTCTGCACTCTATAAGCGCATGAAAAATATGATATTTCCCGAGAAGCACACGGTATAAAAAATTTCGTGTACAATGCCTCCTCTGAAAATCTCAACATAACAGCGCCAGGTCAGGCTTTTCACCTATCTGATGGGACAGGAGGCCAGGGACGCACCTGTAGTGAAGTCCATGGCCTGCGCCAATCGAGGCTATTTTGGTCAGGTGTCCACAATGTCCGATGCGAAGGCGACCGTACTGGTTAGTAGAAATTGTCTTTTACTATTCGCTAAATTGAAATCCAATAGCAGCATAACAACATAGCGACAGCATAGCAATAGCATAGCAACAGCGTAGCCACAGCATAGCGACACCATAGCGACAGCATAGCGACAGCATGGCGACAGCATAGCGACAGCATAGCGACAGCATGGCGACAGCATAGCGACAGCATAGCGACAGCAACAGCTAAGTTAGCATTCCATTCTAATCAATTTTCCACAACTTCATTTCACAAATGTGCAGCACTACCTTCCTGTGATGGCCCGACCGAATTCCCAGTCGCAACACCGGTTCTTCACGTGGAGCGACGTGCACCAAAACCAGATTCCAACTGTGGTAGGCATTGCTAGGAAGATTTGTCTTTGCCAATATTTTTTAACATTGAATTTATACTAACGAATATAAAAATATGCTTTGTGTTGTAGGGAATGTCCAACAATGCGGTGAGTCATTAAACATTAATTTTTGTCTACTTTTTATGTACTGCTACATAACGAGTAAAAAGTAGCAAGTATTTTTCAAAAAAATTCATATCTTTACGTGCAGAAAAGAGCATTGTTCACGTCGGTCTCCCAAGCCGCATATGATCTTCGAAGGAACAGCACGGTAAAGCATTTTTTTAACAATCCAGATAGGGTGATGGTTTTTAGCCAATCAGCGACGAGAAAAGGGGTTACAGTTGCAGGGTAGATAGGGTGAAGGCTTCTAGCCAATCAGCGACGAGGAAAGGGGTTACAGTTGCAGGGTAGATAGGGTGAAGGCTTCTAGCCAATCAGTGACTAAGAAGGGTACAGTTTCGGGATAACGACAAGATATTTTTAATCAATTGGCGAAAAAGAAAGCAAAGCAGGGGAGAAAGAGATCATGTTTTTACACTGCAGAAGTTTGCATAGATTACTTTTAAATGACCTTGAATACCCAGGTGAACGCTGGCGTGATCGGCGTGGCCGGCGTAGACTTAGCAATGAACCAGTTTGATCAACTTGGCCCGGCCTGGGAGCTGGGACCGCTTGCTTACATCTTCATTGTCAACAATAACGGATTTGTCATCTACCACCCGGAGCTCAGAACGATTGATGTGAGTTCTTGGGGGTCCTGGGTCCAGCTTTTTGAGCGATAAGAATTACATTTAGGCCTGCCAACCAATGAGAATAGGAGGGACAGGGTGTGTTGATAAGAGGCAAACCTGCTAACCAATGAGAGGAAAGACAAGGGACAGAGAGTGGGTGTATATCGATACTGCCCAACCAATGAAAGAAGCGGAGGGGAAGAAAGTGAATTTTTTGGTAAAAAGTAGATCTGCTAACCAATGAGAGGACGAGGGACAGGAAGTTGGTGTGTCGATAAGAGGTAGACTTGCTAACACTAATAAACTAACAGGGAAGCAGTGAAGAGATGCTATTGCTATGCTGTAAGAGATAATGCCTCTTCTCTAAATCATCAATCTTCCCGATTCAGAGCTCCGGCAATCCGTTGCTGTTCTACAGCAGCAGAGACATCGCCAGCATTGAAGTGCCAGCCGACTCTGTGCCGGTGTTCAACGAGCCCGATTATAATCTCACTCTTCGGACAGCCCTAGTGCAGAGACAGACTGGAACGTTCGACTTTGCCCGGATTCGTCTGTACAATGGGAATGTGAGACGCCACCTACAACAAGACATCCTTTTCTAGACTTTTATCCTAGACTCTCTTCCCTTAGACTATCTTCCCTTAGGCTCTCTCCTAAATTCTTCCCCTCGACTCTTCCCCTAGGCACCCTCTCTCCTAGATATTCTCTCCCGGACATTCTCCTAGACTATTCCCCTAGAATATTCCCCTAGACTGTCTCCTAGGCTATCCCCTAGACTATTTATTCCCCTACACCATTCCCCTAAACTATTCCCCGAGAATATTCCCCTAAACCATTCCCCTAGACTATTTCCCCTAGTCTATTCATCTAGACTATTTCCCTAGACTATTCCCCTAGACTATTCCCCTAGACTATTCCCCTAGACTATTGCCCTAGTCTATTCCCCTAGACTATTCCCCTAGACTATTCCCCTAGACTATTGCCCTAGTCTATTACCCTAGTCTATTCATCTAGACTATTTCCCTAGACTATTCCCCTAGACTATTCCCCTAGACTATTCCCCTAGACTATTGCCCTAGTCTATTCCCCTAGACTATTCCCCTAGACTATTCCCCTAGACTATTGCCCTAGTCTATTACCCTAGTCTATTCATCTAGACTATTTCCCTAGACTATTCCCCTAGACTATTGCCCTAGACTATTCATCTAGACTATTGCCCTAGACTATTCCCCTAGACTATTGCCCTAGACTATTGCCCTAGACTATTCATCTAGACTATTGCCCTAGACTATTCCCCTAGACTATTCATCTAGACTATTGCCCTAGACTATTCCCCTAGACTATTCATCTAGACTATTGCCCTAGATTATTCCCCTAGACTATTCATCTAGACTATTGCCCTAGACTATTCCCCTAGACTATTCCCCTAGACTATTGCCCTAGACTATTCCCCTAGACTATTCCCCTAGACTATTCCCCTAGACTATTCATCTAGACTATTGCCCTAGACTATTGCCCTAGACTATTCCCCTAGACTAGGGGGGGGGGCCGTAGCCCAGCGGTAGCGTAGCTGCTCTGGTGTGCCGCGACCCAGGCTCGATTCCAAGTGCAGCCACATTAATTTGGGGCTGGATTGGAATCTTGGCTAGGCTCGCTTGTGCAATTAACGGCCTTGAGAGCCAACCCCCCCAAGGCGCAGTGAAGTGTACATGCCTAACAATTAATAAAGTTAGGGCCGCTGTACACTCCTGTGTGAGTGTGTGCCTGCGTAACGTATCCGCGCGCTTGTATGCCTGCTCAGGGGAATCGGCGGAATGGGCAGTAATGCCTCTCGCCGGTTGTGTGCCAATGACGCTTAAATTGCGCCAGGGTGCACACAACCCCCCTGCCTCTAATAAAAAAAAATTATAATTCCCCTAGACTATTCATCTAGACTATTCCCCTAGACTATTCCCCTAGACTATTCCCCTAGACTATTCATCTAGACTATTCCCCTAGACTATTCCCCTAGACTATTCATCTAGACTATTCCCCTAGACTATTCCCCTAGACTATTCCCCTAGACTATTCATCTAGACTATTCCCCTAGACTATTCCCCTAGACTATTCCCCTAGACTATTCATCTAGACTATTCCCCTAGACTATTCCCCTAGACTATTCCCCTAGACTATTGCCCTAGACTATTCATCTAGACTATTCCCCTAGACTATTCCCCTAGACTATTCATCTAGACTATTGCCCTAGATTATTCCCCTAGACTATTCATCTAGACTATTCCCTAGAACATTCCCATCGACTATTCTCCTAGTTCTTCTCCTAGCAAATCTAAATATTCAAACTTTCATCGTCCCCTGCTAATCAGTCGCGGTCGCAAAGAATCACCTACCGGTATCTGACAACGCCTCTACTCAGCTCAGAGGTCGCGGGCTCGAATTCAAGCAGGCAGACGCCATTCAGCCTGGGCCTGGCTCTGCCCTGGCAGTCAGGCCAGCAGTGGCCCCTGCCGCTTGCCTACGCTGCCAATGCGTCAAACGTTGGCGCCAATCTGGCAAGCGCTGAAATTGGCGCCCTCCTATCAACTCGTCTGGTGCCTGTCGTTTCCACCGGAAACCTCAGCGCCTGTCAGCCAGCTCTGTCGCTGGGAGTCGGTCTGTCGAGTAACTTTGAGTTTTGCGACTTCTCTGAGTCGCTCCGAGCGGCCTTCAGCGCCAACCCGGTGTGCGCCGCGGCCCAGGCGCTGGCGATGAACCAGACTGCTCAAGCCGGCATGTCCTGCTCTGCGCAGTTCCTCTCCAGGCTCCGCGTCGATGCGGTGGCCTCGCTCGACTCACCGAACGTCTGGCGGGCCGCCTTCGCGGCGAATAGCAGCACAGAACCAGCTCGGTTGCTAGGGGCAACGGGCGGTTACACCTTTCTGTGGTGCGGCGGCAGCGGCCTGGCTCGCTGGTTGGTTGACCCGGCACTGAACGGCAGCCTGTCGATGCCTCGCTGGCAAAACGGCACCCGGGATCAGCTGTACGAGCGCACGGTTGCCATGGCTAGGGACGAACCGACGCTGAGCGTCGCCCTCACGCCGCCGTCGCCGACTGTCGTGGCAGCGAACGCCGCCTCGAATGCCACTTTTCCCCGGGCGTTTCCGGTGCTTCTGACCGCGCCGATTCGGGTGGCGCCTGGCGCCGTGGCCGCCGTGGGGGGCGCTGAACTGGACTATGCCAGGCTGGAGGCCTACTTCACCAGGTGCGAGAGAACAAACTGACTACCTTCCTATCTATATGTCTATCTATATGTCTATCTATCTATCTATCTATCTATCTATCTATCTATCTATCTATCTATCTATCTATCTATCTATCTATCTATCTATCTATCTATCTATCTATCTATCTATCTATCTATCTATCTATCTATCTATCTATCTATCTATCTATCTATCTATCTATCTATCTATCTATCTATCTATCTATCTATCTATCTATCTATCTATCTATCTATCTATCTATCTATCTATCTATCTATCTATCTATCTATCTATCTATCTATCTATCTATCTATCTATCTATCTATCTATCTATCTATCTATCTATCTATCTATCTATCTATCTATCTATCTATCTATCTATCTATCTATCTATCTATCTATCTATCTATCTATCTATCTATCTATCTATCTATCTATCTATCTATCTATCTATCTATCTATCTATCTATCTATCTATCTATCTATCTATCTATCTATCTATCTATCTATCTATCTATCTATCTATCTATCTATCTATCTATCTATCTATCTATCTATCTATCTATCTATCTAGATAACTTTGAGTTTTTGCACTCTTTTGCACTACTTGAGTAGTCTGATTTTCGTTCGGCATGGCTGGTTCCAGCAGGTAGTTCCTCTGGATAAAAGCGCTTACCGCGCCCATTGGCTTTCCAGCTGCCTTAATCGTTTCCGGTGATCTTGTGTGCGTGCTTTCAGCTTGACTGGCTGCGGCAAGCAAGCTCGAAAGAGCTCGCTTCGCTCGCTCTTTCTCGCTATCTTCTATCTATAGCCAGGACCTGCACCGGAGCGGTTACGAAAATTAGATTTCTCGGTAGTTGCACGCACTCTTTTGCACTACTTGAGTAGTCTGATTTTCGTTCGGCATGGCTGGTTCCAGCAGGTAGTTCCTCTGGATAAAAGCGCTTACCGCGCCCATTGGCTTTCCAGCTGCCTTAATCGTTTCCGGTGATCTTGTGTGCGTGCTTTCAGCTTGACTGGCTGCGGCAAGCAAGCTCGAAAGAGCTCGCTTCGCTCGCTCTTTCTCGCTATCTTCTATCTATCTATCCCCATTAACTTAATCAGGGTCACTAACAGCTGCTCCAGTGGAGCCACCTGCAATACCTGTGCCCAGGCCAGCGTGAGCTGCTACCTGCTGGACCTCAGCGGCATAGTTGTGGCCTCGAAGCGGCGTCAGGATGTTGGCAAGTCTTTTGACTGGGTCAACTGCGATGCGGCGGGGGCGTTGATCAACCAGAGGCTGTACTACAGGTGAGGCTCGCACAGGAGGATTGGAGGAGGGTGAGGCTCCCACAGGAGGATTGGAGGAGGGTGAGGCTCCCACAGGAGGATTGGAGGAGGGTGCGGCTCCCACAGGAGGGTTGGAGGAGGGTAAGGCTCCCACAGGAGGGTTGGAGGAGGGTGAGGCTCGCACAGGAGGATTGGAGGAGGGTGAGGCTCCCACAGGAGGATTGGAGGAGGGTGAGGCTCCCACAGGAGGATTGGAGGAGGGTGCGGCTCCCACAGGAGGATTGGAGGAGTGTGAGGCTCCCACAGGAGGATTGGAGGAGGGTGAGGCTCCCACAGGAGGATTGGAGGAGGGTGCGGCTCCCACAGGAGGATTGGAGGAGGGTGCGGCTCCCACAGGAGGATTGGAGGAGTGTGAGGCTCCCACAGGAGGATTGGAGGAGGGTGAGGCTCCCACAGGAGGATTGGAGGAGGGTGAGGCTCCCACAGGAGGATTGGAGGAGTGTGAGGCTCCCACAGGAGGATTGGAGGAGGGTGAGGCTCCCACAGGAGGATTGGAGGAGGGTGAGGCTCCCACAGGAGGATTGGAGGAGGGTGAGGCTCCCACAGGAGAATCAGCTTCAGAACAGTTTGATTTAATTTTTAGCGTTCAATCCAATGACTATCAATCAGTGTGCTATCGGAGGCTGGAAATCTCCAGAGCGGCTTCATCACTTCTGAACGTGAGTTTGCAAGGAAACTAACAGTACTTGTAGAACTTGAACTGCACTTGAAAGAAGTCCACATATTTCAATCCCTTTGCTTTCAGCCATTCAAAGCAATTGCTCAACTTGTAGCCTGGATTCTGTTAGAAGGCTTTCTGTGAGTTTTCCTTTGTTTGAATACGATTGTGTATTGATTTCATTACTGATTCATTGAATGCGTCAGAATTGAAAAATTTCAGCATTTTGTCCGACTTGTCTGCTTCTCTGATGGGTAGCCTCTCTGCTGATGCCCAGAGTGAGTAATAGTAGTAGTAGTAGGAGTAGTAGTAGTGGTATTAGTAGTAGTAGTAGTGTAGTAGTAGTGGTAGTAGTGGTAGTAGTAGTAGTAGTAGTAGTAGTAGTGGTGGTAGTAGTAGTAGTAGTAGTGGTAGTAGTAGTGGTAGTAGTAGTGGTAGTGGTAGTAGTAGTGGTAGTAGTAGTAGTAGTAGTAGTAGTAGTGGTGGTAGTAGTAGTGCTAGTAGTAGTAGTAGTGGTAGTAGTAGTAGTAGTAGTGGTAGTAGTAGTAGTAGTAGTAGTAGTGGTAGTAGTAGTAGTAGTAGTGGTAGTAGTAGTGGTAGTAGTAGTGGTAGTGGTAGTAGTAGTGGTAGTAGTAGTGGTAGTAGTAGTAGTAGTAGTGGTAGTAGTAGTGCTAGTAGTAGTAGTAGTGGTAGTAGTAGTAGTGCTAGTAGTAGTAGTAGTGGTAGTAGTAGTAGTAGTAGTGGTAGTAGTAGTAGTAGTAGTAGTAGTGGTAGTAGTAGTAGTAGTAGTGGTAGTAGTAGTGGTAGTAGTAGTGGTAGTGGTAGTAGTAGTGGTAGTAGTAGTAGTAGTAGTAGTAGTAGTAGTAGTAGCAGTAGTAGTTAGTACATTTAGATTTGAATCAGCTATTTTCGCTGAACTTTGAGTGCAACAGTGGATAATTTCTCTAATTTCTTTAGTGACGAATGCTTCCCTGGCAACCAGGATCGTGTACGCCAGCCGTGCTACGATTGGCTGCCAGTCCTACTCGCTGCTGCAGGCCAACTCCACTGCGTTGGCCGCGGGTTCGCATCAATTAAACAACATCAGCTGCAGCCTGGCTTTTACTGCCGCCTCATTTGCGGGCCCTTGTATAAGGTATTGAAATCCCGGCTCTAAGTGACACTCGAATGTAGAGATCCCATTATGTAGAGGTTCCTTATTGGGATTCGAATGTAGAGATCCCATAATGTAGAGGTTCCTTATTGGGATTCGAATGTAGAGATCCCATTATGTAGAGGTTCCTTATTGGGATTCGAATGTAGAGATCCCATAATGTAGAGGTTCCTTATTGGGATTCGAAATTATAGTTCATCACATTTTTGCAACCCCACTCGCAGCGACATCTACGTGAAGCAGGTGAGCAAGACCAACCTGGTCTTTGTCGCCGTGGCGCTGGACACGGGCTGCCAGTGCCAGGGCTGCAGCCCCAGCACCGGGCCAAAGGAGATGGAAACGCCGGCTAATTATTCTCTGCAGCAGGTGCTTCGCCGCAAACCTGATTGGACCCGACCGAACATTGTGCTGACGGTGAGTCTGGGGGCCAATGTACAGCATCCTGGACGTGTGTACACAACTTCATAGATCTCAGTGTGTACATAAATCTCGGTGTGTACATAGATCTCAGTGTGTACATAAATCTCGGTGTGTACATAGATTTTGGTGTGTACATAGATTTTGGTGTGTACATAGATCTCGGGTGGACATAGATCTCGGTGTGTACATAGATCTCGAGTGGACATAGATCTCGGTGTGCACATAGATCTCGGTGTGTACATAGATCTCAGGGTGTATATAGATCTTGGTGTGCACATAGATCTCGGTGTGCACATAGATCTCGGTGTGTACATAGATCTCAGTGTGTATATAGATCTTGGTGTGCACATAGATCTCGTGTGTACATAGATCTCGGTGCCCACATAGATCACGGTGTGTACATAGATCTCGGTGCCCACATAGATCACGGTGTGTACATAGATCTCGGTGCCCACATAGATCACGGTGTGTACATAGATCTCGGTGCCCACATAGATCACGGTGTGTACATAGATCTCGGTGCCCACATAGATCACGGTGTGTACATAGATCTCGGTGCCCACATAGATCACGGTGTGTACATAGATCTCGGTGCCCACATAGATCACGGTGTGTACATAGATCTCGGTGCCCACATAGATCACGGTGTGTACATAGATCTCGGTGCCCACATAGATCACGGTGTGTACATAGATCTCGGTATGTACATATATCCCAGTGTGTACATAAAACCCAGCAGTATGTAGATAGATCCCAGCCGTGTGGACATACAGGTAGATCTCAGTGTACATAGATCCCAGTGTGTGCATAGATCGGATCGAATTTTTATAAAATCTCCCCTCAACAGGACAACTCAACCGTGTGCGCCAGTCACGCCAATCCAATCCGGGCTCCATCAGCTTTTCAAGCTTCCTACTGGCTCCTGCTGACCGCTGTGCTGATTCTCTGGCTAAGCTAAAAAGTACATTTAAAGCTCTTTAAAGTGTTTCTAACTTTGCCAACAACATGGTAATCGACATGTTGCTAAAATTTTGAATTTTTTCCATTCTTCTACGCTTCCTACTCATAGACAACTAAAGTAGAAGGAACTGTCACTCGCAATAAAAGTTGTGAAAAAGCAGAGCGTCTACTACTTTTTTATTGGTAGTTTGTCTGCGCAGTGTCACTTAAATTTAATGTAACAGCCAAAATTTTCATTCCCTTTTCGGGGTTTGCTGCCTCAGGAGAATGAGGTTAAGAATGTACACAAGTTAACGCAAGTCAGGCAGCCAAATCTAGCTCAACCAATGAGAGAGCAGTAAGGAGAGAGGTCAAAGTCAGACGGACGAAACTCAGCCTATGGGCAGGCACAATCTGGCTCAACCAATGAGAGAGCAGTAAGGAGAGAGGTCAAAGTCAGACACAAGCGGGCAAGAGGAAAACATGTTTATCGGCAGATACCCTATATCGGCAGAAGAAAGACAGAGTCTGCTTGTGTAGCAGCATTATAACCTTTAAAATCTTATAAATTATATATTTTTCACTACTAAAAAAGACTAAAGACGCAAATTCTGCTACTGATAAAAGAGTAGACGACCGCATTTTTTGCATGATTTGCGAGTTATACGCGCACCTGTACTTACAGAATGTAAGAAATGTGATTTGTGACATGTTTAAAGATTACATCAACTTTTCTTATGCATGTTTCATTCGTTTCAGAATCATTTTGTCGATCTTTTCAAATCATTATCAAGTAATGGTAATCAACATTTTAGGCAGTTTATTTTCATATTCATAATTGATTCTGGGTTGCTGATTGTCAAAAAACAGGCGCAAAAATTATTGAATTTTAATTTCAGAAAATAACATTTTGAGAGTAAACCCCTTTGTTTTCTATGCAGTAGATGACATTGAAATGACTTTGGCAACTTTGTGTTTCACGAAAAATTGCCAATAAGGAGAGAGAAATAGAAAGTACAGTTTAAACTTTAAGGGAAATACTTTCTGGAGAAGCAAACCATATCGGGCATTGTAAATTAAGATTGCAATGTAAAATAATGACCCTAATTGTAGGCATTATGTTAGTAGTTATGAAAAAAAATGAGCAGAGTTAACTTTGCAACCGTGTAAAGACTTCGTGGATCGTGGTTGATTAAGTCTTCGTGGTGGGGTACTGTTTCGTGGGGTGCTGTGGGGTGAGGGTGCTGTTTCGTGGGGGTGCTGTGGAGTCTGAGTGCTGTGGGGCCTGGGTGCTGTGGGGTGAGGGTGCTGTTTCGTGGGGGTGCTGTGGAGTCTGAGTGCTGTGGGGCCTGGGTGCTGTGGGGTGAGGGTGCTGTTTCGTGGGGGTGCTGTGGAGTCTGAGTGCTGTGGGGCCTGGGTGCTGTGGGGTGAGGGTGCTGTGGGGCCTGGGTGCTGTGGGGTGACGGTGCTGTTTCGTGGGGGTGCTATGGGGTGAGGGTGCTGTGGGGCCTGGATGCTGCTTCGTGGGGTGCTGTGGGGCCTGGGTCCTGTGGGGCCTGGGTGCTGTGGGGCCTGGGTGCTGTGGGGCCTGGGTGCTGTGGGGTGAGGGTGCTGTGGGGCCTGGATGCTGCTTCGTGGGGGTGCTGTGCGGTGAGGGTGCTGTGGGGCCTGGGTGCTGCTTCGTGGGGGTGCTGTGCGGTGAGGGTGCTGTGGGGCCTGGGTGCTGCTTCGTGGGGGTGCTGTGGGGTGAGGGTGCTGGTTCGTGGGGGTGCTGTGGGGTGAGGGTGCTGTGGGGCCTGGATGCTGCTTTGTTGGGGTGCTGTGGGGAGGGGGTACTGTGGGGTGGTGATGCTGTGGGTTAGGATGCTGTGGGTTGTGCTTTAAAAGCAATTTATTTGGTATGCTTTTTACGGTGGCTGATTAAAATTTATATGAGATGGGTGCAGTCAATCAGAATCGGTGACATTGCGGTAAGCTTCGAACAATAGGGGCTTATTGTCAGGTAAAGTTCTACCGTTCAAAACAAGGAAGATCTCCTTAAAGTCCAAACACCGGAAAGCATATCATTTGGGTTAAGAGAACTCAGGTACCTAAATATTCCACTCAATAAGACGTGCAGAATTGCGTGTATATTAATAATTTGCGAAGCGATTTTTCTCAACACCAGGGGGATTTTTTGATTAAAAATTACGGAATATAAACAGTTTTTTGCTGAAAATAAGTTAAACAAGAAGTTTAGCAGACAAGAGGGTCGTAAGCCAACCTGTTCCTTCCGCTCCGACTCAATGACTCAAAACTGGTACTTCGGATTCATTTTACTGAAATAAGATTCGAGGGATGGCGTCATTGTGTAATGCTTCTGTAATTGGCTTGAGATCAGTGAATTAGTGTTGATTTAGTCTCTGTAATAATGCTTTCAACCAATCACAGCCTAGAGAGGTGTGAGATTGGTGTCCTAAGATTTCGAGAAAAACGAGTGCGCTGGGGTCAGAGGCGCGAGAAACTATGTACATTGGCAGTGTACGTAGAATAGTCAGTAGTTTATTAGGCAAGACTGCACAACATTTTATTGATTTAAAATAATCAGTGACTGTCAAATCTGAGTTGGCTACCAGAATCCATATTCTAATCCAAAACAAATACATTTAAATTTACACAAAAATACATTACTATTACACTTAGCCACCTGTCCCATCCTAAATCCCACCTGTCCCATCCTAAATCCTCACCTGTCCCATCCTAAATCCTCACCTGTCCCATTCTAAATCCTCAACTGTCCGATCCTAAATCCCACCTGTCCCATCCTAAATCCTCACCTGTCCCATCCTAAATCCTCACCCTGTCCCATCCTAAATCCCACCTGTCCCATCCTAAATCCTCCCCTGTCCCATCCTAAATCCCACCTGTCCCATCCTAAACCCCCAACTGTCCCATCCTAAATCCTCACCTGTCCCATTCTAAATCCTCAACTGTCCGATCCTAAATCCCACCTGTCCCATCCTAAATCCTCACCTGTCCCATCCTAAATCCTCACCCTGTCCCATCCTAAATCCCACCTGTCCCATCCTAAATCCTCCCCTGTCCCATCCTAAATCCCCACCTGTCCCATCCTAAACCCCCAACTGTCCCATCCTAAATCCCACCTGTCCCATCCTAAATCCCACCTGTCCCATCCTAAATCCCACCTGTCCCATCCTAAATCCCACCTGTCCCATCCTAAATCCCATGGCCACCTGTCCCATCCTAAATCCCATGGCCACCTGTCCCATCCTAAATCCCATGGCCACCTGTCTCATTCTAAATCCCACCTGTCCCATCCTAAACCCCCACCTGTCCCATCCTAAATCCCACCTGTCCCATCCTAAATCCCACCTGTCCCATCCTAAATCCCACCTGTCCCATCCTAAATCCCACCTGTCCCATCCTAAATCCCACCTGTCCCATCCTAAATCCCACCTGTCCCATCCTAAATCCCACCTGTCCCATCCTAAATCCCATGGCCACCTGTCCCATCCTAAATCCCATGGCCACCTGTCCCATCCTAAATCCCATGGCCACCTGTCCCATCATAAATCCCATGGCCACCTGTCCCATCCTAAATCCCATGGCCACCTGTCTCATTCTAAATCCCACCTGTCCCATCCTAAATCCCATGGCCACCTGTCTCATTCTAAATCCTACCTGTCCCATCCTAAATCCCACCTGTCCCATCCTAAATCCCACCTGTCCCATCCTAAATCCCACCTGTCCCATCCTAAATCCCATGGCCACCTGTCCCATCCTAAATCCCATGGCCACCTGTCCCATCCTAAATCCCATGGCCACCTGTCCCATCATAAATCCCATGGCCACCTGTCCCATCCTAAATCCCATGGCCACCTGTCTCATTCTAAATCCTACCTGTCCCATCCTAAATCCCATGGCCACCTGTCTCATTCTAAATCCTACCTGTCCCATCCTAAATCCCATGGCCACCTGTCCCATCCTAAATCCCATGGCCACCTGTCTCATCCTAAATCCCATGGCCACCTGTCTCATCCTAAATCCCTATACCTGTGCTTTACCAAGAAAGCTGTGGTTGCCACAACTTGTGTAAATAGTGAAAGTTGTGAAATATAAGCCAATTAAGTCAGTTAAAAAATATTAGAAAAAAGATTCAGCCAGTTAAAAAATATCTCAAAAGTGAAAAACATCTCTTGACTCTGATGTTAGTCATTAGTAGTGGGGTTCACTTCTCTAACTAACTAACCAATACAAGTTCACAGCATGCATTGTGAACACAGCTAGCTCAGAGCGTCAAACGATGGAAGTTGTGAGTGTATCGAATCCAGAATCGTCATTCAGTCTGCGATTGTATTGGCTCAATAGGGTTTGGATTCTGAAATGAAATGGCAATTTCTAATCGCTTTAAATTGCACACTGTCAGAGGGTATTAATCTGGGAGAGGTGAGCTGGTTTGGGGAGTGGCTGGTGATATGGGTGGGTGCTCTGGGGAAAGGTGATCTGAAGAGGGATTGCTTGATCTGGGGAGGGGTGAAGGGTGAGGGGTGGGGTGGGTGATCTAGGGAGGGGTGAAGGTGAGGGGTGGGGTGGGTGATCTGGGGAGGGGTGAAAGATGAGGGGTGGGGTGAGTGATCTAGGGAGGGGTGAAAGGTGAGGGTGGGGTGGGTGATCTGGGAGGGGTGAAGGGTGAGGGGTGGGGTGGGTGATCTAGAGAGGGGTGAAAGGTGAGGGGTGGGGTGGGTGATCTAGGGAGGGGTGAAAGGTGAGGGTTGGGGTGGGTGATCTGGGGAGGGGTGAAAGGTGAGGGGTGGGGTGGGTGATCTGGGAAGGAGTGAAGGGTGAGGGTGGGGTGAGTGATCTGGGAGCGGTGGCTGGGTGATCTGGGGAGGGCTGAAGAGTGAGGGGTGGGGTGGGTGATCTGGGAAGTGGTTGCTTGATCTGAGGGTGGGGTGGGTGGGAACTCTTGGGAATAGTATGCGATTTTTGGAAGGGTAAGTGATCTAAGAAGAGTGTGTTTTGAGATTGAGGAGGGGTTGGGTAATCTGGAGATGAGGCAATGGTGATCTGTTAATTAACTAGATGTCAGTTCATTTGAAGGTCATCTAATATATGATGATGAAGATAGGTTTTGAATCGATTGAACTAGCCCCGCCTCTAGTACTGTATCGAGCAATATTGGCATGCAGAAAGCTGATTATTTAATGCTGAACAAACCGCCTTGCAGCGGGGGTTTCAATAATTGGCTGATGGTCGAAATCCGATAGAACTCTCGGTAAGTTGCGTTTGAATAGTCGCTGAAAGTTGTGGGTTACTTTATAAGTGCTGGATCCAGCAACCCACCCTCTATGATCCAGCAACCCACCTCTATGATCCAGCAACCCACCCTCTATGATCCAGCAACCCACCCTCTATGATCCAGCAACCCACCCTCTATGATCCAGCAACCCACCCTCTATGATCCAGCAACCCACCCTCTATGATTCAGGAATCCACCCTCTGTGATTCAGGAACACAGCATGCATTCTAGATCTTCTAGGATCTAGGTAATACTTAGGATTCACAATGTACACATTGCTCTTGACACACTAAGAGCATATGCACCCGAATAGCAAGTAGCTCACTTGTCAGAGTAATCCGCCTGGTTTTTGTGGGTCTTGCGGAACAAATTTGCTAGCTTGAAGGCCAAAACCAGACAGGGCAGCATACAGATTAGGCACAGTCCCATGCCGGCCCAGAAACCGTTCAATGGCCGAAGAAGTTTCACGCAGGGTCCATCAATCAGACTCTTCAACTTCTGGTGCAGTTCAGCGCAGTTTGCCGCGGCACCGACCACCAGCTCGATTGTGTCCTGTAAAATTTGTCCATTGTCAAATGGAGTCTAATCATCTAATGGGGTGGTGGGTGCAATGGGGTGGTGGGTGCAATGGGGTGGTGGGTGCAATGGGGTGATGGGTGCAATGGGGTGGTGGGTGCATTGGGGTGGTGGGTGCAATGGGGTGGTGGGTGCAATGGGGTGATGGGTGCAATGGGGTGGTGGGTGCAATGGGGTGGTGGGTGCAATGGGGTGATGGGTGCAATGGGGTGGTGGGTGCAATTGGGTTGAAGCCTTGAAGGGATGTATCCTAGGGACTTTGTTTTAACGAGATGAAATTCGGATAAAATGGCTTTTACCTGAACTTTAAACCCAAGCTGTGCAGTTAGATTAGCCATAGCCACTTTAATCGCAATCTCGATGTTGTACAAGGTGTGCACAGAGTTATGTGCATCGCGCAGTCTATTCGTGATTTCTGACACAGTTGCGTTAAGCTGACGGAGCGAGGTGCGCAGCCCGTCCAGGCTCATAAACTGCGACTGCTGCAACATCTCCGCCTGGCGCATGTTCAAGTTCAGGTAGTTGAACAGGGCCACAAATCTGGATAGAGATGAAGGGGTTGGTGGTAATTACGGACTAATCGGCCTCACGGCCCTAGAACCCTTCATTGCCTCAGCACCCTCACTCCCCTAGCAACCTCACTCCCCGAGCACCCTTCATTGTCCCAGCACCCCTCATTGCCCCAGCACCCCTCATTGCCCCAGCACCCCTCATTGCCCCAGCACCCCTCATTGCCCCAGCACCCCTCATTGCCCCAGCACCCCTCATTGCCCCAGCACCCCTCATTGCCCCAGCACCCCTCATTGCCCCAGCACCCCTCATTGCCCCAGCACCCCTCATTGCCCCAGCACCCCTCATTGTCCCAGCACCCCTCATTGCCCCAGCACCCCTCATTGCCCCAGCACCCCTCATTGCCCCAGCACTCTCACTCCCCCAGCACCCTTCATTGCCCCAGCACCCCTCATTGCCCCACCATCCTCACACCGCCAGCACCCTCATTGCCCCAGTATCCCTCATTGCCCCAGCACCCTCACTCCCCCGGCACCCTTCATTGCCCCAGCACCTCTCATTGCCCCAGCACAACTCATTGCCCCAGCACCCCTCATTGCCCCAGCACTCTCACTACCCCAGCACCCTTCATTGCCCCAGCACCCCTCATTGCCCCAGCACAACTCATTGCCCCAGCACTCTCACTACCCCAGCACCCTTCATTGCCCCAGCACCCCTCATTGCCCCAGCACAACTCATTGCCCCAGCACCCCTCATTGCCCCAGCACCCCTCATTGCCCCAGTACCTCATTGCCTCAGCACTGCTCCAATTCCGCTTACCTGGCCTTGTCGGTGGCCTTAGAAGCCGTGATAGAGATATTTTGAATCGCAGCAAACACAGACTCGGAGCCTTCAATCAGCGGCTTGTGCAACTCGTTCAGGAAGGGTATCAGTGGCTGAGCAGCCGCAGCCGCAGACACGGATTCGGCGTGGGTGAAATTGAGATCTAAAGCCACCTTGGCAACTAGATCGGAACGCCGTTTCATCAGCAGGTCATTGCTTTCATTAACGAAACCGTACACTCTTTGAGAAATGTGCCTTCCTTGAACCAAATTCTGAATGTTCAATGCAGCCGTGATGGACTCGTTGCCTTTGCTGCAGCCCTCAAGGAGGCCGCTGACCAGATTTAACGAATAGACGGACAGGCGAGGCGAAGAGAATCGCATAAACTGGTTGAGGTCGGAGTCCAGCTCCTTGTAGCCGCTGGCGCCCGCCCGACCAGTGAGGTAGCGACAGACCTCAGTGTCTGCGAGATGAGGGAGAGCGGAGTTTTGCCATTTACAATCCCATTCGTTAGTCCCAATTCACATTCAAGTGACTATTACGTCCACTTTCAGGCCCTGCATATTTAAATGCCTTTACAGATTCTTAAATATCCAAGATAACCACACAGATTGCCACCCAGATCCTCACCCAAATCCACACCCAGATCCCCACCCAAATCCATACCCAGATCCCCATCCAGATCCCCACTCAGCTCCCCATCCAGATCCCACACCCAGCTCCCCCCCAGATCCCCACCCAGATCCCCACCCAGATTCCCATCCAGATTCCTACTTAGATTCCCACCCAGATCCCACCCAGATCCCCACCCAGATCCCCACCCAGATCCCCACCCAGATCCCCACCCAGATCCCCACCCAGATCCCCACCCAGATCCCCACCCAGATCCCCACCTAGATCCCCACCGAGATCCCCACCCAGATCCCCACCCAGATCCCCACCCAGATCCCCACCCACATCCCCATCCACATCCCCACTCAGTTTCCAAACCCAAATCCCCACCCAGATCCCCACCCAGATCCACCCGAGCTGCCCAGACTCACCGCTGAGCCCCCCAGACAGGAACAGGGCCAAGGTGACAATGAACAGCAGGGCGTAGCTGATGAAGCCGATGACGAGGCCTACAGTGAGGCAGTCGGCGCCAACTCCTTTGTTGCAGCAGCGGGCGTCCTCGTAAGGCGGCTCGCCGCACAGACCGTACATGACGCCGAAGTACCAGAGCACGATGACCACTGAGGCCAGACTGGCGATGGCTATGAATGATCCGTAGCGAATCAGGTCGAGGTGCGCGGCGGTCTCATCCAGACTGGAAGCCCTCTGGGTCACGGGGTTCACTACGGTGCTGTTCACTTTGTAGCTGTTGTTGAGTATGAATGAGTTTAAACTGCTGAACAGGTGCTCCACTGTGCCCCAGATCACCTGAAGCTCTGCACTGCTGTTAATTGACTTGACAACCGCGTTCGCATAGTCAGTTACCTGCGGGTGTAGCGGGCTTAACTCTATGCGTTGCACTCGACAGCAACACAACAAAATGCACTGTCAATTAAGGTCTTAAGAAAAAAGGCTGAGCTACAAAATGATCCTGTAGAATCCCTAGAATTTAGGCTCTTCATTTATTTTGCTGATAGTAGATTCCTCTCCAAGGTGAGTCTTTACAGTATGAGACCGTCTTTACGGCAAAATAGGTTGTAGCCCAGTGGTTAGAGCGTCGGACTCACGACTGAAAGGTCGAGGGTTCGATTCCCGACCCACTGGGAATATTTTGCATCCTTGAGCACGACACTTAACTCTGCATTGCTTCAGCTCACCCAGCTGTAAAATGGGTGCCAGCTGGGGTTATTGTGGCGACCCCCCAGTCCTTGGACTGAACTGCCCATTGGGACAGGTGCAATCTAGATTGAATCGAGGTTAAATAAAGCGTTATGTGCAGACAAACGTTTGAATGGAATTCATTAATTAAATAATTGAATTCCTCTCACAATTTCGGTTCCAACTTTGCTGACATTATTCAAAGCCTCCCTGGCGCTGAGCAACTGCAGGGTCAGCTCGGTGTTGTTGACCTCTCTCATCAGCCCGTTCAGCTGGGTGACATTGAGCAGTCCGGTCTGGCTGTCATTCTGTGTCACCCGCAGTGTTGGCAGCCGGCTGCCAATCAGGTTGCAGTCGGCTTGGATGGCGTTGAACGGGCAGTCCAGCTCGATGCCGCTGAGATTCGAACGCAGCTCGCCCAGCATCAGGTTGAGATTGTTGAGATTGCCCGAGTAGTTGCTATGATGCCGCACGTAGCTCTCAGAATGCCTGTGCGCATCGCCGAGCAGCTGCATCGCTCGAAGAGCGTCAGCAAGCACCGCGTCAGCCTTACTGCTGCTGCCCAGAGTGTCCCGCAGGCTCACCATGGAGATGCCCACTGCGGGATAGATATCAGCTATAAGCGCGTTCACGGCCGAGAAGCTGTTGTTCCTGGCCCGCCTGGGCACTTCGGACAGCATGCCGGCCACGCCAGCCATGTGCAAGCTGAAGTTCGCCAGCATGGTCGGCTTCCCCCGGCTTGGGTCCATCTGCTCACGGACCAGCTCGTTCGAGATGAAGGCCAGCACCACTCCCAGCCTGCGGGACGGAGATGGTTGGCGACCGTGGTGTTTCGCTGTCTCCCCTCCGCTGTCTCCCCTCCGCTGTCTCCCCTCCGCTGTCTCCCCTCCGCTGTCTCCCCTCCGCTGTCTCCCCTCCGCTGTCTCCCCTCCGCTGTCTCCCCTCCGCTGTCTCCCTCCACTGTCTGCCCTCTACTGTCTCCCCTCCGCTGTCTCCCCTCCGCTGTCTCCCCTCCGCTGTCTCCCCTCCGCTGTCTCCCCTCCACTGTCTCCCCTCCGCTGTCTCCCCTCCGCAGTATCCCCTCCGCTGTCTCCCCTCCGCTGTCTCCCCTCCGCTGTCTCCCCTCCGCTGTCTCCCCTCCGCTATCTCCCCTCCGCTGTCTCCCCTCCGCTGTCTCCTCTCCGCTGTCTCCTCTCCGCTGTCTCCCCTCCGCTGTCTCCCCTCCGCTGTCTCCCCTCCGCTGTCTCCCCTCCGCTATCTCCCCTCCGCTGTCTCCCCTCCGCTGTATCCCCTCCACTGTCTCCCCTCCGCTGTCTCCCCCCCGCTGTCTCCCCTCCACTGTCTCCCCTCCACTGTCTGCCCTAAGCTAAGAGGAATCTGGACAATTTCCAAGCCAGTCATGCTGGACAATTCCATAAAGTTTAATTGTAACATAAAATTTATCAGAGCCACACTCTAAAGTGAAAATCGTGGTTCAGTTTAATCATATCTGATAGATCTTACAGTGTCAGTATAAACCCTTAGCCTTTTCTAGAAAAGAGATGTAGCAGTTTAGCGAACTTCATCTTCTGTTGCACCTGACAATTAAATTTCTACAACATTTTTGAATTGTCAATTTACTATGAAATTTACTTGTTAAATTGCTGCAACTTAAGTTTTCACTGCAGGTTTGTTTACTGCTTTGCTTTGCAGAAGAATTTCAATACGACTTTACTCTGGTCGTAGCTATTTGGCTATTGAAACAGGCCAGTAGTATTTGCCAGAATGTTCCATATCCCAGTCTGACCCTTCCATATCCCAGTCTGACCCTTCCATATCCCAGTCTGACCCTTCCATATCCCAGTCTGACCCTTCCATATCCCAGTCTGACCCTTCCATATCCCAGTCTGACCCTTCCATATCCCAGTCTGACCCTTCCATATCCCAGTCTGACCCTTCCATATCCCAGTCTGACCCTTCCATATCCCAGTCTGACCCTTCCATATCCCAGTCTGACCCTTCCATATCCCAGTCTGACCCTTCCATATCCCAGTCTGACCCTTCCATATCCCAGTCTGACCCTTCCATATCCCAGTCTGACCCTTCCATATCCCAGTCTGACCCTTCCATATCCCAGTATGACCCTTCCATATCCCAGTCTGACCCTTCCATATCCCACTCTGACCCTTCCATATCCCAGTCTGACCCTTCCATATCCCAGTCTGACCCTTCCATATCCCAGTCTGACCCTTCCATATCCCAGTCTGACCCTTCCATATCCCAGTCTGACCCTTCCATATCCCACTCTGACCCTTCCATATCCCACTCTGACCCTTCCATATCCCAGTCTGACCCTTCCATATCCCAGTCTGACCCTTCCATATCCCAGTCTGACCCTTCCATATCCCAGTCTGACCCTTCCATATCCCAGTCTGACCCTTTCATATCCCAGCATGACCCTTCCATATCCCAGTCTGACCCTTCCATATCAATTTGACCCATCCACACCACAACATGACCCGTTCTCATGCCAGCCTGAACCACTCCAGACAAAATCCCGGCACTCACACCATGGCGGTGGTGAGCACAATGAGCAGCACACCGTAGAGCACTCTGCGCCAATCCGAGCCTCGCTTCTCCATCTGGCTGCCTTTTCCGCCGCAGCTCTTGCAGCAGCAGCGGCAGCAGCAGGTGATTAGACCGGCCAGGGGAACGAAAATGATTAAGAATAGGCCGATGCAGACTAGAATGAAGTAGCCCTTCATGCTCTCCCAGTAGCGGCTGATTATCTGCGGTGTGAGGAGCAAAAACGGGAAATTGTGCCATAGACATTGAGGGCGAGGGGACGAGATTGAGGGGCTTGAGGGATGAGAGGTTAAGGGGTGAGGGGACCGGGTTAAGGAGGGGAAGAGTGAAGGGTGAGGGGTTGACGGTGAGGGTTTGAGGGGTGAGAGGTTGAGGGGTGAGGGGTTGGGGGTGAAGGGTTGAGGGGTTAGGGGTTGAGGGCCGAGGGGTTGAGGGGTTGAGGGGTGAGGGGTTGAGGGGTTGAGGGATGAGGGAGGGGTGAGGGGTTGAGGGGTTGGGGGGTGAGGGGTTGAGGGGTTGAGGGGTGAGGGAGGGGTGAGGGAGGGGTGAGGGGTTAGGGGTGAGAGGTTGGGGGTGAAGGGTTTAGGGTTGAGGGGTTGAGGGGTGCGGGGTTGGGGGGTGAGAGGTTGAGAGGTGAGGGGTTGAGGGGTTGGGTGTGAGGGGTTGAGAGGGGAGAAGGGGTGAAGGGACGTGGTTGAGGTGCTGGGGGGTGAGGAGTTGAGGGGTGAAGGGACATGGTAAAGAGTTGAATGGATTAGGTTCAGGGGGTGAGGGGACGGGGTTGAGAAGCTGAGGTTGAAACTGGACCGAAGTTCAAGGAGACGGGGCATTCCATTTGGCTGATTTAGACGCCTGCCAATATTTGGCATGAACGCTATACTTCTGGGTATAAAAAATTCTTGGCACAAAAATCAAGGCGATTCAGCCACGAAACAAAAACAAACAATTAATAGCATTTGTTCGACTTCCGGTTAGCAGGGAAATTTTGTTAATCGTTGCGGCTCAGTAAAAAAGCTGGACCGCATTTCCCTTCCAGTTTCTGTTGCCCCGCTTCCTGCCAGTTCGCCATATCAGCATGCTTCCCCCCCCCCCCAAAAAAAAACCCTCAGTGCTAAGTCAACTCACCTTCTGCCAATTATAACTGGGTGGGCTGCTGCTGCTGTTGCTGCTTTTGACAGTATCATCTGAAATGAGCAGCAGAACGAAACACAAAAGTAGAAGCGATGAATTCGGGCTTCAGCAGGCGTTGCACAAGGAATGAAAGCCAGTTTTGTACTGAACTTTCTGTTTTCTGCTATACAGAATAAGAATGTATAGATAGATGTGTCAGACCGGAATGTGAATGCGTGAGAATAGGAATGTATAGATGTGTCAGACTGGAATGTGAATGCGTCAGAATAGGAATGTATAGATGTGTCAGACCGGAATGTGAATGCGTGAGAATAGGAATGTATAGATGTGTCAGACTGGAATGTGAATGCGTGAGAATAGGAATGTATAGATGTGTCAGACTGGAATGTGAATGCGTCAGAATAGGAATGTATAGATGTATCAGACTGGAATGTGAATGCGTAAGAATAGGAATGTATAGATAGATGTGTCAGAGTGGAATGTGAATGCGTCAGAATAGGAATGTATAGATGTGTCAGACTGGAATGTGAATGCGTCAGAATAGGAATGTATAGATTTGTCAGACTGGAATGTGAATGCGTCAGAATAGGAATGTATAGATGTGTCAGACCGGAATGTGAATGCGTCAGAATAGGAATGTAGATTCGTCAGACTATTTGGACAATTCAGGTTGGAATGTTGGATGTGTTCGAATGGGGTCTGGATGTGTCACACTGTGATGTGGATGTGTCACACTGTGATGTGGATGTGTCACACTGTGATGTGGATGTGTCACACTGTGATGTGGATGTGTCACACTGTGATGTGGATGTGTCACACTGTGATGTGGATGTGTCACACTGTGATGTGGATGTGTCACACTGTGATGTGGATGTGTCACACTGTGATGTGGATGTGTCACACTGTGATGTGGATGTGTCACACTGTGATGTGGATGTGTCACACTGTGATGTGGATGTGTCACACTGTGATGTGGATGTGTCACACTGTGATGTGGATGTGTCACACTGTGATGTGGATGTAACTTACTAAACAAGGCTGTGAAAATATCAGTAACTAGCGCAGACTCCTCGAATGGCTGGATGAAGTCCAAGAATTTCTCAGTGACTTCGTAGAACGGCTGCACAGAGTCTGACAGGCTGTCCGCAGACGCTGTGCCAGTCCAGGCTGCGATGCAGACAGCAGCTGCCAGCGCCAGAGTCACCGATGATGGCGCCATCTCAATCCTGAACTCGGTCGGATGAGAGTGGAGACTGGATTATAAAGCTTTCTATAGGCTTTTCCTATTTATATCAGCCGGAGAGCGCTGTGACTCAGTAAAATAAATGCTGCAATGCTCTCTCTTGTATGCAGTTGGGCGCGGTCAAACTTGGCTGAAAGTTTTTAACTATACAAGCGTATATTGGCCAGTCCTGCGACTGGAGCTGCACTGTGTGCATCTGCACTGCATGTGTGTATCTTTCCGACGCTTTTTCCGGCTTGCTCAGTGTACACCCTACTTATAACACAGCGTGCTGTGTAGATGCTATGTGCAAAGAATATCTGTCTAAACAACAGATGCTAAACACACTCTGGGGGCTGGGGAGTTTGCTTCTTCTTCCACACTCGTCCACACTTCTTCCAAGCTCAGCTTTTGTCATTTCTGGCACGCTGAAGCTGCTTTGGTCGCTTCGGCCGTACGCGTGTTTTAGTTGATAGAGAGAGCTCGCCTTCTAAAAATAAAAATTATGAATTTCTATTCCTATACACAATTGTCACACTTTTTTGTTTTCGAGAAATCCGGAATTTCTGTGTCTCGTGTTGCTACCGCAAACAATTAATTCAAGATTCCCGTTGCATGCAAAGCGCAATATATACATTCGATGAACGAGGATGATTTTTAATACGAGCTATTGATGTAACCACGCTCTGGTCGCGGGATACGGCAGGGGCATTTTTCAAATGTACCTCCGATCTCGGTGCACCTCCTGAGCAGAGCCGTCGGACTGGGCCAGGTCTCTGACCAGGCCTGCTGACTCCCGCTCTGCTGCACCCCCTGCTGCCTCGGCTCTGTCTCCCGCGCCGCCACACATGCCTCTCCGGAGCCCCTACCTCTCTCTGTACCCTACCCGCTACCCTATTTCCCATGCGCTTTACCCTATCTATCTTGTACTTTTCCCGCTTCCCATATTTTTGTCTCTTTGCACTGTTTTCCTGCGCTGTCCCTCCCTCTTTTGGCATCTACTGACAGTACTTTGTGCGCTCACCGTCACCCCATTCCTACTAAAACTCCCAAACGGTGACGCAAGTCTTGTGACCCCTCTTTCCCCTCGATGACTCATCGATGACTCACCACCCCTCTTGCGCAACCTTTTTCTCATGCCATTGTTCTCCTCCCCAAATTTTCTCATGCGGCACCCACCCCACCTCCGCTTCTATTGTTCTCGTTTTTTATTCTTTTGTTCTCCTTTTCACACCCAATTATCACATTTTCCCAGATTTTCTCTTTCTTTTGTTCTCGTTTTCGCACCCAATTAGCACCTTTTCTCCAATGTTTACTTTTCTATTGTTCTCGATTCTCCCCAATTATCCCCGATTTCCATTTCCTTTGTTCTCGACCCCAGCCAAATTGTTCCCAATGTTTGCTTGCGCAACACTTTCTCGACCTCCCGCTGTGCCGATTATCCCCCCACCCCACCTCCGGATTGCGCAATTTTCCCATTTCTCATGTAGCCGTTCTCATGCTTCTCATCATGACTCATTCTGACGTCATTCTGCCGGCAGCCAATCAGAGAGAGGGAGTCATGGAAACGACCTTGGAGCGGCGGCTGGGAAGGCTATTTAAGGAAGCGGTTTTTGGCATGAGAATCCTCAGAAGCGTTACCTCTTCGTCTCCCTCGTCCTTCTTTGGACTTGCTGCCAGACGTTGCTCTGACCCATTCGTCTATAGGACGAATCTCTGCCGGTCCGCGGTCTGTTACCGCCAAGTTACCTCAGCTCCCCAAGTGAGCTTATCTGCCGGCCCGCGGTCTGTTACCGCCCAGCATCTTCAGCATCGCCTGAACGCCTCGTACGAGGTGTATTCAAAAAGTTATTTTCGGTCCTTTGGCATTTATTTTTAAAAAGCCTTGTAAACAGAATTTTAGCGATTTCACCAAGTTATGTCTATGGCCTAAACGTTCCTAGGGTTTTAAGTCTCAGTTTGCAACTATGTTAGAGCAGCGAACATTTCTATCATCTACCACTCAATTTCTTGGCCATGGCTGAATCATTTTCAAAGCAAGACGTTCGAAGCTTGATGAAGTTTCAGTTTCTGCAAGGAAAAAAGCCACCGGATATGTTTAGGGAGCTTCAGCAAGTGCTTGGCAAATGTGCACCAACTGAGCAGACAGTTCGAAAATGGTACCGGCTGTTCGCTGAGGGAAGAGAGAGCGTTGAGGACAATGATCGCTCTGGAAGGCCGATGACTGCAACCAACGAGACTGTTGTGAAGAAAGTGCAAGAGCTCCTGGATGATGATCGGCGACGGACTTGCGAAGAGTTGGCAGAAGACGTTGGTGTGTCAGTAGGAAGCGTCCACACCATTCTGACGGAGCGTCTTCACCTGCAGAAAAAGTTTTGCAAGTGGGTGCCACACCTGCTGACAGGTGAGCAAAAGATGCAGCGAACTGTGGCTTCAAGCAGCCACCTGCGTCGGTTCCATCGAGAAGGGGAGGATTTTCTATCAAGAATTGTAGCTGGAGACGAGACGTGGGTTTACAGCTGGGATCCTGAGACAAAGGCCCAGTCTGCCGAATGGCTTCCAGCACATTCTCCAAGACCTCAGAAGGCCATCAGGAAGCAGGGCGCGATGAAGATCATGCACGTCATGTTTTTTGATTCCCAAGGAATCCTGCTGAACTGGGCAGTCCCACAAGGAACCACCGTCAATGGGGACTACTACAAGTGGATTCTGCAGGAGAAGCTGCGCCCAGCAATACGAAAGAAGCGCCCTGATCTGCTGGAATCTGGCGTGATCCTGCTGCACGACAATGCGCCAGCACATCGCAAGCACAACGTCGTGGAACTCCTGAGCAAATGGGGATGGGAAGTGCTCCAACATCCAGCCTATTCGCCTGATTTGTCGCCGTGCGACTTCTTCTTATTTCCATCTGTGAAGAAGCACCTTCGGGGCATTCGATTCGACAGCGTCGAGCACATCGAGGCTGCATGCAATCAAGCTGTTCGCCAAACGGACGCGAGTGGTGTGAGTTCCGGAATCAGAGGCCTGGTAAATCGCTGGCAGAAGTGCAAAGACATTGGCGGTGAATATGTTGAGTGACCGAATCATGTTAAGCAATCTAACAGTGTTTTCATAGTTCCAGTTGTTTTGTGTTCAGTTTTGTAGGGCACCGAAAAGAACTTTTTGAATACACCTCGTACATCAGCGCCTCGCCGCTTCAGCGCATCGCCGCTTCACAGTCTGCCTGTCTGCAGCCAACAGCCGCCCTCGGTCACTCCGTCTCTCTCTCTCTGTGCAGCTGCCGGTAAGTTCCTGTTACTAATTTGTGCTCTAATTGCCTTGCTTATCCGGGGTTTGCTTATTTCCCATTGCTTGATTAGAGAGCTGAGCCAATTGTGATACCGTATCTTTTGCTGTATTTATTCAATAGTGAAGCCGCCTGTTTGACTGATTGTTTTGCCTTAGGGCCTAATTATTAACCATTACTAAACTCCTCATTATTCAAACTTTCACCATCATTTAATTCATGGCTTGCTAAGCCTTTCTCCCTGGGTGGCAAAGCATAAGGAAGTTTGGGTAAGCTAATGGCCTCTCCCCGTGCAAAGCCCGCCTGTGTGCGCGTGCTGCGGTTCCGAGTGTACGTGCAGTAGAGGGAATTAGCGAGTCTTGGCACAGAATGGCAGCAGGAAGGTTGCAACCCCATGCTCACGCGTCCCTTCGCCCTGAGCAATCTAAACTATAGACAGTTCATGTTCGCCTCTGGTCACTCTGGTCAGAGTCCTTGGCCCTCTGATCACGAAAGCGCTACCAAAGCTATCAATCATGTGGGCGGGACAGTCTGGTGCTGGAGGTCCGTCAGATCATTGCCCGGTCATAGGCAGCCTATGGTCATTGCCCCCTCTGGTCATGCGTTCGTCTCTCAACGGAGCGGACGGGCGACAAGGGTGGTTACATCACTATGATTGATTAAAATTCAGAGCGCTCGTATATACGAGTACTGAATTCATGATACAAGCGTAACTAAAAAAATTAAAATTCCATAGCTAGAAATCTAGCTAAATCAACATTTAATGAACCATAGGATCGTTCCAACTATCAATATATAGTACATTTGAAATTGCAGATGTAAATGTACAGCATACGTGTACAGGTGAAAAATACCAATTTAGAGTAAAAGTCTGAAATGCATTCTAAATAAAATACAAAAACTTCGGGTGCACGACAATTGACTGCGGTCAATTTGACTGCCACAATCTGACTGCGGTCAATTTGACTGCGGACAAAATGACTGCCGACAAAATGACTGCGGACAAAATGACTGCCGACAAAATGACTGCGGACAAAATGACTGCCGACAAAATGACTGCCGACAAAATGACTGCCGACAAAATGACTGCCGACAAAATGACTGCCGACAAAATGACTGCGGACAAAATGACTGCCGACAATTTGACTGCGGACAAAATGACTGCCGACAAAATGACTGCCGACAAAATGACTGCCGACAAAATGACTGCCGACAAAATGACTGCCGACAAAATGACTGCCGACAAAATGACTGCCGACAATTTAACTGCCGACAAAATGCCGACAAAATGACTGCGGACAAAATGACTGCCGACAAAATGACTGCCGACAAAATGACTGAGGCAAAGCTTGCTAGGCGCATTCTCGTTATGCAAAAGAGGAGAGAGAGATGAGAGAGAAGTTGAAAAAGAAGACAAGGGAAAGGAGAGATGAGAGAGATGAGAGAGATGAAAGGAGAGATGAGAGATGAGAGATGAAGGCGGAGAGAGCAGAGTGCAGAGAGACGAGAGAAGTGAATAAAGGGGAGAGAGTATAGAAGAGGGAAAAGAAGAGGACTAAGGAAAGAGAGGAGTCAGAAGAGGGGAAGAGTGAAGTGCCAGGTACACAGGAGTGAGGAGTAAAGATGAGAGGGGGATGAGAGAGCAAAGATGAGAGTCAGAGAGTGAACACGATATATGAGAGGAGAGAGGAGAGCGCAGAGAGAGAAGAGAAAAGACAAGAGAGGGAGAGAGTATAGAAGAAAGAAGAGAAGAAAAGAAAAGGCAAGAAAGGAGAAAGGAAAGAGAGGAGTCAAAAGAGGGGAAAGAGAAGAGTACAGAGGAGAGAGGTGAGAGAACATACCAGTATAAGAGAGTAAAGATTACAGATGAGAGAGGGGAGATGAGAGAGCAGAGACGAGAGAGAAGTGAGAAAACAGAAGAGAAGATAGAAGGTTCAAAGGATGCAAGGAACATAGGGATCGAGAGGCAGAAGTAGAGGCCAGAGTTTTTCTGACATTCTGCGCCGCACCCCAGCCAACAATATCAATAGTTTGCCTCCAATCCTAATTTTACACGAATGTAATCTATGTTATGTTTAACTCTAATAATAAAAGTTTTTGCTTGAGTTTAACTTCAGATTTTAGAATATATGCAAAATAGTTCCTAAGATTGGAGTTCCCATTTCCCACTGTTCAAAATCCGCGGGTTTCAACAGCTGTTACAGCTTGTTGTATAAAAGTTATGTGTTCTGTTCTGCATCATTCTAGCTCGTAAATACAATATTTCACTACATGCATAGACTTAAAAGGGTTGACAGAGTGCTAAACTTTAGGAGCATCATTTTCCGGCAGTCATTTTGCTGGCAGTCAAATTGCCGCAGTCATTTTGCTGGCAGTCAAATTTCCGCAGTCATTTTGTCGGCAGTCATTTTGTCGGCAGTCATTTTGTCGGCAGTCATTTTGTCGGCAGTCATTTTGTCGGCAGTCATTTTGTCGGCAGTCATTTTGTCGGCAGTCATTTTGTCGGCAGTCAAATTGTCGGCAGTCATTTTGTCGGCAGTCATTTTGTCGGCAGTCAAATTGTCGGCAGTCATTTTGTCGGCAGTCAAATTGCCGCAGTCATATTGTCTGCAGTCAAATTACCGCAGTCATTTTGTCGGCAGTCAAATTTCCGCAGTCATTTTGTCAGCAGTCATTTTGTCGGCAGTCAAATTGCTCGGCAGTCATTTTGTCGGCAGTCAAATTGTCGGCAGTCATTTTGTCGGCAGTCATTTTGTCGGCAGTCATTTTGTCGGCAGTCAAATTGTCGGCAGTCATTTTGTCGGCAGTCATTTTGTCGGCAGTCATTTTGTCGGCAGTCAAATTGTCGGCAGTCATTTTGTCGGCAGTCATTTTGTCGGCAGTCATTTTGTCGGCAGTCATTTTGTCGGCAGTCAAATTGCTCGGCAGTCAAATTGACCGCAGTCAAATTGTGGCAGTCAAATTGTGGCAGTCAAATTGTGGCAGTCAATTGTCGTAGACCCAAAAACTTCGGCAAGCCAAATTTAATAATTGGCCACAACTAGGCTTTTGCAGCGGCATGGCGTTCCAGCAGGAACGGAAACAGACACAGAAGGGGCTTAACGATTATAAGCCCTTTGCAAACCATGCTGCACTGCAAAAGTATACGAGCTACTTCTATATAACGTTCTGTCGTTCATGCTCGAAAGATACGTGTTTTTTTCAAACTAATTTTTAAATAGGTGTCTTCAATAGCCTAAAAACATTTTTTAAAGTTCAAATCAAGGGTGCAGAATAAATTTACGACAACTGATTTTTCGGCAACATTTCGGCGACATTTTACCATTGTAATTGTATACAGCGGTGTCGGAACATATTTCATAGTGGGTGGGCATTGATTGGAGGGCACATTGCACATGATTTTTTTAATCTACCTAACTCCTGCTGTAATGTCAGTTTGTGACATTAATTGTGACAACCAGGCCGATATTCAATTCTGTGTTGGAAGTGGCCAAAAGTCTGAAAAATGTTCGAAAATGTTCGAATTTTCAACTAATTCAAACATTGCGCAACTGCACTGCACTATCAATTTATTTAGTAAATATCTCAAATGAATGAAAGTTCTGGATCTCTTGGCTGCCTCCTTCAGTTCCTCTCGGCGCTGTCTCTTTATTCTTTTATCTTACGGCACTTTAATGCTTTTAGTTGCAGCGCCAGCAGCGGTTTAAGTCTTGGGATTGCGGCCGACTCGGAATTTCGATCAGAGACGCCAAAGTAAAAGAACTAACTAAAACAGGGGTTGGCAAACTCCGGCCTGAGGGCCAAATGTTGTGGCCCGCAAAGCCTCTCTATCCGGCCCTTGGGTCCTTTGAATCTTCACAATAGCAATCCGGCCCGCTCAAGGTTTGTGTCTCTTCTCAGCTCTCTTCCTCACCTCTCTGATCTTCTCATATTCTCCTGTCCTGTCCTCTCCTCTCCTCTCCTCTCCTCTCCTCTCTTCTTCTCTCCTCTCCTGTCCTCTCTTCTCCTCTCCTCTCCTCTCCTCTCCTCTCCTCTCCTCTCCTCTCCTCTCCTCTCTTCTCCTCTCCTCTCCTGTCCTCTCTTCTCCTCTCCTCTCCTCTCCTATCCTCTCCTCTCCTCTCTCCTTTCCTCTCCTCTCCTCTCCTCTCTCATTTCCTCTCATCTCCTCACCTCTCTCCTCTCCTCTCATCTCCTCACCTCTCTCTTCTCCTTTCCTATCCATCCTCTCCTCTCATCTCTCACCTCTCTCCTCTCCTCTCACCTCTCTCCTCTCCTCTCATCTCTTTACCTCTCTCCTCTCCTATCCTCTCTCCTTTCCCTCTCATCTCCTCAACTCTCCTCACTTCTCTCCTCTCCTCTCATCTCCTCACCTCTCTCCTCTCCTTTCCTATCCTCTCCTCACCTATCCTCTCCTCACCTCTCTCTTCTCTCATCTCCCGTTTCCTCTCCATTCTCTTCTCCCTTCCCTTCTCTTTCCTCTCCTTATCTCCTCTCTCTTATATTTCGACTCTCCTCTCCTCATTCATCTCAACTCTCCTCTCTCCTCTCCTATTTTATCTCTCTTCTCGTCTACTCTCTTCTCCTTTATTACTTTGCCTCTCCTTCCTCCTGCGCTCGTATTTCTCTTCTCCATTCCCTATCCTCTTTCCCTATAGCCCGCAGTCATCAGGGACTCCTGGGCGCGCGTTTCGCTTAGGGGGCCCCAGCGAAGTGGACCCAGAAGGGCAGTCATGCGCTTGTTCTCAATCTGGCCCTTGAGGTAAAAAGTTTGCTGATCCCTGCACTAAAAGCACTAAGGCTTAGGTACATTAGATAAAAACTGTAGTGGAATGGGATTTAGAACAAGATGAACTATTATATCAGCTGGTACCCTTAGCCTCAGAAAAGCCAAAGCCGACGGAAAACCGGCCGACACTTGCTTGAAATTAAAAAAGGGCACTTGCAGGATCATTCTAAAAAGTGGGGGGGGGGCTCCAGCCCCACCATGCCCCCCCCCCCGGTTCCGACTGATATTGTACATGTACCAATGGAGAGCTAAACTTATCTGATAAAGCCATATAAAGATAAAGATAAAGCTTTGTCTTTCTGTCTGTCTATCAAAGATATCTTTGATAAAAGATAAAGCCTTATAACGAAACTATATATGGCTCTGCGAGAAACATAGAAACTGTTGCATTATCGCGCTTCGCTAGTCAACCGATCACCTATTTCAGTATCAGCCTTATTTAACGGAACTAACTTGGCTAACTACGCTAACTACGCTAAACTACGCTAACATTAAAAACTACGCTAACTCTCTAGCCCTACCACAGGTCGGTCCGGTTATTTACACGTTAAACAAAAATCACTTGTGCTTTGTGACAGAAGCAAATGCTTCATGTTGATAATTTCTGTAGAAAAAGAAATTTATTTTTTAAAAGTACAAGAGTAGCATTGTTTAAAAATATCATCAAAGCGTTTGTGATAATTGTTTAGATCTCTTATTTAAATAGCTGCTTCTTAGCTGTTTCTTAGAACTTTTTGCAGGGCTCGGACCAAATCGCCTTGATGCTTTATTCTTATTGCAAAACCTTAAAGTGTACAAAAGGTAGTAAACTACAATTCAATCATTTTAGCAACTTGTTACTAAGTAATCTGGTCTTAATTCCTTAAATCATGTGACATTCTCCTGTCCATAATTAATTGTATTGATGACTAGTATTGGCTCAACAATAGCAAATAAATTAGTATTTCTATAATATAGATTATTTTGGTATTTCTGCAATTAAACCAATTTTTTTTTTAATTTCTAGGAGCTAATTTTATGAAATTTAAAGTTTTTACCCCGAAATTTCCATGCAATTTTGTTACATTGATCCTTAGTGGAACTATCTACTAAATACTCTTTTTGGCACTTATTAGCTAGACAAGAACCCAACTTAAAAACTTTTTAGCAATAATTAAATGCTTAATATACTTGATATATATATTAACTATGTTATCATATATGCATTCCAATAGCATCATTTCTAGAGAAGCCAACTGATATATTTTTATTTAATTAAAAATACTAGCCTTAATCACCAATATTTTAAATATCATAAAATAATCCTTGCCATTTAGCATTCTGGGTTCAAATTGGGAATACCTAAATAAAACAAAATTTATCATGATATATTGTGATACAAAAACAAAGGTATTAGAAAACATTTATTATAAGACTTTATTATTAAAAATTTAGAATGTCATTTTTATTAATTTTGTTTGAACTATAAGTTACTAATTTGTATTTAGATTCATATAGTTTATTAAATTAAAGTCTTTTTTAGCCCTAATCTAAACTCTAACTATTGCAGGTTTCACTAGTCTATAGAATATTTAGCTAAAGTCAATCAGCCATATCTCAATAAATGGCTGGGCAATTGGGTAGCAACAATGGAGGCCAAGCAGAGGCCAGCTACAGACCACTTACAGGCATGGTGTTCATCTTTAATCTTATCGTAGGAACTGGCGCTCTCACTCTGCCAAAGGCATTTGCCATTGCTGGCTGGCTAGCTGGTGGCCTCACCATTGTCTGCCTAGCATTCCTCAGCTTCATCACAGTGAGTTACATTGTAGAGGTCATGTCAACCACCAATGCGCTGGTCAAGCGCCAAGATGAGCAGCGACTGACTGACACTGACAGCTTGAATAGCGAAAGTTCTCCACTAATCCGCTCGTCAGCTGACAGCTTCGGCAATGAAGTCGATGAGCTTCGCTATCCAGGCAGGACTGTGCAGTCAGCAGCGCCTACTACACCATCCGCCGATTCGATGCCATTTGAAATCACTCGACGATTTGAACTGGGCCAGATGGCGCACATGTACTTTAATTCCTACCTGATTGTGGCATTCTATGCCGTGATCTGCATTTACCTGTACGGCGATCTTGCTATCTACGCTGTTGCGGTGCCCAAGTCACTCAGAGACGTGGCTTGCACTTATAATCCGTATTGGCCAAATGCCAGCAGTGCCGACACTGACAATCGGACAGAAACGGATTACTGCTGGTCACCCCAGTCTGGCTTAACCCGCCGAGACGCCTACAGACTGTTTGTTGGCGCCTTCAGCCTGCTGGTTTGTCCGTTTGCCTTCTTCAATGTGCAGAAGACCAAGTATCTGCAAGTGGCCACCAGCCTGTCTCGCTGGCTGGCATTCGGTGTCATGCTGACTTTGGCAGCCGCCACTTTAGCCATCGGCCAGGGTAGCGGCCATCCAGGTCAGTTCTGAATTGGCTTCGCATGCTATTCCTGCTGTTTTATAACTGTGAGATATCCTGTAGCGATGCCCAAATGTCTAGTCTAGAATCTATATGTCCTGGTGTCTATCTAGATTATTCTGATATCTAGATACCCTAATAACTAGATACCTTTATGTATGCCTACCCTACCCTAGTGCACAGATATCTTAGGGTATAGAAATCCTAATGCGTTGATATCCTGTTATCTAGATATTCTCTAGTACAGCTACCCTATTATCTAGATATTCTCTAGTATAGGCACCCTGTTATCTAGATATTCTCTAGTATAGGCACCCTGTTATCTAGATATTCTCTAGTATAGACACCCTGTTATCTAGATATTCTCTAGTATAGATTCCCTGCCATCTATATATTCTCTGGTATAGACGCCCTATTATCTAGATATTCTCTAGTATAGACACCCTGTTACCTATACTTACCTATACCCAAACCTATCCTGCTAAATTGTTATTTGCTGTAATTTCAACCGCGAAATGTGGTTGCTAATTTGTTATCCGCATCAGCTTGTAGCTCGTACTACTGTCTGTGTATAAACCATTGGCTCAATTGAATCTCTGACATTTAAAAATGATGAACTATTTTTGGCACCACCGTCAGTGCAACCTCGCAACCGCCAATAACTGATTCAGGCCCAGTTAATTGGACCAGAATTCCCCAGCTGTTCGGCGCATCCGTGTACTCCTTCATGTGCCACCACTCGCTGCCAGCCCTGCTCACTCCCATGTCGCCTAAACGCCATCTGCGTCTGGTACTGCTGGCCGACTTCTCGCTAATATTGGTGTTCTACCTTAGCCTGGCCTATACTGGCATATTCGCGTTCGGCCATCTGGAAGATTTGTACACGCTTAACTTTCAGCCAGGAAGGCGGCTGGCTATTGGGGTAAGTTTAACTGATCTTCTGTGCCGGGTAAAAGGCGGGAGCAACTATGCGTTTGCTTTGAACCTGTAAATGTCTCGCCGGCTACTTGGGGGTAGCAGCCCACTGATAGAACAGGTAGAATGGGGTAGCCACCCACTAATAGAACAGGTAGGATGGGGGTGCCAGTCCACTGATAGAACAGGTAAGATGGGGTAGCCACCCACTGATAGAACAGGTAGGATGGGGGTGCCAGTCCACTGATAGAACAGGTAAGATGGGGTAGCCACCCACTGATAGAACAGGTAGGATGGGGTAGCAGCCCACAGATATAACAGGTTTGAGCAGTCCATTTGGAGGTCCGGAGTTTGCATCGCAGATTTATGATTTATGCACGTTTCTTCTCATCCCTTCTCATAGGGGCTTGTATTTGTGGCCTAGTGGTTAGAGCGTCGGACTCACGACTCGAACGTCGGGGGTTCGATTCCCGATCCCACTGGAAAGAATTTTTCATTGAACAAGACACTTAATTCTGCATTGCTTCAGTTCACCCAGCTGTAAAATGGGTGCCAGCATTAGCTGGGGTAATTGAGGCTGTGTGTGGCGGCCCCCAGTACTTGGACTGAACAGCCGTACGCAGCCTTCAGATGCGCCGGGCAATAGCTGCGGCTGAGCTGTCGGTTGCACATCTGGCCCATTTTACCGTCTTCGATGATGCGACCCATTGTAAAATATAAAAAACATATTTACAATTTTCTATAAGCCTACTGACCAGCTTCCTTTTTCACGAACTCTCCACCCAGGTGTGGCAGCCGGTGCGCTATTTCCTGGCCCTGTTCCCCGTGTTCGCGCTGAGCACCTCTTTCCCAATCATCGCCATCACTTTGCGCGGCAATTTGAAAGCTCTGTTCGGCTTGATTCGGTCGCGCGCCGGCGGCGGCAGCAACGGTCGGCAGTTTCACTGGCTAGTAGAGAAGGCGGCTTTTCCTCTGCTGGCAGTCGGACCGCCTGTGGCGTTGGCTTTCGTCACTAGCAGCGTGGACGCTCTGGTCAATTACACAGGCTCATACGCTGGCGCACTGCTGCAGTACGCTGTGCCGGCTCTGCTGCTGCACTACAGCAGGCGGAAGGCCGCCTCGCAGCTGCCGCCACTCGATGCCGACAATCGCTACGCGCCGATTCACGCCAGCCCGTTCGGTCATCCGGCCTGTCTGGTTGCTATACTCGGCTGGACACTGGCGTGCATGGCTCTGGTCACGGCCGATCACCTGATGGAGGATGCTGCACTGGCCAATGTGACCGCTTCTGGACCCAGGGTGTCCGGCTTGCGGCCGGCTCTGACGCTGCAATTGAACTGAAGCCCTCGCTTAACTAATATGTAACTCGCGGGGGGGGGGTCAGCTGACCCTCCCTGGTAATCTGAAAGCCGTGAGGGTCAGCTCAGAACTTCTCAGACAATCTCGGATCGTCAACTGAGAGTCAACTGACCCCCCCTTAGTTACTCTGAGAGTCAGGAGAATCAATCTACCCTTAGTTAATTAATCTGAGAGTGATGGAAGTCAACTGACCCCCCTTAGTTAGTCTGAGGGTCAGAAGAGTCAACTGACCCCCTTAGTTAGTCTGAGGGTCAGAAGAGTCAACTGACCCCCTTAGTTAGTCTGAGAGTCAGAAGAGTCAACTGACCCTCCCCCTTAGTTAATCTAAGAGTGATGGCAGTCAACTGACCCCCATTTTAGTCAGTGTATTTTCCGATCCTGCACCATATGTAGCATCACAAATTATTATTTTCTAACCGGTTTTGTTAAAGTTCGGTTAAAGCTACCATTAGTAGTATATAAAAGTTTTAATATAGATTTCGGCAGCCAGTATTGAATATAAATAATTTATTATGTCTGAAACTTAATTGTCCGCTTCGTCAGATTGCTAAATCTATTTTTTCGCAATACTTTTGCATGCTGATGTTGACAGCGCTAAGAGTTGGTTGCTGATTTGTACATTAATGCGGAATATTCTTGGACTTCAGGTTGTGCTGTCTTTTTACTGTTTATCAACACTTGCCTGTCGATATTCCTGGATCCAATCTAAGGTCAGAGGTCAGCGAGCCCTAAGAACAGCTTTAACTGTATAAGTAGAGTAGTTTTTCGTTAGAAGAAGAAGGGTGTAAATTTATTCTTTGGCCAAATTTGTTAATTCAATCTCAGCTCAAATTTACGCTCGTGTCAATAAAATTGCTCTCGACTGTGATTTACATGTAGTAGATTGTTTGTTTACCTGCTAACAATAGTTAATTACAATTATTGTTATTTTAAAAATAAAAAAGTAACAATTAAATTATATGTTCGATTTTCTGTTGAAAAATGAAATATGGTGAACTCGGTGGCCTAAGCGTATGTTGAAGGCTTAAAACGAATGATGGTCTATAAACATAAATACCTACTACAGGTAGATACATAGAGACAAACCATTTTTAGTATAGTGGACTAGCGATCGTGTGCCCCCCTTCGGGGTGGCCAATAAGCGAAAGAAGAAAATTATTTTTATCTATATCCTATTTGCCTTGACATCTCAGCAATTCCCCCCAAGCCTTGACATCTCAGCAATTCCTCCCAAGCCTTGACATCTCAGCAATTCCCCCAAGCCTTGACATCTCGGCAATTCCCCCCAGTAAGCTTGGACATCTCAGAAATATTTCAAAAATCAATCACATACCTAGATACCTTAGAAAGAGATAACTCATTTTTAGTATAGTGAAGATAACTCATTTTTAGTATAGTGAACTTGGCCATTCTGTCATTTTCTGTCTGATAGACAGTCGAAGTGCATACTTGTACATGTATGAAGCTCTATGTAGTACACAGTTTATCCATTAATAATAACAATAATAATTGATTACACCTGCCCTAATGGGCAGATGTGCAACCGACAGCTCAGCCGCAGCTATTGCGCGGCGCATCTGAAGGCTGCGTACGGCTGTTCAGTCCAAGGACTGGGGGGGGGGGTCGCCACAGCCTCAATTACCCCAGCTAATGCTGGCACCCATTTTACAGCTGGGTGAACTGAAGCAACGCAGATTGAGTGTCTTGCTCAAGAAATTGTTCCGAGTGAGTCGAGAATCAACCCCGGCCCCGGCGCTCTAACCATGCTAGTCTACAATCCCTTGTCTAATAACAACAACTATAAAATATACTACTAGTTACAAGTAAACAATTATAGTTTTCAAAACAGTTTAAAAAAAGCACTGTTATCGATTGTTGAAACCTCATTTTTGCAACCAAAATGCTCCGGCCCCATGAATGCTTCTTGATTCACCATGAATCTGTTTAGAAACTGTCTACAAGCTGTGTCTCCAGAAAAGCTTTTAAAACGTGCTTTGCAGTTTTTGTTTACTTGAACCGAATTTCTTCACCTTTGCCATTTCTATACTCTGTCATTAATCAAGCTGCAAGCTGTAGACAAAAATATAGCAATAAAAATCGAGGCTTTTGTCCAGCCTCTGTGAGCACGAGCACGTGTCAGCTGACATAATTGAGCCCAAGTTGCTGGAGGCTAAGGACCAACAGTGAGAGAAAGAATGCTGTAAACAGGTTTGATGTGAAATTTTTCATCTGGAATTTTACACAGTCCACGGGGCTCTTGAAACTCACAAGCAAGCAGACACAACTGTTCCAGACTCTCTAGAAGATTGCCTTAAGCTACCTGCTGCGCCTCTCTCTCTCTCTCTCTCTCTCTCTCTCGTCTTTACGCTCCACTGACAGATAAAAACAGTTGCGTCTTAACAATAGACTGAGGGAATGAATCAAACCCCCTCAAGCTGTAGCCTCGGTGCCACTGTAAAATCGAGTTGGATGAAAAACGTGAAAGCCAAGCACAATTAGCTAGGCTGCTTTTTGCCACTCGTGCGGCAAAAACGTGCCGCCAGAAGAGGCGGGGGCTGTGCCTGAGTAGATGAGTATAAAATCGAGGACCCGCTGCATCAAGTCTTATGCGCCCAACATTTCATTTTTTTAAATTAAATGTCCAGCCGCTTTGGTGAAGTCACAAAAAGCAGGCAAAACTAAGCTTAATGCGTCATCTACTGAAGTTTCTGGCGCTTGCCCTGGTCATCCTGGCGGTGAGCGAAGGGCGAAGCATGCCGCGTAAGTTTTCCGGGTGACGTTTGCTCCGCCGCGGGGTTTGCTGTTCCCATTGTGCATGTGCAAAGGCCGCTAGAAATGTCATGTCACCTTAAATGGGGGCGTCACAAACCCGAAATATCGCAAACGCGAAATATCATAACTCTGAAAAATAAAATAGCAACGCCCATCATGAACCACTTTTTTGGAAAGCGCTTTTCGGAGTCGTGTTTTTCGGATTTGTGATGGCGACCCACCTTAAATGAAGGGGTCGGCAAACTCCGGTCCGCGAAGCCTCTCTATCCGGCCCTCGGGGTCCTTTGAAATTCCACAATACCAATCTGCCCCCTCAAGGTTTGTTTCTCTTCTCAGCTCTCTGCTCTTTTCTCCCCTTTCCTAGCTCTTCTCTCCCTTGAGGTAAAGAAGTTTTCTAGCTGACCCCTGCAAATAAATACTCCTATTACGCTCGTACGTCATTTAGAAAACCTACGTGTAGAATTATTTAGAGAGCCGAGACTTGGACGCTGACCGCGAGGCTGACGCGTCTTTTTTCCATGCCTACGCTTAATGTGGCTTCCAAGCATCTTACTCTAAACTGCTGTAAGACACCGTAGATACAGCATAGGCGTATACAGGAGCGGACGGCTAGCTATATTGGCCGTGCTACGGACCAAGAAGCGGGGTTATGCAGATTAGGGAGGGACTTTGCGAGTTGACACTCACATTTGATCCCGTTCAGCTCGCAGGTTGATTTCATTGGTTGGTTAAGTTTCAGCTACAAATACTCGTACTGAAAAAAATTATTGCGCTTGAAATTCACAGGATGCCCCGGCGGAGGCAGGCCAGTTGCCACCAGCAAGAGGGTCTGCTCCTGCAAGCCGGTAGCTCCCCGACCTGGAAAGCGAGGATCGCTGATCTTCGTTGTCGATGACACCGGCAGCATGGGCCGCGTCATCACAGCCGTCAGGAACCACATTCAAAGCATCATCAGGGCGAACAAGCGCTTCAATAACTACGTCATCGCTACTTACGGAGATCCCTACAGGCGGAACGTGCTCAAGACAAGGAACGCCCACCAGGCACTCGCGTTCCTGAGACGCGTCCGTCCTCACGGTGGTGGCGACTGTCCTGAGATGGCTCTGCAAGGAGTTCGCGATGCCGCTGCTGCCGCCGACCGCAACTCGGTCCTGTTCCTGTTCACCGACGCCTCCGCCAAGGACGCCCACTTGCAGAGCTCTGTCGCCAGCCTGCTGTCTTCCAAGAACATCCGCTTCTTCACTGTTGCTTCTGGAAATCTGTGCGGCCGACCGGGCAATGTGTACAAATCTCTCGCCACGAGGACTCGAGGTCGGTTTTCTAAGTTGGGCAACGCATATACCAAATCCGTAAGTTTTGATCTATAGCTTACAGTAGCCCGTAAATTTAGTGCATCATTAACTCTTTAGTTGGGAAAGATATTTTATTTTTGACTATTATGTGTACTGTCATGGCTACATTGTATTATTTTGGATAAAAATTTGCAGGTAATGCACTTCATTCGCAAGGCTGTTTCGGGACACTACAGCTTTAGCGTCTTTCCACGCAATGCTGGAGAACTACGCCGAGTAATGTCTGGTCGTGAGTAAAAGAATTTTAAAGTATTTTTTCTTTCTCTTAATTTCGAACGATTGCACAAGCTACCTTTTATAGCTTAAAAGCGAGCATGACTCTTCATTTATTGAATTTTTCAATCCATTTAGGCTGCGGATGCCGCGTGGTTCGTCACTACAAGTGCAGAGGTGGTGGCGGAAAGAAACCAAAACCGCCAAGAAGTAAGATCCTTCTTCGATAGATGATAAAATTTGTATAATGCAAATCTACATGTTTTCGCCAAATTAAATTCTACTTTAGAATGCCGAAGAGGCGAAAGGGTCAGCTTCCGAAGGCGAAAGGTCTGCTCATGCAAGCCGGTAGCTCCCCGACCTGGAAAGCGAGGATCGCTGATCTTCGTTGTAGATGACACCGGCAGCATGGGCCGCGTCATCACAGCCGTCAGGAACCACATTCAAAGCATCATCAGGGCGAACAAGCGCTTCAATAACTACGTCATCGCTACTTACGGAGATCCCTACAGGCGGAACGTGCTCAAGACAAGGAACGCCCACCAGGCACTCGCGTTCCTGAGACGCGTCCGTCCTCACGGTGGTGGCGACTGTCCTGAGATGGCTCTGCAAGGAGTTCGCGATGCCGCTGCTGCCGCCGACCGAAACTCGGTCCTGTTCCTGTTCACCGACGCCTCCGCCAAGGACGCCCACTTGCAGAGCTCTGTCGCCAGCCTGCTGTCTTCCAAGAACATCCGCTTCTTCACTGTTGCTTCTGGAAATCTGTGCGGCCGTCCGGGCAATGTGTACAAATCTCTCGCCACGAGGACTCGAGGTCGCTTCTCCAAACTCGGAATGAAATTGGCGTCAAAAGTACGTACTGTATAATTATCGACATTGCCGATTGATTTTCATTGTTGGGTTAGTGGCCATACGTTGACTATTGCTTCTTTACAATCCAGGTGATGTCGTTCATCAGGGGCGCGGTTGCTGGACGCTTCAGCTTCGGAGTTCTGCCTCGCAACGCCAGAGAGCTGTCTCGAGTGATGTCTGGCCGTGAGTAGATATACGTTTTCCTGGGTACTGAAACCTTTATGTCACAGTGCTTATAACCTGAGCAAATGCTTTTAAAAGTGTATGAACAGTTAAAATTTAGTCGATTTCTTTCTGCCTTTCAATGCTGTGCAAAGTCAGTTTACAGTTAGTAAGTATTTAATAGCAATAAGTTTACTTTAACTGGCAAAAAAGTTGTAACGACTGGTTTTTATACGTTTGAAAAAGGTAAGTTTCTTAGAAAAGTTACTCTCGTAAAGTTAGTTCAAGAAATTTAAATATCTGATACTAATATTACTCATATTGTAATTATCACCTTTTAATCGCCAGAAAGAAGTTGTCCGGCTACTTTATTTGTTAATATTAACATGCAATTCAATACAGCTCAGTGGTTGAATCAAAATTTATTCAGTCCTTTGGAATGATTTTTCAAAACTCATTTCCTTACAAACATGATTTGAAAACCACAAAATCATGTGTGCGTATGAAATAGTCCAATTATAGCTGCACTATTTGCTATTATTAACGATAGCAAAAAGTTAGCTCAAAAACCACCTTTTCAGCAAAAATTTATTGTTAAGTAAATGATGCCCAACGCTGCTGCACTTGGCCACACTAGCCTAACCGAAAATTGTTTTATAAACATTCCAATTCCCTCCTGTTAAGGAGCATATTTTTAGAGGGTCTACTATGAGAATTTCCCGCAGGAGGTTTTCCCGCGAGATTTTTTCCTGCCGAGGTTTTCCCGCAGGGTTTTTCCTGTCGGAATTTCAAGTCAAATCTAATCGGATTTGAAATTTAGTCTAGTCTACTAGTTCTAATATAGTCTAGTTTTTAATCTGGTCTAGTTTATGTCTAGTCCAGTCTAGTCTAGTCCAGTCTAGTCTAGTCTAGTCCAGTCTAGTCTAGTCTAGTCTAGTCCAGTCTAGTCCAGTCTAGTCTAGTCCAGTCTAGTCCAGTCTAGTCTAGTCCAGTCTAGTCCAGTCTAGTCTAGTCTAGTCTAGTCCAGTCTAGTCCAGTCTAGTCTAGTCCAGTCTAGTCCAGTCTAGTCTAGTCCAGTCTAGTCTAGTCCAGTCTAGTCTAGTCCAGTCTAGTCCAGTCTAGTCTAGTTCAGTCTAGTCCAGTCTAGTCTAGTCCAGTCCAGTCTAGTCTAGTCCAGTCTAGTCTAGTCCAGTCTAGTCCAGTCTAGTCTAGTCCAGTCTAGTCCAGTCTAGTCCAGTCTAGTCTAGTCCAGTCTAGTCTAGTCCAGTCTAGTCTAGTCCAGTCTAGTCCAGTCTAGTCTAGTCCAGTCTAGTCTAGTCCAGTCTAGTCCAGTCCAGTCTAGTCTAGTCCAGTCTAGTCCAGTCTAGTCTAGTCCAGTCTAGTCCAGTCTAGTCCAGTCTAGTCCAGTCTAGTCTAGTCCAGTCTAGTCTAGTCCAGTCTAGTCTAGTCCAGTCTAGTCTAGTCTAGTCTAGTCTAGTCTAGGCTGGTTTTAATCTAGTCCAGCATTGTCTATTGACTGGATTTGACTTGAAATTCCGACAGGAAAAACCCTGCGGAAAACATCGGCGGGAAAACTCTCGGGGGAAATCTCGGCGGAAAAACTCTCGGGGGAAATCTCGGCGGGAAAACTCTCGGAGGAAAACCTCGGCGGGAAAACTTCCTGTGGGAAATTCTCGTGCTCCTTTTTTAAATACATGTATTTAAAATATCCACATATCAGAAAAAACATAACCAAGAGCGCGACATTTGACTACCAAGAAATTTCACTCCTGGCCGTCTGACTGTAGAAAAAATCAGCTTTCAGTTAGTGATTTGGTTATGGATTGGCAGTTTATAGTTTGTGCCATGCCTGTCAATGTCTGGCAGTCAAATGCTCCGTTGTCAAGTTAGAGCAGTCAAATATTGTCTATCCAACATAACCATAAACATTTAAAACTGGCGTTGTAGGATGCGGTTGCCGATTCGTCAAAATTCGCAATTGCATTCCATCCGGTGGACCGCCTGTCCGCCCACCTGTCCGACCGCCTGTCCGCCCACCTGTCCGACCGCCTGTCCGACCACCAGTCCGTCCCAAACCTAAGCGCTGCCCTCGAGGTGGCCGCAGGATCTCCATCAAGAAGAAGGTCTGCTCATGCAAGCCTGTTGCTCCCCGACCTGGAAAGCAAGGATCACTGATCTTCGTTGTCGATGACACCGGCAGCATGGGCCGCGTCATCACAGCCGTCAGGAACCACATTCAAAGCATCATCAGGGCGAACAAGCGCTTCAATAACTACGTTCTTGGTACGTACGGAGATCCCTACAGGCGGAACGTGCTCAAGACAAGGAACGCCCACCAGGCACTCGCGTTCCTGAGACGCGTCCGTCCTCACGGTGGTGGCGACTGTCCTGAGATGGCTCTGCAAGGAGTTCGCGATGCCGCTGCTGCCGCCGACCGAAACTCGGTCCTGTTCCTGTTCACCGACGCCTCCGCCAAGGACGCCCACTTGCAGAGCTCTGTCGCCAGCCTGCTGTCTTCCAAGAACATCCGTTTCTTCACTGTTGCTTCTGGAAATCTGTGCGGCCGTCCGGGCAATGTGTACAAATCTCTCGCCACGAGGACTCGAGGTCGCTTCTCCAAACTCGGAATGAAATTGGCGTCAAAAGTACGTACTGTATAATTATCGACATTGCCGATTGATTTTCATTGTTGGGTTAGTGGCCATACGTTGACTATTGCTTCTTTACAATCCAGGTGATGTCGTTCATCAGGGGCGCGGTTGCTGGACGCTTCAGCTTCGGAGTTCTGCCTCGCAACGCCAGAGAGCTGTCTCGCGTGATGTCTGGACGTAAGTGATCATCGATCAACTCTCTTTTCAAGATTTCCAGGATATTTTGCTTGGCTGCTTTAATTGTGTTAGCTGGTCGTGTATCTGTTGGCAATTTTTAAGATAATTCGGCCTCAACCCAACAGGTAAAGCAGTATTGTAGCTTAACCCCTCAATGTTCCCATTAAAGCTCAAAAGATAAATGTATATACATGTAGCATAGTGTAGCTATTTCTATTATTTACTAACTCTTCGGGGTACACTTGTCAGCCTAGCGTCTACCCATCCCTACAACGAGTTTTCTTGACCCGAGATTTAAGGAAAGCTTAAGCCATCTACGAGCTAGTTCCATCTTAGACTTTTTTCTCTTCAGGATGCGGATGCCGCTTTGTCCGTACTCACAAGTGCGTTGGAACCGGAGGGGTTCGGCCTCCCGTCCGCCCACCTGTCCGACCGCCTGTCCGACCACCAGTCCGTCCCAAACCTAAGCGCTGCCCTCGAGGTGGCCGCAGGATCTCCATCAAGAAGAAGGTCTGCTCATGCAAGCCTGTTGCTCCCCGACCTGGAAAGCGAGGATCACTGATCTTCGTTGTCGATGACACCGGCAGCATGGGCCGCGTCATCACAGCCGTCAGGAACCACATTCAAAGCATCATCAGGGCGAACAAGCGCTTCAATAACTACGTTCTTGGTACGTACGGAGATCCCTACAGGCGGAACGTGCTCAAGACAAGGAACGCCCACCAGGCACTCGCGTTCCTGAGACGCGTCCGTCCTCACGGTGGTGGCGACTGTCCTGAGATGGCTCTGCAAGGAGTTCGCGATGCCGCTGCTGCCGCCGACCGAAACTCGGTCCTGTTCCTGTTCACCGACGCCTCCGCCAAGGACGCCCACTTGCAGAGCTCTGTCGCCAGCCTGCTGTCTTCCAAGAACATCCGTTTCTTCACTGTTGCTTCTGGAAATCTGTGCGGCCGACCGGGCAATGTGTACAAATCTCTCGCCACGAGGACTCGAGGTCGCTTCTCCAAACTCGGAATGAAATTGGCGTCAAAAGTACGTACTGTATAATTATCGACATTGCCGATTGATTTTCATTGTTGGGTTAGTGGCCATACGTTGACTATTGCTTCTTTACAAATCCAGGTGATGTCGTTCATCAAGGGCGCGGTTGCTGGACGCTTCAGCTTCGGAGTTCTGCCTCGCAACGCCAGAGAGCTGTCTCGCGTGATGTCTGGACGTAAGTGATCATCGATCAACTCTCTTTTCAAGATTTCCAGGATATTTTGCTTGGCTGCTTTAATTGTGTTAGCTGGTCGTGTATCTGTTGGCAATTTTTAAGATAATTCGGCCTCAACCCAACAGGTAAAGCAGTATCGTAGCTTAACCCCTCAATGTTCCCATTAAAGCTCAAAAGATAAATGTATATACATGTAGCATAGTGTAGCTATTTCTATTATTTACTAACTCTTCGGGGTACACTTGTCAGCCTAGCGTCTACCCATCCCTACAACGAGTTTTCTTGACCCGAGATTTAAGGAAAGCTTAAGCCATCTACGAGCTAGTTCCATCTTAGACTTTTTTCTCTTCAGGATGCGGATGCCGCTTTGTCCGTACTCACAAGTGCGTTGGAACCGGAGGGGTTCGGCCTCCCGTCCGCCCACCTGTCCGACCGCCTGTCCGACCACCAGTCCGTCCCAAACCTAAGCGCTGCCCTCGAGGTGGCCGCAGGATCTCCATCAAGAAGAAGGTCTGCTCATGCAAGCCTGTTGCTCCCCGACCTGGAAAGCGAGGATCACTGATCTTCGTTGTCGATGACACCGGCAGCATGGGCCGCGTCATCACAGCCGTCAGGAACCACATTCAAAGCATCATCAGGGCGAACAAGCGCTTCAATAACTACGTTCTTGGTACGTACGGAGATCCCTACAGGCGGAACGTGCTCAAGACAAGGAACGCCCACCAGGCACTCGCGTTCCTGAGACGCGTCCGTCCTCACGGTGGTGGCGACTGTCCTGAGATGGCTCTGCAAGGAGTTCGCGATGCCGCTGCTGCCGCCGACCGAAACTCGGTCCTGTTCCTGTTCACCGACGCCTCCGCCAAGGACGCCCACTTGCAGAGCTCTGTCGCCAGCCTGCTGTCTTCCAAGAACATCCGTTTCTTCACTGTTGCTTCTGGAAATCTGTGCGGCCGACCGGGCAATGTGTACAAATCTCTCGCCACGAGGACTCGAGGTCGCTTCTCCAAACTCGGAATGAAATTGGCGTCAAAAGTACGTACTGTATAATTATCGACATTGCCGATTGATTTTCATTGTTGGGTTAGTGGCCATACGTTGACTATTGCTTCTTTACAAATCCAGGTGATGTCGTTCATCAAGGGCGCGGTTGCTGGACGCTTCAGCTTCGGAGTTCTGCCTCGCAACGCCAGAGAGCTGTCTCGCGTGATGTCTGGACGTAAGTGATCATCGATCAACTCTCTTTTCAAGATTTCCAGGATATTTTGCTTGGCTGCCCGAATTGTGTTAGCTAGTCGTGTATCTGTTGGCAATTTTTAAGATAATTCGGCCTCAACCCAACAGGTAAAGCAGTATCGTAGCTTAACCCCTCAATGTTCCCATTAAAGCTCAAAAGATAAATGTATATACATGTAGCATAGTGTAGCTATTTCTATTATTTACTAACTCTTCGGGGTACACTTGTCAGCCTAGCGTCTACCCATCCCTACAACGAGTTTTCTTGACCCGAGATTTAAGGAAAGCTTAAGCCATCTACGAGCTAGTTCCATCTTAGACTTTTTTCTCTTCAGGATGCGGATGCCGCTTTGTCCGTACTCACAAGTGCGTTGGAACCGGAGGGGTTCGGCCTCCCGTCCGCCCACCTGTCCGACCGCCTGTCCGACCACCAGTCCGTCCCAAACCTAAGCGCTGCCCTCGAGGTGGCCGCAGGATCTCCACCAAGAAGAAGGTCTGCTCATGCAAGCCTGTTGCTCCCCGACCTGGAAAGCGAGGATCGCTGATCTTCGTTGTCGATGACACCGGCAGCATGGGCCGCGTCATCAAAGCCGTCAGGAACCACATTCAAAGCATCATCAGGGCGAACAAGCGCTTCAATAACTACGTTCTTGGTACGTACGGAGATCCCTACAGGCGGAACGTGCTCAAGACAAGGAACGCCCACCAGGCACTCGCGTTCCTGAGACGCGTCCGTCCTCACGGTGGTGGCGACTGTCCTGAGATGTCTATGCATGGAGTTCGCGATGCCGCTGCTGCCGCCGACCGAAACTCGGTCCTGTTCCTGTTCACCGACGCCTCCGCCAAGGACTCGCGCATGCACAAATCTGTGGCCAAATTGCTGGCTTCCAAGAACATCCGCTTCTTCATCATCGCCTCCGGAAATCTGTGCGGACATAGTGGCGGCGCGTACAAAGCCATCGCCCGGAAGACTCGAGGTCGCTTCTCCAAACTCGGAATGAAATTGGCGTCAAAAGTACGTACTGTATAATTATCGATATTGCCGATTGATTTTCGTTATTTGTTAGTGGCCATGCGTTGACTATTGCTTCTTTACAATCCAGGTGATGTCGTTCATCAAGGGCGCGGTTGCTGGACGCTTCAGCTTCGGAGTTCTGCCTCGCAACGCCAGAGAGCTGTCTCGCGTGATGTCTGGACGTAAGTGATCATCGATCAACTCTCTTTTCAAGATTTCCAGGATATTTTGCTTGGCTGCCCGAATTGTGTTAGCTAGTCGTGTATCTGTTGGCAATTTTTAAGATAATTCGGCCTCAACCCAACAGGTAAAGCAGTATCGTAGCTTAACCCCTCAATGTTCCCATTAAAGCTCAAAAGATAAATGTATATACATGTAGCATAGTGTAGCTATTTCTATTATTTACTAACTCTTCGGGGTACACTTGTCAGCCTAGCGTCTACCCATCCCTACAACGAGTTTTCTTGACCCGAGATTTAAGGAAAGCTTAAGCCATCTACGAGCTAGTTCCATCTTAGACTTTTTTCTCTTCAGGATGCGGATGCCGCTTTGTCCGTACTCACAAGTGCGTTGGAACCGGAGGGGTTCGGCCTCCCGTCCGCCCACCTGTCCGACCGCCTGTCCGACCACCAGTCCGTCCCAAACCTAAGCGCTGCCCTCGAGGTGGCCGCAGGATCTCCACCAAGAAGAAGGTCTGCTCATGCAAGCCTGTTGCTCCCCGACCTGGAAAGCGAGGATCGCTGATCTTCGTTGTCGATGACACCGGCAGCATGGGCCGCGTCATCAAAGCCGTCAGGAACCACATTCAAAGCATCATCAGGGCGAACAAGCGCTTCAATAACTACGTTCTTGGTACGTACGGAGATCCCTACAGGCGGAACGTGCTCAAGACAAGGAACGCCCACCAGGCACTCGCGTTCCTGAGACGCGTCCGTCCTCACGGTGGTGGCGACTGTCCTGAGATGTCTATGCATGGAGTTCGCGATGCCGCTGCTGCCGCCGACCGAAACTCGGTCCTGTTCCTGTTCACCGACGCCTCCGCCAAGGACTCGCGCATGCACAAATCTGTGGCCAAATTGCTGGCTTCCAAGAACATCCGCTTCTTCATCATCGCCTCCGGAAATCTGTGCGGACATAGTGGCGGCGCGTACAAAGCCATCGCCCGGAAGACTCGAGGTCGCTTCTCCAAACTCGGAATGAAATTGGCGTCAAAAGTACGTACTGTATAATTATCGATATTGCCGATTGATTTTCGTTATTTGTTAGTGGCCATGCGTTGACTATTGCTTCTTTACAAATCCAGGTGATGTCGTTCATCAAGGGCGCGGTTGCTGGACGCTTCAGCTTCGGAGTTCTGCCTCGCAACGCCAGAGAGCTGTCTCGAGTAATGTCTGGCCGTAAGTCATGCTAATTGGAATCTTTATGTCTTCCTGTAGAACTACATGTAGTATAGTTATACATTTTACTTGTAATAGATAAGTTTCCATTCTAGCACTATGAATAGTGAATAGTCTTGGCTAACCAATTGTAGGCTGCGGCTGCCGATTCGTTCGCACCTACTCGTGCGTCGGCACGGGACTTGTTCGCCCTCATGGTGGCAGCTCGAGCTCTGGCACCGATGAGACAACCACGGATTCTAGCACCAGCACACACACCAGCACCAGCACAAGCACCAGCTCAGAGACCAGTGGTGACTCTGACCATGGCCACTGGGAGACAACGTCACACATTGAGCACTACTGCATTGATCCCTACACTAGCCACAAGTACAAGCCCGGACAGTCCTGGGTGAGCAAGGCCGACAGCATGTGCTTCCACTTTAAGTGCAGCAAGGACCCAAGCTCCAGCCGACCCTACCGCTCCGACTGCCTGAGTACCAATGGCAAATGCGTGAGGGCGTCCAGCTCCGGCACCGATTTCAGCTGTAAGGTGCACGGATCGGTGAAGAAGTGCCAGTGCAAGAAGGAGGCTGACGGTAGCGTGTACATCACTCGCATGGAGACCTATACTAGCACGACTGAGTACGAGGACTAGAAGAATTATTCGAATCGCATCGCAGCTCTGACTAACAGACAGAAAAGAAGCCTGTTTAGCTAACGGATTCTTGTTTTACAGACAGCTAGTACATGTAGTGAACATATTTATATTTAGCAAGTGGCACTACATGTTCAACTAACGCATATTGACTAAATTAGACAACTATACTGTTCTGTTAACTCCTAATAGTAGCCCAAAGTACTCCTGTACGTTTAATATTAATAGTTTTGTTTTCTCCTTACCGCCAGTTTATCGTGTCGGTATATAATTTCTCTGTCTGAGCAGACTAAGCTACTCGTACATGCAGCTGTGATTTTTTGTTATAAAATTACTAATCTTCCTATCTTCCTCTTAATATAAAAATTATTATATTATATTATTATTTAAACAATATTGATTTTTCTTTTAAATCTTTTCATCTCAAGTGAGCAGCAGGAAGAGGCGCGTACACAGACAGCTAGAAAATCTATATATTAGCGCTGCAGTTGGCATAGCTTAGCATAGTGCGGATATTCTGTGATTAAACTTGAATTCGAAGGCAAGCTGCCAATGTTTGGTCTGGCTCGGATAAGGACTCTTGGTTCAATTAAATATAGAATTTTCAATGCAATCTCTGTCTGTATAATAGCAGCTAAAGTGGTGAAAATGTGTCTAATTTTACCGTTGAAAATATTTCACAATCAGCTTTGCCAGCTGGCCAGGGACAACTAAAACACTAGGGACGCGAAACGAGGCAAATCATGGTGAAAAAAAGTTGGGGGCTCGTTTAAGTCTATGGGCGCCCACTTTTTGATGCATTAGATGAATTACGATCAGCTTAGCTGCTAAAATGACAAGGGCCACAGTTCTATTATTTTTGCTTCAAAAGGTTCAGAAGGTTTTCTAAACGGTTTTTAGTGATTTTTAAATAACAGCCGGCGCTAAACCTGGCCGGCGACACCCCGGAGGAGCGCAGGAATGAATTGCGCGACTTCTTCGCCAGCATCGTGAACGCCCCCGCGTCGCCGCTACTCGCCAGCTTTGCGCTTCCACTGGACACGCCCAGCTGAGGAGGACTTCTGCATCAGACCAGTCACCACGGAGGACGTTGTGCTGTTCGCTCAGAAAACATCAGGCGGCAAGGCGCTCGGCCCCGACGAAGTTCTGGTCGAAGCGCTGCGGCTCCACTGTGTGGCCTCCCAGTTTACAGGCGTCATGAACCGCGTGCTCGCCAGCGCCCCCGCGCCCACCGAGTGAACCGTCGCGCACATCGTGCCGATCCCGAAGAAGGCAGGGACAACGCCGAAAGAAGACCACCGCGGGATCTCTCTGATGTCCTGCACCGCAAACCTCTTCAACCGGCTGCTGCTCGATCGCCTGCAGTCGGTGCTGTACCCGTACCTGCGGTGCGAGCAGGACGGATTCCGGCCGCAACTCGGTACAGTGACCCAGATCCTCGCACTCCATCATCGAAGAGGCGCGCATCCGCCAGTCTACGCTGATCATTGTCTTCGTTGACTTTAGAAAGGCGTTTGACTCGGTGTTGAGAACCGCGCTTCCCTTTGTCCTTCGAGCCTACCGGGTACCCCAGCAGCTAATCGACGCTGTCATGGCGCTGTATTGCGACACTCGAGCTGTTGTGGTGACGGCGGCCTGTCTGACCTGTTCGACACTTCATCAGGAGTTCTGCAGGGCGACACGCTGGCGCCGTTCCTCTTCGTGCTGCTGCTGGACTGGGTGCTCCGGTCCGCACTCCCCTCGGCTGATGACGGCTTCCTGCTGCGCAGACGCATCGGTCGCCGCCACGGCAAAAAGCGCCTGAGCGTGCTTGGCTACGCCGACGACCTCGCCCTCCTGTCCTCGTCCGTTGAAGGCGCCCAGCGTAAGATATTCACGAAGGAAAGGTTTAAACTTGGCATGGTATTTTTCACATTTCGTCCGTCCGTTCACATCCGTTAATTTAACGGATTTTTTTCTGTGCTCAGATTTCCCATAGGCATCACTCAAGAGGATTCGGTTCAGCAGTTTTCCTCTAACTTGCTGGCTGCAATAGCGGTATTTAACTTTAAAATAACTGAAAATCAATTTTTTTTCTATTGATTCTGCCATATCAATAGTGTCTGAGGAAATTGATCAATGGTTTATAGTGCGGCTTGCGTGCATCTGCCCCATCTGTGGGGCGGCGGCTGAACCAGCCAGCAGCTTCCTGCATTAAAAATAACTGCTGATAGAAGCTGGGCTTGTCTGAGTTGACTTTTTTTTTAAATAAAATGATTTTCTTGCCTACTGGTTGGGGACGGGCTTGCAAAGCACTGCTATAGCATAGCGGAAGCTCAAGTCACCCACGCAATGCTCTGACATTGGCCCAGTCCTGCAAGCCAGCCTTTCCCGCCCCCGAACACAAAAATGCATATAAGGGTTGCCGGATTTCAAGAGTTTCTTTGCTCTCTCTGCTGCATGGCATTGTGTGAAGAATCTGCTGAGAGATTTTCAGCTACACTATATTATTTCTGTTCCAAATTTTGACAGCATTGAGTCAGTCTAACATGGCTAAGTAAGTTATCGAGAGACAGGCAATATTCCTCATATTCAGAAACCTTTCTTCATTCCTCATTATCCTCCATCTCCACTCAGGGCTCTCCTAAAGTCCCCGGTCTCGGCGGCTGCTGTCGCTCTGCTTCTGAGCCTGCAGGTCGCCTTCGAAGTTGACGCCGCCTTCAGCAGGCGCTGCTTCGTGACCCGACTTGACCAGGCGAGCGGCGTCCTGCGTGACAGCCTCGAGCGCTGCGACGCTGACAAGCCATTCTGCTTTCGCGGCCGCCTGACCCGCCTGGGCGAATCAGCCGTCAAGCAGCTGTACAACTGGCCGGTTCGCGCTGGCCGAGTCATGCGCGGCTGCGTCCAGTCGAGACAGCCGCCGGACGAATCGGTTCGACGCTGGTACGAGCCCAGAGGTTTGGCTGTGTGCGTCCACGACGGCTGCAATAATTAACGATGAGCAACTCTAACTGAACCGAGTTACAATAGAATGCTAGGCGTTATAAGGGATCGGAGTATTGAAATCGATGGATTCAGTTGCAAGCTTCTTTGGCGTGAACGAAAGAGATTGGATTCTTAGGATGCATGGATTTAGTAAGTTAGTCTCAGGCGCAATTCCCTTTGGTGAGCATTGACTTAGAGACACTTGCAGAGGAACGCAAAGATCTCTCGATTTTTTTATTCTTAAGCAGGCACTTTGGCACTGAAGATTGGCCGACATGGGCGTTCGTTGCGGCCATATATAGGAGGAAGTTGTGAATGTTTTTTGTTTGCAGTTGTATCACATCTAGTCTTAAAACTCTTCAAGTCTACATGTACATGCATTAGCGCCTTCAATTGGACCAATAAACATTGCGGGTCTAAGGTTCAGGGTTAAAATTAACCTGGTTATTGAAGCTTGCAATTGAAATCTTTAATTATTCAATATCTCAAAAAGCTTTGCATTCTTTGAATAAACAGCGAAATCCGCTTTTTACTTTTTAAATAAGCTAAGATTCCCTAGCTAATACGCCAGCTCGCGTTTTATAAATTTCAAGATACTTTTGTCAACAACTGTTCTTTTGAGCGAACCGCTAATATAATGAGTGAGCAGTTTACTTCAGAAAAAATCGAAATCCATACCTTTAAATGACTTCGTTGACATTAATTTATATGCATTTTCATGCGCGCGTGCGACCAAAGCAGTGCCAACGTATGTATAAATCTACATGCACCATATGTCGGATGCTTTCCAACGCCTGCAAGTTAAGGCTCTCCGGCTCTCTCTCTCTCTCTCTCTCTCTCTCTCTCTCTCTCTCTCTCTCTCTCTCTCTCTCGCTCTCTCTCTCTCTCTCTCTCATTAGGGCGTGAAGTAATTTCCAAGCTGTTCATGTTCATTCATTGAGACAGGTTCTTTAGAAAGCTTTACTGCCTGTCTTCCACGATCTCCTAGCTTCCTTTAATCTTCCATTCCTTCCTTTCTCATAATATGGCCAAAGAACTCCATCTACTCTACCATCTCCGAATTTTCGCTATCAACTTCCTTCTACAACCAGCAGAACATCTTCATTCTCTGTGACTGACCCAGCTGAGTTCACCTCGAGAACCACAATTCCTCTTCCTCGATTCTTTTCTCCATTGCCGGTGTTATTGTTCAGCACTCCGACTCATGTGTGAGAACAGGGAGACAGCAGACAAGAATTCTTAACTTCTTCTTCGACTTACCCATTTGTCTGGATTTCTTCATCTGTTGCATGGAAGGCATCCTTTGCCATGCTGATTCTCCGTTTAATTCTCCGTGTTCACATTTTCCACCCGAAGTTATTAAGCTTCGCATGTTCACCATTTTATGGTAATGTTGCGCACTGAAGCTTCCTTCTGTTTGGTAGCAACCAATGCCTTCTGAACCCATCTTCTCACTTTCCAGTGGCTCGCATCACTGTTTCTTGCAACTTCTCTTCCGTTTTCGTAATGAGCACTGTGTCATCAGCATATCTCATTTTGGTCAAGTTCCGTCTTCCGATGACGAGTCCTGGTAGGTCTCCGATCTCTCGCAGAATCTTCTTACTGTACAGGTTGAATACACCAGGAGAGAGGACAGCCTTGCCTGACACCTTTCTTAATCACCGCAAACTTTGTCAGTTCATTGTTAATCTTTATAGCCGCACTTTGCTTCCAATGCAGATTGCTAAGAATTCGAAGGTCTTTTACATCAATGTCAAATTTCTTCGAACATCTTCATCAATTCTTCATGTCTGACACTATCAAAGGCCTTTGCATAGTCCATAAAACACAACTACGTACAGATTCTTCTTCATTTCAATATAGCTCTTTCACTCAGGAATCGAACAGCGAGAATGGCATTTCGGACACCAGTCCTCAACAAAGCCCCGCACTGAACTTCAGAGATCTCAACGTGTGGTCGTAATCTCTGTTTCGCGCTCATCATTCGAACCCTCATCAGCACTTTGGTACATGTAATGTGGGTCATGAGACTTATTGTTCGGTGTAATCACATTCAGTTGCTCCTGGTCTTTGTGCTCCAGAAAGCATATCGCGATGAAGATTGACTCACTCATATCTTCCGGAATTTTTTCCACTCGTAGATTTCATTCACAATTTCAGTAACTTTATCGATTCAGAACTCATTCTGGCACTTAATTTATTTAGCTGATTAAATCTGGTCAGGATCGGTAGTTTTTGTTTGATTTCATCCTCCTGATGACATCTCTGATGTTTAGGCTTCTCGCACACTACGGTGATCATCGAAGAGATCGGTGACATATTCAAACCACCGTTCCAGCACCTTCTACTTTCCAACATGATCTTCTTCCACTTCTAGACTTGATGCATCCAGACGCAGTGCAACCTCTTAATTTCTAGTTATTTCTCTGATATAACAATTATTGGACCACGCAAAATTTTCGGCGTTGTGAAATGTCGGTCTTGTGAAGCCCCCCCCCATTGTGGTGAGGAACCCTTCACGTCGTGGATTTTTGTGTGTTTGTGTTTGACCATGGTTTTACTTGGCAAAGATGACGGCAGTATAGTTTGCCATAGCTTGCTGCCTCAGTTAATGTTGTTGAGACATCATCTCTAGCTGAATATAGCCGTTGACTCATGAGTTCACCCGCCTTTTGGCATGTCTTGTTTTTCATCCTGCACTGCAACGTGTCCAGACACTCCTAATTAGTATAGGCTGAACTATTGGGGGGGGGGGCGATTAACTCGCCGATCATTCCACCAACAGACATGTATAACTGCATGGTTTACATATGGTACCAGTAGCAGTCGGGGACTGACCTGACCTAGAAGTTGGTGTAGGCTAGCTGTTATAAACGAAAAGTTCGCAGAGAAAATATTTTTATAGAGAACCACTCTATATAGATGTTGTTTGTCCATGCGTTCGTTTGTTTGGCTATATCTGTTATAAACGAAAAATTTCCCAGAGCAATTATTTTAAGTAACTTAAACACCCTATTAGATGTGTTGTTTTTTTATCCAGAAAGTGTCGCAATTAAGGAGAATTTTGGTCGAATAGCTATCCGGACAAAGACACATTGTTAGCTTCAATTGTAAGCTATGATCGGCGGTCGTCAGTTTAATCATCTATATCGCGCATATTCAAAGTCGTCGTTTGGTATTATCGCGGCGTCGAGCGCGCCGGCTGTGTCCAGTCCAGCTGGGGGCCGAAGCCCTACTAGTATTTTTGCTATTTCGCCTGTATTGCGTCGAAGGCTAGAATTACAAATCATATGTATAAAGTACTTTCTAAAAGTCTACAACTTTAATTGTCAGCTTGGCATTGCTATCAGTTGGCTAGCCAACTAGATAGCCTATTTATTAAGTCTAATGTAATCCTGAAAGAACTAGCCTAGGTCTAGGTAAATTTTAAATTGATTAGTGATTAGTAATTTAGTATCAACAATAAGACATGCAATAAAATGAAAGAGGCTTGTAATAATTTATTATAATTTAAGTATAAATACTAAACATAATCCTTTCTCATTGTTATATATATCATTTTGTTTTTGGCAGTGCTTATCCCCACGGTACCGTAGGAATAATTTCTGTCTTATTCCAACGGTACCGTGGGGATAATTTTCTGCTTATCCGCACGGCACACTGACGAGATAGCTGCCCCATCTTCTACATATGCCGTGGGTTCATAATTTAGTTTAGTACTTACGGTTTGAGTGCAGTATAACAACATAACTTTGCTTGGCCATTATTTTTTTAGAAGTAAAGATTTAATGGCCTTTTAACGCAAAAAAACACTTTTTTGTATTTATGAAGTATGATTAAGAAGAATTGCTCTAGTAATTGTTTACAATTTAAGAACTTTTAGCAACTAGTCTAATCCCGACATCCCCGAAAAGTCCATTGCCGCTGCTTCTGTAGACTTCTTACTAGACATGTAAATTCTCAATTTGTCTGTACAGATTATTGCATTGCTTCAACAATTCACCCGTGCGGATAAGCAGAAAATTATTCCCACGGCCAGTGTTGGGCACTTCCGTTACCGAGTAACTTGTAAATGGTAACGCAAGTTACTTTTTCGTAAAGCGTTCCTTACGCAAGTTACTTTCCTATTTTGGTAACGGAGTAACGGTAAGTTACTCAAATTTCGGAAGTCCGTTACAGTTACTTTGCAACAATCGCAATATTTAAATTTAAAACTGATATGCTTAGCTATTACGCCAGTTGTCACATTTTTAGCATTTTTCATTCTTAAATTCAAAACTAAGTGAATAATATCATACGGTATTACGCTGTAATTAATAAAGAAATACTTGAAACATGTTTTTACTTTGTTATTTTCGGTAAAATATTTTTGCTTTCGTTTTTAAGTTAATAAAAATATTTTGTTTAGTTCTTAGAAACAAACAACCAAAGAAAGAAATTCATCTGTAGTCTCCACAAATCCACTCAGTGATCGACGTAGCCAGGAATTTTAATTGGGGGGGGGGGGCGGGTTGGCCTGGCTGGCCATGCCTCATGCACCCGCCACGCCCAACCCCACCCCCCTGGTGGGGTGTCTTGCAGGTGGGGTGAAGTTGCCGCCCCAACGATTGTTAAGGCGGCCTCCCTGGCTACACCACTAAAGTCCACTGGCACTGCACTGCACTGCACAATAATTTAATATTAATGAATTGAAAAATAATTGAAAAAATTGAAAAAAATTTCAAATAATTGAAAATAAAAAGACTAGTAAAGCAGACTGTAGAGTGGAGTAAAGCCAGGTACTTATTACGAGCGATGTATTATCAAGGACAACTGAAGTTACGTTAAGTTGTCCTTGTGTATTATAACTTATAATGTTATTAAAAATTAAATTGCGTTTTGCCTTTAACGTTTCTGACCTTCAGCTTCTCTTCTTTTTACGGAAAGGGCCTAAAGTGATTAAAATTTAATACAGTTACTGAAATTAATTTTGTTGTATTTTTCCTTCTGGCTTTCGCGATCATTTGTGCTGTTCCAGCACATTTGCAATGTTAAAAAAGCAGAAAATTTTGTTTATAACATAGGTAACGGAAGTAAGTAACGGAAGTAACTTAAAAGTTACCGGGTTTTTGTTCAAAGTTACTAGGCTAACGTAAGTTACTTTTTAAAAAGTGGTAACTTAAGTTACAGTAACGCAAGTTACTTTTTTTGAGTAACTTGCCCAACACTGCCCACGGCATATGTAGAAGATGGGGCAGCTATCTCGTCAATGTGCCGTGCGGATAAGCAGAAAATTATCCCCACGGTACCGTTGGAATAAGACAGAAATTATTCCTACGGTACCGTGGGGATAAGCACTGCCTTTGTTTGCATTGATAGCATTGATAAACTAATGCTATTATGCTAATGCTAAACAATTATGAAAAAAATTTATATAACAGTATAACAAAATTAATTTGATTATAAAAATTTGTAAATTGTAGTAATCTATATAAATTCATAATTCAAGCTAACTAATTAGGCTGGGCCTACATAAACTTAAGATTATAAAATTTAATTACATTTTTATTATAAATACTTTTAAGCTTATAGTCTCTATATATACTAAAAGTCTATCAATATTTGTTTGTCTAGATGTATATGTTTGTTGCAAATTTCTTCTTAGACTACAGTATTGATTGGCAAGTCAGCATTAAAAATTCCAATATACTAAAGTCTTTCTTAATACTTTCTTAATACTAAAGATGAAAATCATATTGTAGGTATTTCAATACTCCTCCTAGACTGTTAGACCAAAATTTATCAAACTTGCACCATTTGATTGGAAATTTTTATGTGACTGTGCATGACTATTTTGATTCTTGAGATTCACAAAGATGGCCCTTTAAAGTTAAGAAAACCTGCTTTTTGCCTATGCTTTTAGTGTATTTTTGCTCGCAGTCAGAGCCAATTATGACTTAGGCCATAGACTAAAAACATCTTCTTTGTTTGATCCTTCGTCTCTTTATTCATATTTGTATTCATATATATTGAAATCCTTCATTTTGTTTATCTACATGATGTGCAAATATATTTGTCCATTGAATTAACTGGCTTTGTTATCCCAAAAAGGAAAAGAAACCTAAATCACAGAATAGTAGACTTGCAAAGCAACAACTGAGAGATGCTTGCTATCTGGGGGATGCTTGCTATTTGGGGGATGCTTGCTATCTGGGGGATGCTTGCTATCTGGGGGATGCTTGCTGTCTAGGAGATGCTTGCTGTCTAGGGGATGCTTGCTATCTGGGGGATGCTTGCTATCTGGGGGATGCTTGCTATCTAGGAGATGCTTGCTATCTTGGGGATGCTTGCTGTCTGGGGGATGCTTGCTGTCTGGTGGATGCTTGCTATCTGGGGGATGCTTGCTGTCTAGGGGGATGCTTGCTATCTGGGGGATGCTTGCTATTTGGGGGATGCTTGCTATCTGGGGGATGCTTGCTATCTGGGGGATGCTTGCTGTCTAGGAGATGCTTGCTGTCTGGGGGGATGCTTTCTGTCTGGGGGATGCTTGCTATCTGGGGGATGCTTGCTATCTGGGGGATGCTTGCTATCTAGGAGATGCTTGCTATCTTGGGGATGCTTGCTGTCTGGGGGATGCTTTCTGTCTGGTGGATGCTTGCTATCTGGGGGATGCTTGCTATTTGGGGGATGCTTGCTATCTAGGAGATGCTTGCTATCTTGGGGATGCTTGCTGTCTGGGGGATGCTTGCTGTCTGGTGGATGCTTGCTATCTGGGGGATGCTTGCTGTCTAGGGGGATGCTTGCTATCTGGGGGATGCTTGCTATTTGGGGGATGCTTGCTATCTGGGGGATGCTTGCTATCTGGGGGATGCTTGCTGTCTAGGAGATGCTTGCTGTCTGGGGGGATGCTTTCTGTCTGGGGGATGCTTGCTATCTGGGGGATGCTTGCTATCTGGGGGATGCTTGCTATCTAGGAGATGCTTGCTATCTTGGGGATGCTTGCTGTCTAGGAGATGCTTGCTATCTGGGGGATGCTTGCTATCTGGGGGATGCTTGCTGTCTAGGAGATGCTTGCTATCTGGGGGATGCTTGCTATCTGGGGGATGCTTGCTATCTGGGGGATGCTTGCTATTTGGGGGATGCTTGCTATCTGGGGGATGCTTGCTATCTGGGGGATGCTTGCTGTCTAGGAGATGCTTGCTATCTGGGGGATGCTTGCTATCTGGGGGATGCTTGCTATCTGGGGGATGCTTGCTATCTGGGGGATGCTTGCTGTCTGGGGAATGCTTTAGACTTAGGGGGAGTGCTTGCTATTACTGTTCCTGTTAGGCAATTGAATGTCAACATATTATACAAGCCTGGTATATAAAGATGATGTTAGCTAGGGTTGGAATAAAGTGTCACATGTACATTATTATTTTATGTTATTTAATTACATTATTAATAATATTATTACATTCATTCTTTGCTTCCCAACGGGTTCAACGGGAAATGGAAGTTATGTTTAAGCTTCCCCCCAAAGAGGGGCTACATGGCTAGTACATATACTAAAAATGAAAAAAACCTTTATCTATTTGCTTATCTATATCCAGTGGCGGCGCAGGACCTCCAGCTGGGGGGGGCGGTGGTTGGGTGGTCACCCCCCCCCCCGGCTGGGTGGTCACCCCCAGAAAAAATTATCAAAAAAAATCGCTTTCCAAAATTGTTAGGATTCGTTATCGCCTAGGCCCAGTTCGTGGTTTGCCCTCAAAGGGTGACCACCCTTACAGCCTACAGGCCCTACCGGGTGACCACCCCCCTGAGGTCTCAGGTGACCCCCCATGCCCCATGGGGTGACCACACTTTTGAAAAAATATGGTAAAGACGAAAGTACCAATTTTTTTAAGTGAGTGGTCATCCCCTGGGGGTGGTCACCCCCTGAGGGTGGTGAGGGGTGGTCACCCGGGTGCAGCCCGCCTCCCCCCCCCCCCCCCCCCCTGCGCCGCCACTGTCTATATCTATCTGCCAACAGATGAAACCACTTTTTAAAGAAAGAATAAAATCAGCTACAAAACTTATAAAGATAATTTTCCATTTTCTCAATGTGTGCATACATTCAAGAGACTCCATAGCCAATTTTAATGATTGCATTAGAGCCAATTAACTATAATAAGAAAATAGCTATATGTATCCCACTGGTAAGATAATTACTTGACTTCAGTTATGTAACTATATGAGGGATGAGAATTAATTACTTTTTGGATGCTAGCAGACAATTTCCCTTAGCTTGTATAAGGCTATAATAAAATTATTTAGTTTTTACTTCTATATAAAGTTTATAATATATTCATTATTTGATATAAAACTAACATTTGTGTTCATATAAGCCCTATTCCAACTGTCTAGATCCCTATCTTCATTATCCCAACCTTCTAAATCCCTTTCTACCACTTTCCTAATTATCCAAATCCCCATCTGCCACTATCCCAACCTTCCAAATCTCCATCTGCCACTATCCCAACCTTCCAAATCTCCATCTGCCACTATCCCAACCTTCCAAATCCCCATCTGTCACTATCCCAACCTTCCAAATCTCCATCTGCCACTATCCCAACCTTCCAAATCCCCATCTGCCACTATCCCAACCTTCCAAATCTCCATCTGCCACTATCCCAACCTTCCAAATCCCCATCTGCCACTATCCCAACCTTCCAAATCTCCATCTGCCACTATCCCAACCTTCCAAATCTCCATCTGCCACTATCCCAACCTTCCAAATCCCCATCTGTCACTATCCCAACCTTCCAAATCTCCATCTGCCACTATCCCAACCTTCCAGATCTCCATCTGCCACTATCCCAACCTTCCAAATCCCCATCTGCCACTATCCCAACCTTCCAAATCCCCATCTGTCACTATCCCAACCTTCCAAATCTCCATCTGCCACTATCCCAACCTTCCAAATCTCCATCTGCCACTATCCCAACCTTCCAAATCTCCATCTGCCACTATCCCAACCTTCCAAATCTCCATCTGCCACTATCCCAACCTTCCAAATCTCCATCTGCCACTATCCCAACCTTCCAAATCCCCATCTGCCACTATCCCAACCTTCCAAATCCCCATCTGTCACTATCCCAACCTTCCAAATCCCCATCTGCCACTATTACAACCTTCCAAATCCCTATGGATATGACACAATAAGCCCAGATCCCAACCGTCCGAATCCCGAATAATTTGGCACTAATCCCAGCAACAAAAATTTCCAATGGGAAATACCTCAAGCAATGCAATCCCACCATTGCAGTCCTGGCAGCTAGCAGCCAAGCGCCTCCTGGCAGCGGCCTATTCGCCGCGTTACCTCTTAGCAACGAACTGCGCCACAGCTGGCAGCCTCTTCGTTCTGGCCGATTGCGCCGCTCAACGAATTGAAACTCTGGCTGGCGGTAGCAGCGCCATTAGGGCGCACGATTGGCGCCGCTCCGGCAGGCTGGGCCTGATTGGCCTGATTGGCGCCGTGCCGGCTCACTATTGGTACCTGGCGCTGGACAGGCGGTTGCCTGGACGGACACCTGGAACTATGCTGGCCAAGGTAGCGTTTGGCTTCTGTCTGCAGTTCTTCCTGATTCCTCAGGCTCCCCGCTATGTCCCCTCCCTGATTCCTCAGGCTCCCCGCTATGTTCCTCCCTGATTCCTCAGGCTCCCCGCTATGTTCCTCCCTGATTCCTCAGGCTCCCCGCTATGTTCCTCCCTGATTCCTCAGGCTCCCCGCTATGTTCCTCCCTGATTCCTCAGGCTCCCCGCTATGTCCCCTCCCTGATTCCTCAGGCTCCCCGCTATGTCCCCTCCCTGATTCCTCAGGCTCCCCGCTATGTTCCTCCCTGATTCCTCAGGCTCCCCGCTATGTTCCTCCCTGATTCCTCAGGCTTCCCCACTGTCCCTCCCTGATTCCTCAGGCTCCCCGCTATGTTCCTCCCTGATTCCTCAGGCTTCCCCACTGTCCCCTCCCTGATTCCTCAGGCTCCCCCACTATGTCCCCTCTTTGATTCCTCAGGCTCCCTGATATGTCCCCTCCCTGATTCCTCAGGCTCCCCGCTATGTTCCTCCCTGATTCCTCAGGCTCCCCGCTATGTTCCTCCCTGATTCCTCAGGCTCCCCGATATGTCCCCTCCCTGATTCCTCAGGCTCCCCGCTATGTTCCTCCCTGATTCCTCAGGCTCCCCGCTATGTTCCTCCCTGATTCCTCAGGCTCCCCGCTATGTTCCTCCCTGATTCCCCAGTCTCCTGCCACCCTTTTCACTGCAGATTCTGCTGGACCAGGCGGTGTTTGGCGTCTGCTTCAACCTGGCCTTCTTCACTGCCCTGCCTCTGATGGAAGGCCGGTCCTGGCGCGACAGCCTGTCTTACTGTCGGGATAAATTTCCCACCGCCCTGGCTGTCGAAGCCTGCGTGTGGCCGGCCGCTCAGGCCGTGAATTTCTATTGGCTGCCAACTAGGCTGAGGCTGTTCTTTGTGACAGGCCTGGCTGCCGTGTGGGACGTGTTCCTGTCCTGGTATTCGCACAGGTCTCCGTCTATTGAAGCATAGGCAGCAGTTCCGTCTATTAGTTTTAGCAAATAGTGGAAAATATTATTCTGCAAATGCTTAACTGCATTGCATTTTAGCATATTTTTCGATTTTTTCCACAAGAAACATTCGTTACTATTTAAATTTAGACAGAAATTTTTAGTATATGGATAATAAGTAGTAATGTTTCTGCATTGTTGATTTCTTAACGGTTGTCTATGACGTCCTGCAATTGAATCATTTTTTCGTTACCTCACCCCTTTGCAAATTTGTACATTTTACTGGGAGAACTTTTTGATGCGCAAATTTTTGCCTGGTTATTTGATTTAAATTTTATCTAAGTCAGACTTTAACAAACCTTTCTGGCCGACCTTGTATCAATGTGAGAAATTTTTCTGTTTTACTTTATTTTTTGCTCTCCTCTATTTGCAATTTCGGGCTTGCTAATGTGAGGTCTATCGATATACGTTGTTTCCCAGAATCCCAGGTGGGGTCCAAGTTCCCCGGTTTTGTATTGCTTACTGATGTAGCTAAATATTGTTTGTAAGGAAAATTCTGGGTTACTACGGAGAGAGTCTTGGTTGCTAAGGTAGAATATGCGTTGCTAAGGAGGGAGTCTCGGTTGCTATGGTAGAATCTCTGCGTTGCTAAGAAGAAAATCTTGGTTGCCAAGGTAGAATCTGCGTTGCTAAGGAGAGAGTCTTGGTTGCTGGGTAAATTTCCAATTGATAACAATTGATGCAACCACAGCCCAACAATGCCCGGTCTATTTCACAAGCCCTTCCGCGTCAAATCGCACGCCAAGCTGAAATCCACTGAGCGCCGGCAGCTGCTCGACGAGCTTCGCCGTTGCTACCCGGACGCTTTCGCAGTTTCCGGCGGCGACGAGGCGGAAATTCGCCTGCTCGGTGGCAACCGGAAGTGCGACTTGTTCAAATCTAAGATTGTGGCGCACACGGACCAGACGGGCTTCGTGTACTTTGCAGCCGGCCAGCCAATACTGTACGATTTTAGTGAAGGCCTCCGCCCCACTGTCTACGCCTTGTGGCGCGCTCCGCTTATGTCTAATGGCGCGTGCGTTGACGCCGCTTCCGGCCTGTTGTCGGTGCTGCAGAACGGCGCCGATCTGATGGCGCCGGGCTTGGTGGCGCCGATGCCGGATTCGTTAGCGCGCGGTGCTCCGTGCTGCCTGCGGCTTGCCGGCCAGTTTGTGGCTGTTGGCCGGGCGGCGGCCACCGCGGCCGAGCTGGCAAACAGCGGAGGCCGGGGCAGGGCCGTACTGGTTGATCACGTGATCGGCGATCAGCTGTGGCTGCGCGGAGACCAGAGTGTCGGCCCCACGACTGCCGACGCTGCCGCTGCTGTAGAAGAAGAAGCTGAAGTCAAGGTGGCGCAACTGTCCGAAGAGATGGGCGCGGCGTCCGTGGACTTAAGCTGTAACAAACCTAACGAACAGTTCGACGAGGACTCTGGCGAGAGCGATGCGGAGGCCGCTGTAGAGGTGCGTTTGCAGGTGTTAACTCTTGAATGGTGGCATATTTAATGAGTTTTTTATTTCAATCTCCTTGATGGGAGATTCAGTAGATTGTAAAATCCCTCGATGGGAGATTCAGTGGATTGTAAAAAATCCCTTGATGGGAGATTCAGTGGATTGTAAAAAATCCCTTGATGGGAGATTCAGTGGATTGTAAAAAATCCCTTGATGGGAGATTCAGTGGATTGTAAAAAATCCCTTGATGGGAGATTCAGTGGATTGTAAAAATCTCTTGATAAGAGATTACAGTATATTGTAAAAAATCTCTTGATGGGAGATTCAGTATATTGTAAAAAATCCCTTGATGGGAGATTCAGTGGATTGTAAAAAAATCCCTTGATGGGAGATTCAGTGGATTGTAAAAATCCCTTGATGGGAGATTCAGTATATTGTAAAAAATCCCTTGATGGGAGATTCAGTGGATTGTAAAAATCCCTTGATGGGAGATTCAGTGGATTGTAAAATCCCTCGATGGGAGATTCAGTGGATTGTAAAATCCCTCGATGGGAGATTCAGTGGATTATAAAATCCCTCGATGGGAGATTCAGTGGATTGTAAAAATTCTATGGGAGATTCAGTGGATTATAAAAATCCCTTTATGGGAGATTCAGTGATATTATAATTGTTAAAGAGAAGAGAACCTGGCTAGAAGTAATTGACCAACTCTGCCACCATTCAGTCCGCAGATCGGCACCTGTTGAACTGCCTATTGCACTCTTTGTTACAAAAGATCCGCGACAAAGACTTGCCAATACTGTGCAGCTCCCTGCTAGCCAACTACATGTCCAGGTATTCGTCCGGCAGCCCGCTAAATCTCAAGGCTACCAGCTATAAGAAGTTTGGAGCATTTGTGCAAGCGATGAAAGACGAAGGTCTGTTAGAGCTCAACAACGATAAGGGTGTCATGTCGGTTGTGTCAATCAACTGGCGACACCCCCTGTTGCAGGTGGAACTTCAGCCTTCGCTCACCTACGTTGATCCGGCTGCTGCATCGGCGTCGACGGCGGCTGCTGGTGCCGCCGGCTCCGGCGCTGCTGGCGAAGGCCCGCTGACCATCGAGGACGTCCTGTTCGTCACGGCCAGCAGCGGGGAGCTGTTCAAACGTTGGGGCCACTGCAAAGGCAGCTGCTTGACTGGTAAACAGGTCCGACAGTTGATTACGGAGTACGCTAAGGCTGAGGGATTGCAGGTGAGTGGCTGGGGATATGCTACTGATGTCTTCTTTCATATAAGTAGCTTGAACGGATATTATGTGCGAATCTGGATAAATTGTATACAGATACGAATATGTATAAAATAGGGACGGATCGGGGGTGGCAGCTGAAGGATCGGGGAGGGAGGGGGGCAGCTGAAGGATCGAGGAGGGAGGGGGTGGCAGCTGAAAGATTGGGGGGGGGGGGGTGGCAGCTGAAGGATCGGGGAGGGGTGGCAGCTGAAAGATCGGGGAGGGGTGGCAGCTAAAAGATCGGGGAGGGGTGGCAGCTGAAGGATCGGAGAGGGGTAGCAGCTGGAGGATCGGGGATGATGCACCAGTCACACCGAACGCAACGCCCGCAGATGGCAGACCGGCCGGGCGAGGTCACCCTGGACGCTTTGCTGAGCCGTCTGGCCAGCCAGTGCGGCCGGCCTGTGCTGGAGGACTCGCTGTCCTGGGAGCGGCTGTTTCAGGTATTTGCTTGATTTTCTGATCTGACCCATTCACAGTACAGCCAACAACTCATTCACAGTACAGCCAACACCATTCACAGTACAGCCAACACCATTCACAGTTCAGCCAACACCATTCACAGTACAGCCAACACCATTCACAGTACAGCCAACACCATTCACAGTACAGCCAACACCATTCACAGTACAGCCAACACCCATTCACAGTACAGCCAACACCATTCACAGTACAGCCAACACCATTCACAGTACAGCCAACACCCTTCACAGTACAGCCAACACCATTCACAGTACAGCCAACACCATTCACAGTACAGCCAACACCATTCACAGTACAGCCAACACCATTCACAGTACAGCCAACACCATTCACAGTACAGCCAACACCATTCACAGTACAGCCAACACCATTCACAGTACAGCCAACACCATTCACAGTACAGCCAACACCATTCACAGTACAGCCAACACCATTCACAGTACAGCCAACACCCATTCACAGTACAGCCAACACCATTCACAGTACAGCCAACACCATTCACAGTACAGCCAACACCCTTCACAGTACAGCCAACACCATTCACAGTACAGCCAACACCATTCACAGTACAGCCAACACCATTCACAGTACAGCCAACACCATTCACAGTACAGCCAACACCATTCACAGTACAGCCAACACCATTCACAGTACAGCCAACACCATTCACAGTACAGCCAACACCATTCACAGTACAGCCAACACCATTCACAGTACAGCCAACACCATTCACAGTACAGCCAACACCATTCACAGTACAGCCAACACCATTCACAGTACAGCCAACACCATTCACAGTACAGCCAACACCATTCACAGTACAGCCAACACCATTCACAGTACAGCCAACACCATTCACAGGTGTGCTCGGCTTGCATGACACCAGGCTACAGGGTGCTGGACTGTCACGGCGCCGTCTTGCTGGAACGGCGCGGCGCCGCTCCGCGCGTATCGATGCGCGTCGAGTCGCGCGCGTCGAACAAGTGCGTGAGCCTGCTGGCCGGCCTGCCCGACTTCGGGGTGGACGCGGTGCAGTTCGCTAAACGGGTGCAGCGCGCGCTCTCAGTCAGCGCGGGTGTACAGTCGGCGCCCACCGGCGGAGGCTCCGGCGAGGTGGTGTCAGTGCAAGGCGACCAGCTGGCTTACCTGTACCGGCTGCTCACGGAGGACTATCAGATTTCTAAGAAATATGTCACCGGCTTTACGCCCGGCGGCAAGAAAAAGAAAAACAAGGGCAATAATAAAGGAAAGAAGTGATTAGATGCCTTTGAATGCTTTTTCTGATTGTGGCTGAGCCTTCGCGGCATAAATATATATTTTATCAGCATATACTGAATTTTGGTGCTGTCTTTAAAAAGAATTAAAAATTTACTATGTTAATGCCATTTTTTTGCAATTGAAATAATCGTCACTTGCTTTTTACAGTAGTCAGTCAGTCAGTCAGTCAGTCAGTCAGTCAGTCAGTCAGTCAGTCAGTCAGTCAGTCAGTCAGTCAGTCAGTCAGTCAGTCAGTCAGTCAGTCAGTCAGTCAGTCAGTCAGTCAGTCAGTCAGTCAGTCAGTCAGTCAGTCAGTCAGTCAGTCAGTCAGTCAGTCAGTCAGTCAGTCAGTCAGTCAGTCAGTCAGTCAGTCAGTCAGTCAGTCAGTCAGTCAGTCAGTTAGCCAGTCAGTCAGTCAGTCAGTCAGTCAGTAACTAAGAAGGTCAGTATGGAACCGGAATCTTAATCTTAATTTGATCTTGCAACGAGCCTAAAACTGTTGCTGACTCATGCCACGTGACTGGATGGAATTTCGCAGAAAAGACCCGAGGCTAACCGTGGAATTAACGGCAGAGAATTGCAACTTGGCACAGCTCTTAGTTGGAATTGACTATAAACAAATATTGCAGTCACTGCATGGGCCTACCTGGCCGGGGAATGATTTGCACACAGTTGGGCACCTGCTGATCTGTCTAGAGGCACAAATACATGTATTAAAAACTGCTTAACATGTAGACTGTACTAGTTAACAGGTGAAAGCAGAAGAATTTCTCATCAAGCACAAGCGGTGCAGCCATCCAGCCCAACAGGTATCCGGTCCAAACATTCAGCTTTCTGTTTACACAAGTTCGCTAGTGCGACTGCTTGCAGTAAACATTTCTAATCAATAAGATAAACAGCCTTTTTCTTGAAATAGACATCATTACTGATTTTAACTTTAATTTCTAATCAAGTCTGGGTGACTCATCATCGTTGTTAAAAGTTGCACATTCTGTCACATGACAATTGCGCAGCTGAACCTGCAGCAGAGGCAGGCTATAAAGCACCGATTCAAAGGCCTCTCCGCACCTCTTGCGCCTGGCCCTCAGTTCACTTTAACCCGCTCCCGTGCTGAACTGCCGCAACAATGCGAGTCGCGCTTATAGTCGCCCTGCTGTCTATGGCACTAACTGCCAACACCAATCCAATGCCGGACATTGTCCGAATGACCGAGCTCAACTCGGACGAAAGTAGCTACCTGATTGGCCGACCGGACGGTCACGAGCGACTGAGAATTGAGCAGTTCCACAAAGACTGGTCGCGATTCAAAGAGCGATTCGGCAGGACGTACGAAGACTTGACCTTCGAGCGGCAGCGAATGGAAGTGTTCGTTCGCAACCTGCTGTACATCAGGCAGCACAACGCGCTGGCCAAATCGGGTCAGAAGACCTACACCCTGGGCGTGGGTCCGTTTGCCGACATGACCCACAGCGAGTTTCTGGCCAGGATGACCGGGCTGAAGAGGACGGACACTTTTGGGTAGGGGGAACTGGGCGGCCGTTATGCTTCTGGACTGGAAATGTCCGGGACACAGCTCTACTGTCCGAAATGGAGACTGTTTTCCAGAATTGAAGCTACATAATGTCCGGAACAGAGGCTATATAGTGTCCGGAATGGGGCTATATAGTGTCCGGAATGGGGCTATATAGTGTCCGAAAAAGATGCAATGTAATGTCCGGAATAGTTATTGAAATTCCAGAAGTAGAGAATGTGTACATGCAAGTGTCCGAGTGTCCGGATTCGAACGCTGTGCTTCCTAAAACCTATTCACTAGACAGCTGAGCCTCTCTAATTGTCCGAACAAGAATTTTCAGCGAAAGCCACGTGCCCTCTCCTCAGACGCGGCCGCATCTCGTACATCTCGCCGGCCGTCGAGCAGGCGCTGCCGGACACGGTTGACTGGCGCAAAAAAGGCGCCGTGACGCCGGTGAAGAACCAGGGCCAGTGCGGATCCTGCTGGTCCTTCTCCACCACCGGCTCCCTGGAGGGCCAGCACTTCCGCAAGACCGGCCGGCTGCTGTCACTGTCCGAGCAGCAGCTGGTCGACTGCGCCGGCGGTCGCTATGGCAACCAAGGCTGCAATGGCGGCCTCATGGACAATGCGTTCATGTACATCAGAGACCACGGCATCGAGCTGGAGTCGGACTACCCCTACCAGGCCGCCGAGAGCCGCTGCCAGTACCAGCGCTCCCGGGTGGCCGCCAACTGCACCGGCTTCGTGGACATCCCGCAGGGCTCCGAGGACAAGCTGAAGGAGGCTGTGGCCAACGTCGGCCCGGTCTCGGTTGCCATCGACGCCTCGCATCCGAGCTTTCAGCACTACCAGAGCGGTGAGGCCGGGAGTCAAACAAATCTTTTTGCTGTTTGAAATGTCGGCAATCCGACTGCCTCTTAGAAGTTGCTGTGATCAGCGATTGAAGTTCTACTGAATATGGGTTAGCGAGGATAATAATCCCAGTCGAAAAAAGTGCTCGGGGATAAAAAATCCCAACCCAATAGAGTTCTAGGGGATAAAAATCCCAAGTTCAATAGAATTCTAGGGGATAAAAATCCCACCCCAAATGAGTGCTAGGGGATAAAAATCCCAACCAATAAAGTGCTCGGGGATAAAAAATACCAAATCAAGAGTGCTCGTTGATAAAAATCCTGAACCATAAAAGTGCTCGGGGATAAAAATCCCTCCCACAAAAATCATTCGCACTGGTGACCCCCTCCCAAGGTGTGTACAACGAGCCAGCCTGCAGCAGTCAGCAGCTGGACCACGGCGTCCTCGTTGTTGGCTACGGCACCCTGAGCGGCAGCGACTACTGGCTGGTGAAGAACAGCTGGAGCGATATGTGGGGCGAGAAAGGCTACATCAGGATGTCCCGCAACAAGAATAACCAGTGCGGCATCGCCAGCACCGCCAGCTATCCAACCGTGTGATTTGATTGGCTGATTTGAGATTGAATGTTTGATTATTTAACAGTTCAACGTACTGAATTATTGCACTGCATGTGATACAGTGATTGATGGGTGCCGAACAGCAAATGTGCCTGGAGATCCAGTTTGCTGCGTGCCTACAAATGCAATAAAAATCATCAACGCACTAAAATGCTTCTATATATGCAATAATTGCCTTCTCTCAATCAATACAATTTTAGCATTACGTGTGCATACATACTACTGTTGAATCTCGACGATTCAGCATGTGTTCAACACGTTTTCTTCGATAAAATAAACTGGCCTCTTTCTGCTGCTCTTTTTGACTGTCCCAAGGTTCTTAACAATCAAGTTTTAACTGACTGACTGACTGACTGACTGACTGACTGACTGACTGACTGACTGACTGACTGACTGACTGACTGACTGACTGACTGACTGACTGACTGACTGACTGACTGACTGACTGACTGACTGACTGACTGACTGACTGACTGACTGACTGACTGACTGACTGACTGACTGACTGACTGACTGACTGACTGACTGACTGACTGACTGACTGACTGACTGACTGACTGACTGACTGACTGACTGACTGACTGACTGACTGACTGACTGACTGACTGACTGACTGACTGACTGACTGACTGACTGACTGACTGACTGACTTGAGTGAGTGGGTGACTGACTTGAGTGAGTGGGTGACAGACTTGAGTGAATGGGTGACTGACTTGAGTGAGTGGGTGACAGACTTGAGTGAATGGGTGACAGACTTGAGTGAGTGGGTGACTGACTTGAGTGAGTGGGAGACTGACTTGAGTGAATGGGTGACTGACTTGAGTGAGTGGGTGACAGACTTGAGTGAATGGGTGACTGACTTGAGTGAGTGGGAGACTGACTTGAGTGAATGGGTGACTGACTTGAGTGAGTGGGTGACAGACTTGAGTGAATGGGTGACTGACTTGAGTGAGTGGGTGACAGACTTGAGTGAATGGGTGACTGACTTGAGTGAGTGGGTGACCGTCTAGATACTTCTTGTCTAAGCGACCTTTTGCTGACCCCAGTTCACTATAGTCGCATTTTTGTTATTCCATACTAGTTAGTTAAATGCCGTCGCTGATTTATTGTGTGCGCAAATTATTTATTTGAATTTCTGAAGTTGACCAAATTATTGCTCAGCTGTACAAGTGTAAAGACCAGTGCTTAATGTAACCTGTGCGCTTTTTATTATGCACCTTAAGATTGTAGCGATTGAGTAGCAAACTCTAAGAAATGTTCCCGCAGCCAGAAAGAAACATGCAATATCTTTACCTTAGTTTATGGCCGTACTCTTCTCGCTTATAAAAATCAGTAAATACAGGCTGAGCCAGAAGTCGGGATCAGACACACAATTGTTTTTAAATGAGCAACCAATCTGAAGTCTCTTGTAATTTTGAGTTCCTGTTGTTCAACTGAGACTGCTCTTGTTTATTTCTGAGAACTCCAACTGAGAGCCTGAGCTAGCTGCATCACAATGAACAACAGCAGCAACAGTGCGGACGGGAAGAAGGCGGCGGGGAGCAGCTCGGGTCTGTCTCCAAGTGAGTCTGCGAGTGACTGCTTTACTGAAGCCAATGAGGAACTGTTCAGACTGGAATTATTGTACATGCTGACACATTTAATTTATCCGCGCAGGGGCGTGCATTGCATTGGCAGTGTTCACCTCCTGTTTCGGAGCCACGTTCGTGTTTGGCTATTGCATCTCTGTGCTCAACTCGCCCAGACAGGTGGGAAAGTCGTGCTCTCTTTGCTAATGTGTTGTATAGAGGGGTAGAGTGGGTGAGGGGTAAAGTGGGTGAGGGGTAGAGTGGGTGAGGGGTAGAGTGGGTGAGGGGTAGAGTGGGTGAGGGGTAGAGTGGACGAGGGGTAGAGTGGACGAGGGGTAGAGTGGGTGAAGGGTAGAGTGGGTGAGGGGTAGAGTGGGTGAGGGGTAGAGCGGGTGAGGGGTAGAGTGGACGAGGGGTAGAGTGGGTGAGGGGTAGAGTGGACGAGGGGTAGAGTGGGTGAGGGGTAGAGTGGACGAGGGGTAGAGTGGGTGAGGGGTAGAGTGGACGAGGGGTAGAGTGGACGAGGGGTAGAGTGGACGAGGGGTAGAGTGGACGAGGGGTAGAGTGGACGAGGGGTAGAGTGGGTGAGGGGTAGAGTGGACGAGGGGTAGAGTGGGTGAGGGGTAGAGTGGGTGAGGGGTAGAGTGGACGAGGGGTAGAGCGGGTGAGGGGTAGAGCGGGTGAGGGGTAGAGCGGGTGAGGGGTAGAGTGAGTGATGGGTAGAGTGGACGAGGTGGAAAGTGGACGAGGTGGAGAGTGGACGAGGTGGAGAGTGGGTGAGGTGGAGAGTGGGTGAGGGGTAGAGTGGGTGAGGGGTAGAGTGGGAGAGAGGTAGAGTGGGTGAAGGGTAACCGAGAAGCCCCACCGGAACCTGCAACCTTGCAGAAAATCGAGTGCTTTTTCCTGCGCACTTGGCTGTCGTCATTCACGCTGAAGAACTCTTCAATAGACCGGGGCGCCTTTCTTGACAACTGCGTCAAGGAGGAGCAGCTCTCGGATCGGCTGTCATCTAGAGACGACAACAGATTGCGCTGGATGTACACCATGACTCAGGTGGTGTGGGTTGTCTTCGCCGCTGTTGGGGGCTTCATGACCAGCCTTATTAGCGAGCGATTTGGCAGGTGAGCGACTTGAAAACGAGCTCTCACCCCAGCTCTCACCCCAGCTCTCACCCCAGCTCTCACCCCAGCTCTCACCCCAGCTCTCACCCCAGCTCTCACCCCAGCTCTCACCCCAGCTCTCACCCCAGCTCTCACCCCAGCTCTCACCCCAGCTCTCACCCCAGCTCTCACCCCAGCTCTCACCCCAGCTCTCACCCCAGCTCTCACCCCAGCTCTCACCCCAGCTCTCACCCCAGCTCTCACCCCAGCTCTCACCCCAGCTCTCACCCCAGCTCTCACCCCAGCTCTCACCCACCCCTCACTCACCCCTCACTCGCCCACCTCACCTAGGTCTCACTATATTCCATTCCAGGCGAACAGGCCTGGTTATGGCCAACGTATTCTCAGTGCTGGCTGCCATATCCATCGCCCCAACACTCGCTGCGAACTCACCTATTTTTGTGTACATCACCAGAGCTCTGTCAGGCCTTCACAACGGTGAGCTGTTTCGATGTCTTATTTTATGAAAAATTTTACCATCTGTTTACAGTTTATCCTATGAATTCATCATTCCTCACTGATCCCACTGGCCTTCAGGCCTGACCATCCCCATGACGTCAATGTACGTCACTGAGATCGTGCCTATTCGACTCCGCGGCGCCATCGGCTCCAGCGGGCAGCTGTCAATCACTATCGGCATCTTCGTTGGCGGCCTGGTCGGCCTGGAGCAGGCGCTCAACCGCGAGAAGTACTGGGTGGTCGCCATCGCTCTGAGCGGCTTGCCATCCCTGGTGTCCAGCATTGCGCTGCCGCTCCTGCCCGAGAGTCCCCGGTTTCTCTACCTCAACAAAGGTGACGAGGCTGCCGCCAAGCAGGCTGTGCAGCGATTCTGCGCTCCCGCCGAAGTCGACGAAGCTATGCTGGCGTTGAAGTCGGAGAAAGTCAAGATGGAACAACAGGAGGCGGCGGAGAAGTTCTCTATTGGGACTCTGTTTACCAGCAAGCGGTACCGCATGGCCCTGCTGATCACCCTGGTGCTGGTGGTGGTGCAGCAGCTCAGCGGCATCAATGTGGTGAGTGCGTCATCTTCTGAGTACTCTGCTAATTCTTCTCAAAGCCGATTCTGTTGCATTTGTTGCAGATTCTGTTGCATTTGTTGCAGATTCTGTTATTACATTTGTTGCAGATTCTGTTGTTACATTTGTTGCAGATTCTGTTGTACTTGTCGCAGATTCCTTGGCGGATTCTTGCCTCTTATTTGGCTGCCTGCTGAATAACCATGATTGTTCCTATATCATCGTGCATGCCCCTCCCAGGTGATGCAATACTCCAGCATCATGCTTGAGAACACTGGAGTCCAGAAGTCCACGGTGCCGCTGGTGACACTCGGTGTGTACGCGCTGAACGTGCTGTCAACCATCGTGGCTCTGCCCATCCTGGAGAAGTTCGGCCGCCGGCTCCTGCTGCTGCTGTCTCTGGCCATTGTGCTGGTGAGCCTGGTGGCTCTGCTGATAGTCAGCCAGTTCACGCCCAAGTCCTTCAGCACCGCCACGGCCACCCAGAAGACTCTGTCTGGAGTTGCCTGCGCTCTCGTCTTCATCTACGTTGTCGGGTTCGCCATCGGTCTCGGCTGCATCACCGTCATGTACATCAGCGAGATTTTCCAACAGAAAGCCCGCGGAGCTGCCAACTCAGTTGCTATGGGAGTGCTGCAGACCAGCAACGCTCTGGTTGTGCTCACCTACTACACCTTGGAGAAGTCTCTGGGGCATTTCGTCTACCTGATCTACATTGTGCCGGTCACCGCCGGCCTGGTGTTTCTGTTCTTCTTCATGCCCGAGACGAAGAACCGCAGCACCGATGACATCGCAGATGAGCTGTCGGCCAAGCTGGGCGGGCCGAGGACGGGGACAGGCGACCAGCAGAAGGAGGTCGCTGCTGCTGATGCTATGAAAACTGCGAAATCTTCCACCGCTGAGCAAGAAGCCGACTGAGCTCAGTGAAGGCATTCACTGCCTGAGAAACTCTGGAGAGAAGGCTCTGAGTCTTTTGGGGAATTTCTGCTTTTTTGGAAATTCAACAAAATGTAGCTTCTGGAAAATTTATAACTAAATTGTTATCTTTCTATCTTTTAATTATCTTTTAATTATCTTTTTGTCTGCTTTTTTCATCAAAAACTGTTTATCCTCTGAAACTGTTTACAATCTGAAACAGTTTATCCTCTGAAACAGTTTATCCTCTAAAGCAGTTTACAATCTGAAACAGTTTATCCTCTGAAGCAGTTTACAATCTGAAACAGTTTATCCTCTGAAACAGTTTACAATCTGAAACAGTTTATCTTCTGAAACAGTTTATCTTCTGAAACAGTTTACAATCTGAAACAGTTTACAATCTGAAACAGTTTACAATCTGAAACAGTTTACAATCTGAAACAGTTTATCTTCTGAAACAGTTTACAATCTGAAACAGTTTACAATCTGAAACAGTTTACAATCTGAAACAGTTTACAATCTGAAACAGTTTACAATCTGAAACAGTTTATCTTCTGAAACAGTTTACATTCTGAAACAGTTTACAATCTGAAACAGTTTACAATCTGAAACAGTTTACAATCTGAAACAGTTTATCTTCTGAAACAGTTTACAATCTGAAACAGTTTACAATCTGAAACAGTTAATTCTCTGAAACAGTTTACAATCTGAAACAGTTTATCTTCTGAAACAGTTAATTCTCTGAAACAGTTTACAATCTGAAACAGTTTATCCTCTGAAACAGCTTAATTTTAATTTTCAATGGTAACCCATGTCCCGATTTTATAAGTAAAAAGCGTTTAACATGCGACGCCTCCCAAAATGGTCAGTTTCGATCTGTGAAACTCTGAAATGTGAAATTAACGCTTCAAAGCTTCAAATGACAGTTGCAGTTTATTCAAATGCTTGTATTAATTTTCAGATGCAAATCTATACTTAATATTTGAATCACAAATGTATGCTGACTGGTTGCGTCACAGAACTGAAGCCATAGCAGAATTGAAAACTTTCACAACCACTGGAACATTAAGCGGCAGCCAAAGCGCCTCAATGCTTTTAGTTTTTTTATTCTGTACAAAAAATTGTTTTCTATTACTGTTAGTAGTGTGAATTCTCTGTTACAGTAACATGATTCTTTCTCAGTAGCATGATTTGTCTGTGTCAGTAGTGCGATATGTCAGTATCAGTAGTATCAGTAGTGTGATATTGTCTGTCAGTAGTGTGATAATATCTGTATCAGTAGTATCAGTAGTATAGGATTGTCTGTCAGTAGTGTGATATTGTCTGTCAGTAGTGTGATATTGTCTGTATCAGTAGTGTGATATTGTCTGTATCAATAGTGTGATATTGTCTGTATCAATAGTGTGATATTTCTGTATCAATAGTGTGATATTGTCTGTCAGTAGTGTGATATTGTCTGTATCAGTAGTGTGATATTGTCTGTGTCAGTAGTGTGATATTGTCTATATCAATAGTGTGATATTGTCTGTATCAATAGTGTGATATTGTCTGTATCAATAGTGTGATATTGTCTGTATCAATAGTGTGATATTGTCTGTCAGTAGTGTGATATTGTCTGTCAGTAGTGTGATATTGTCTGTCAGTAGTGTGATATTGTCTGTATCAGTAGTGTGATATTGTCTGTGTCAGTAGTGTGATATTGTCTGTATCAATAGTGTGATATTGTCTGTATCAATAGTGTGATATTGTCTGTCAGTAGTGTGATATTGTCTGTATCAGTAGTGTGATATTGTCTGTCAGTAGTGTGATATTGTCTGTCAGTAGTGTGATATTGTCTGTATCAGTAGTGTGATATTGTCTGTGTCAGTAGTGTGATATTGTCTGTATCAATAGTGTGATATTGTCTGTCAGTAGTGTGATATTGTCTGTATCAGTAGTGTGATATTGTCTGTATCAGTAGTGTGATATTGTCTGTGTCAGTAGTGTGATATTGTCTGTATCAATAGTGTGATATTGTCTGTCAGTAGTGTGATATTGTCTGTATCAGTAGTGTGATATTGTCTGTATCAGTAGTGTGATATTGTCTGTCAGTAGTATGACTTGATCAATGATTGTAAAACACAGAAACTGTTCTAGCTTCGGAGAGCTCGCAATTACTTGATTTGTGTATATTTATCCATTGCAGCCACTGGATGCTGAGCCCTTGCAGCTCGTAAAAAATGTTCTCAAGAGAGGAAACTCCCCTATCCTTAATTAAGATCTTATCCCAGACTGCTCTCCTCTCATTACCACCATAATCCCAGTCTGAATTGCTTTTGGCCCCCTATCTCGCCTCTCTAAATCCAGTTCTGTCAGAGCTGACGCCAAATGCTTTGCGATCGCTGTTTCTCGGTCCTGTTCTCCGCTTTCTTTTCAAGCTGTGCAGCATGCCACCAGCTGACCAGACCAGTGACTGGACTCAGCCCTGCCTCTCTCGGCCTGTGCGTGATTTTTTCCAATTCATGAGACTGCCGAGTGCTTTCATGAGTGAGTGAATGATTGAGTAAATGAGTGAGTAAATGATTGAGTGAATGATTGAGTGAATGATTGAGTGAGTGTGAGTGAGTGTGAGTGAGTGAGTGAGTGAGTGAGTGAGTGAGTGAGTGAGTGAGTGAGTGAGTGAGTGAGTGAGTGAGTGAGTGAGTGAGTGAGTGAGTGAGTGAGTGAGTGAGTGAGTGAGTGAGTGAGTGAGTGAGTGAGTGAGTGAGTGAGTGAGTGAGTGAGTGAGTGAGTGAGTGAGTGAGTGAGTGAGTGAGTGAGTGAGTGAGTGAGTGAGTGAGTGAGTGAGTGAGTGAGTGAGTGAGTGAGTGAGTGAGTGAGTGAGTGAGTGAGTGAGTGAGTGAGTGAGTGAGTGAGTGAGTGAGTGAGTGAGTGAGTGAGTGAGTGAGTGAGTGAGTGAGTGAGTGAGTGAGTGAGTGAGTGAGTGAGTGAGTGAGTGAGTTCATAATCTATTTCATGAGTGAGTTCATGAGTGAGTTCATGAGTGAGTTCATGAGTGAGTTCCTGAATGAGTTCATCATCGATTTCATGAGTGAGTTCATGAGTGAGTTTATGAGTGAGTTCATGAATGAGTTCATCATCGATTTCATGAGTGAGTTCATGAGTGAGTTCATGAGTGAGTTCATGAGTGAGTTCATGAGTGAGTTCATGGGTGAGTTCATGAGTGAATTCGGGAGTTTTTAAAAAAGTTTTGCGCGTTCTTTTTAAAACAACACACGGCTGATGAAATGAAAAAAGCGTGCAAAAGAGTCATAACTACAAAATTATGACTGATTTCTCAAGTCCTCTACGCCGTCGAACTGTCTGGAGTCTCCCCTCGTTCAGTTAGGTTGTGATTATTTGCTTCATCAATACTCAAGAGCTGTCATCCTGCCAGTGGCAGCAGCGGCGCTCTGTGTTAAAAATCTCATCACGACAGCCCAAGTGAACAAGGGAAGGATTCAGGCAAACACAGGGGCATAGAGGCGCAGAAGAAGACTCTTGGAGCTTGAAAAAAACAGCTGTTGGGGAAATTAAGGCGCTGGGGTTTGGATTTTTTAATGGCTTTTTGACCGCGGCTGGGGGGCGCTGGTGTCAGTCTGATTTGAAGGATTTTTGCCAGAAAACTGGGAGAGAGATGCAGGGTGTCACAGAGAGTGGCAGAAAGCTATTGGGAGAGACTGGGAGCCACGAAGAGTCACGGAGATTCACAGGAAGTCACAGTGAGTCATGACGAGCCATATAGAGTCACAAAGAATCACAGACAGTCAAAGAGTTATCGAGAGTCACGGGAAGTCACGAAGAGCCGCGGAGTGTTACGAAGAGTCTCAGCAGTGTGTCTCGGAGAGTCACAGAGTGTTACAGAGAGTCACAGAGTGTTACGGAGAGTCACAGAGTGTTACAGAGAGTCACAGTGTTACGGAGAGTCACAGAGTGTCTCGAAGAGTCACAGAGTGTCTCGGAGAGTCACAGAGTGTTACGAGTACAGAGAGTCACAGAGTGTTACAGAAAGTCACAGAGTGTCGCGGAGAGTCACAGAGTGTTACAGAGAGTCACAGAGTGTCGCGGAGAGTCACAGAGTGTTACAGAGAGTCACAGAGTGTCGCGGAGAGTCACAGAGTGTCACGGAGAGTCACAGAGTATCTCGGAGAGTCACTGGGAGTCACAGGGTGTCAGGGAGAGTCACACAGAAGTGTGTCTACCGAGAAGGTTCCCAGTGACTAAGTCGGAAAGATGTCAGGCACCGATACTTACCGAAATGGCTGGGAGGTTTGCAGCGTTGCGGCTAAGGCTGCTCGCAGCTTCAGAACACAGCAAAGGGCGCGCAAAAAGGGAAAAATTCGCTGCCTAGTCTGTGGATGAGATGAAGAATACTGTGGGATGGGATGGGCCATCCTCATTGGCCAGATTCAAGTTTTTCTTCTTCCCTTCCTGTATCCTGCATTAAAAATTAGTGGTAAATTCATTCACTCCTTCATTCATTCATTCACTCACTCACTCATTCCCTCACTCACTCATTCACTCACTCACTCACTCACATTCACTCACTCACTCACTCACTCACTCACTCACTCACTCACTCACTCACTCACTCACTCACTCACTCACTCACTCACTCACTCACTCACTCACTCACTCACTCACTCACTCACTCACTCACTCACTCACTCACTCACTCACTCACTCACTCACTCACTCACTCACTCACTCACTCACTCACTCACTCACTCACTCACTCACTCACTCACTCACTCACTCACTCACTCACTCACTCACTCACTCACTCACTCACTCACTCACTCACTCACTCACTCACTCACTCACTCACTCACTCACTCACTCACTCACTCACTCACTCACTCACTCACTCACTCACTCACTCACTCACTCACTCACTCACTCACTCACTCACTCACTCACTCACTCACTCACATTCACTCACTCACTCACTCACTCACTCACTCACTCACTCACTCACTCACTCACTCACTCACTCACTCACTCACTCACTCATTCACTCACTCACTCACTCACTCATTCAATCAGTATTTTATCACTGCGCATAAATTTATTTCTATCATCTCTCAGTCTCACACCGCAGTATTGCCTTCTGGCCACCAGGAAACGGCGAAGCGACCCTCATCTCATGGAAGTGAGGCAACAAAAAGAAGACAAGAACAGGGCAATGAGTTAGCAAAGAGATGGGGCGGTCCCTGTGCCATCAATGCCAGAAAGAAATTGTGCATTATTAACTTAGAAGGCTCTCCGCTGTATCAAAAGAATTCTTACAGTAAATATCTACTGTTGACTGAGTACAGAGCACGCCAGGGCCCACAGCCAGTTCGCTAAGATTGACCAGTTGTCACCCTGCACCCCTCCAGAGGTACCCTGACTCTCTCACCCCACTGTACAGCCCGAGCTTCTCGTCCGACTGGAGGAAAGGAGGCAGAGAGAGTCGGGGGGTTGAGCCCAACAACCCCAACACCCCTCAAGCCTCTCGGCCAAAAAATTCCAACACACACTAAAACACGTGCCAACAGTTGAGCGTGTGAGCAGCTTGCTAGCGACTCACCTGCTGAGCTCTCACTGCAGTTGAGTTCACTTATAGTTTTGCGCGTCTCTGCAAACCTTGCACTGCACCTTTTTCTCAGTCTGTTGCCCGTCCCAGTCAGAGTTCTTCAGATCTTGATTTTAAACTTTGTCGGCCTCAATACACTTTAAATTCGTACAGTATACTTTTTAATTTGCCATTTATTAAGGCTGTTTAAAAGCAACATGTCGACAGAATCTGAGCAGGAGAAGAAGCAGGCGGAAGCTGAAGAATCCAAAGGGGAACGGCAAGGACTGTTTGAGTAAGTGGAGTGGTCATCTCACAGATTTCAGTCACACTGTGTCACTTTGTCTCATACTGTCATAACTGATATGTGTCACACTGTCTCATACTGTCATAACTGATATGTGTCTCACTGTCTCATACTGTCATAACTGATGTGTCACTTTGTCTCATACTGTCATAACTGATATGTGTCTCACTGTCTCATACTGTCATAACTGATGTGTCACACTGTCTCATACTGTCATAACTGATGTGTCACACTGTCTCATACTGTCATAACTGATGTGTCACTTTGTCTCATACTGTCATAACTGAGATGTGTCACACTGTGTCACATTGTTAAACAGGAGATGTGTCACACTGTGTCACATTGTTAAACAGCAGATGTGTCACACTATGTCACATTGTTAAACAGGAGATGTGTCACACTGTGTCACATTGTTAAACAGCAGATGTGTCTCACTATGTCACATTGTTAAACAGCAGATGTGTCTCACTATGTCACATTGTTAAACAGGAGATGTGTCACACTATGTCACATTGTTAAACAGGAGATGTGTCACACTATGTAACAATGTTAAACAGGAGATGTGTCACACTGTCACATTGTTAAACAGCACATGTGTCACACTATGTCACATTGTTAAACAGAAGATGTGTCACACTGTGTCACATTGTTAAACAGGAGATGTGTCACACTATGTCACATTGTTAAACAGCACATGTGTCACACTGTGTCACATTGTTAAACAGCACATGTGTCATACTGTCACATTGTTAAACAGGAGATGTGTCACACTATGTCACATTGTTAAACAGCACATGTGTCACACTGTGTCACATTGTTAAACAGCACATGTGTCACACTGTCACATTGTTAAACAGGAGATGTGTCACACTGTGTCACATTTTTAAACAGCAGATGTGTCACACTGCCATTAGCAACGTGTCACTGCGGCACTGTCATCATTGTGAATATCTGATAAGCACAATGAGCTTGTGTATGAATCGTATTTATTCGGATTTACTACAGCACAAAGTCAATCTCTTTTTTCGTTAAAAATTCTTTTAGAAGCACCGGCGTCTACGCGCGCCCTTTCTGGGCCTGGCTGGTGCTGGCCTGCGCTGCCACCAATGTCATCTTCTTGGGCGGCAAGCGGCGCGCCTTCGGGGTTTTCGTGGCGCAGCTGCACGTGGAGTTCAACCAGACCGTGTCCTTGGCAGAGCTGAACTGGATTGGTCAGTGACTACTCCGACACCTGACTGCTCCTCTGATTCCGCCCCTGATCCCCCTGATTCCGCACCTGAACCCCCTGATTCCACCCCTGCTCCCCCGATTCCGCCTGTGATTCCCCTGATTCCGCCCCTGATCCCCCTGATTCCACCCTTGCTCCCCCGATTCTGCCCCTGCTCCCCATGATTCCGCCCCTGATTCCCCTGATTCCGCCCCTGATGCCCCTGTTTCCGCCCCAGATCCCCCTGATTCCGCCCCTCGGTGTCGGTCGGAAATTTGATGCTAAAGCGCAGGTTAATTACATAGAATCCAATATTCACTTGAAATTTTCTTGAATAGCCTGTCCCTACTCCATGTTAAGTGTGACCGACTCTGTGGTGACCAAGCATTCTGCTCTGATAGGCTGTAAATAGTTGACAGAACACAAAACACTTTGGCCCAAAGTACCAGTGAATATTGCAAATAAATTACAAATTGGGACGGAAAAACCTATAAGTAAGTACGAATTACTTAGTAGTAATACCTCGTATTACTCGTAGGTAAGAATGCAGGCGGTTTCTATTGATAAAACACAAGAACAGAAAACAGTTCGATTAGAAAACAGCCGATTAGAAAACAGCCGATTAGAAAACAGCCGATTAGAAAACAGCCGATTAGAAAACAGCCGATTAGAAAACAGCCGATTAGAAAACAGCCGATTAGAAAACAGCCGATTAGAAAACAGCCGATTAGAAAACAGCCGATTAGAAAACATCCGATTAGAAAACAGCCGATTAGAAAACAGCCGATTAGAAAACATCCGATTAGAAAACAGCCGATTAGAAAACAGCCGATTAGAAAACAGTCAGTTAGAAAACAGCCAGTTAGAAAAAGCCAATTAGAAAACAGCCGATTAGAAAACATCCGATTAGAAAACAGTTTGATTAGAAAACAGTTCAACTAGTAAACAACCGATTAGAAAACAATTCGATTAGAAAACTGTTCGATTAGAAAACAGCCAGTTAGAAAACAGCCGATTAGAAAACATCCGATTAGAAAACATCCGATTAGAAAACAGCCGATTAGAAAACAGCCGATTAGAAAACAGCCGATTAGAAAACAGCCGATTAGAAAGCTGCCGGTTAGAAAACAGTTCAAATAGAAAACAGCACCGAACTGACTGAATTCCAGGCGACAGCTACGCGGCCGTGGGCTACATGACCACCACCCTGAGCAGCACGGTCATTCTCATGTCCGGGCGCCGGTTCCGGATTTTCCAATTCGCCGGTTCCGCATTCGTGCTGCTGGCCTGCATCAGCTCGGCCTATGTTCCGAATCCGCACTGGCTCTTCCTCTCTCACACAGTGTTCCACGGAATTGGCAGCTCCTTCATCCTGAGCGTGGTTGGACTCATTGTGAACGAGTACTTTGACAAGCAGCACAAGTACCACATCCTGGCCACCACTCTCGTGTCTGGTGGATCCATAGCTTCTATTGTATTCGTCCAGATGTACGCTTCGCTCATTGAAGCGTACAATTGGCGAAATGCCTTCTTAGTTTTGGGCGCCATCTATTTTGTGGTGAACATGTCCGGAGTGATCTTCTTTGCAAAGAGGCCCGGGCTGGGAGACTATGTCAGCAACAAGAGCTGCGTGACGGCAGTGGCTCAGGTACGTTTGGCTCCTTGATGCTCTTGTACCCCTGGTGTACCCCTGATCACTCAGCTACCATGCCCCAATCACTCAGCTACCACACACCAATCACTCAGCTACCAAACTCCAATCACTCAGCTACCAAACCCCAATCACTCAGCTACCAAACCCCAATCACTCAGCTACCAAACTCCAATCACTCAGCTACCAAACTCCAATCACTCAGCTACCAAACTCCAATCACTCAGCTACCAAACCCCAATCACTCAGCTACCAAACTCCAATCACTCAGCTACCAAACTCCAATCACTCAGCTACCAAACTCCAATCACTCAGCTACCAAACCCCAATCACTCAGCTACCAAACCAAAATCACTCAGCTACCAAACCACAATCACTCAGCTACCAAACTCCAATCACTCAGCTACCAAACCCCAATCACTCAGCTACCAAACCCCAATCACTCAGCTACCAAACCCCAATCACTCAGCTACCAAACTCCAATCACTCAGCTACCAAACCCCAATCACTCAGCTACCAAACTCCAATCACTCAGCTACCAAACCCCAATCACTCAGCTACCAAACTCCAATCACTCAGCTACCAAACCCCAATCACTCAGCTACCAAACTCCAATCACTCAGCTACCAAACCCCAATCACTCAGCTACCAAACTCCAATCACTCAGCTACCAAACCCCAATCACTCAGCTACCAAACCACAATCACTCAGCTACCAAACCCCAATCACTCAGCTACCAAACTCCAATCACTCAGCTACCAAACTCCAATCACTCAGCTACCAAACTCCAATCACTCAGCTACCAAACCCCAATCACTCAGCTACCAAACCCCAATCACTCAGCTACCAAACTCCAATCACTCAGCTACCAAACCCCAATCACTCAGCTACCAAACTCCAATCACTCAGCTACCAAACTCCAATCACTCAGCTACCAAACCCCAATCACTCAGCTACCAAACTCCAATCACTCAGCTACCAAACCCCAATCACTCAGCTACCAAACCACAATCACTCAGCTACCAAACCCCAATCACTCAGCTACCATGCCCCAATCATTCAGCTACTGCACCCCCTGACTAGCAGTAAATTGACCCGCATTCAGATTGACAGGAAGCGAGCTCCCTACTTGGTGCTGTGGTTCATTGACCGCATCATGACCAGCGTGGTGACCTACGGCATGCTGCTAAACCTGGCCGACTACGTTCATCGCAGGGAGAGCAGCCTGACGAAAGCCTCCTACCTCACCCTGCTGTTCGCGTCTGGCGAGGCCAGCACCTACCTGCTGGGCGCCCTCATAACGGCCTTCACCCGAGACCTGTTGCACAACAAGCTCAAGTGGATCCTCATTGGCTGCACAGCTGTCATGGCCAGCCTGCTGGTGGTGTGGGAGCTGTTTGCCGCGGACCGGATGCTCAGCAACTTTCTGGCCTTCTTGACCGGCTTCACCATGGGGCCAAGCATCACGTTCCTGTTCCCGGCTGGAGAGGAGCTCACATCTCTGCCTGGTCACTATGCCTATCCCTTTAGCCTGGCTGGCATGGGAGTTGGCATGGCAATCTCCCCGGCGCTCACAGCCCTGATCGCTGAGCGCAACAACTATCATTGGTTCTTCCTGATCCAAGCTTTCATGATGTACATCAAGCTGGCCGCTCTGATCATCAACGTGGTGCTGCAGCGGTGCTGTGGCGTTGAGCAGTCCGAAATTGACGGCTACCGCTCCATCGAGCTGGACAGCGAAGAGAAGCGGAAGGCGGATGAGGCGGCGGAGGAGGCGGCGCACTGATTAGATTGATTGGATTGGATATCGGGGACTGCTGGTATAGTCAGATGCCAGTTTTAAATTGAAAACCTAAATTTTGCTTTTCGAATTGAAAGTTAATGTTCTCACCTTTCTGGACTTGCAAATATCATGCGGGAAGCCACAGTGATCAAATAGTGAAAAATATCAGCTTAGGGACACGGGTCTGCGAAAGTTGCCAGCCGGAAAGTTGCTTAAAGTTATTATATATACTTAAGCTTTCATAATCGATTCATAATTTCAAAATTAGACAGTTGCTGAAATTCCCAGCTGATCCCTTCCTTGCTACAAATGATCTCAGCTAGCAACCTTCCGGCTGGCAACCTTCCGGCTGGCAACCTTCCGGCTGGCAACCTTCCGGCTGGCAACCTTCCGGCTGGCAACCTTCCGGCTGGCAACCTTCCGGCTGGCAACCTTCCGGCTGGCAACCTTCCGGCTGGCAACCTTCCGGCTGGCAACCTTCCGGCTGGCAACCTTCCGGCTGGCAACCTTCCGGCTGGCAACCTTCCGGCTGGCAACCTTCCGGCTGGCAACCTTCCGGCTGGCAACCTTCCGGCTGGCAACCTTCCGGCTGGCAACCTTCCGGCTGGCAACCTTCCGGCTGGCAACCTTCCGGCTGGCAACCTTCCGGCTGGCAACCTTCCGGCTGGCAACCTTCCGGCAGGCAACCTTCCGGCTGGCAACCTTCCGGCTGGCAACCTTCCGGCTGGCAACCTTCCGGCTGGCGACCTTCCGACTGGCAAAGCTCGTGCTCCCCTAAATTTGATGAGATAAGAGTTCAGAGGCCTGTAGCTTATAATGCCCCCTTAATTATGCATGCGCTTTTTGAAATTCCAGAAGGTGAGAAAAGCACCCATGCAAGAAGCCGAAGTTGTTATTCTGAGTAGTCGTGAATTTGGGCTTTCAAAAAGCGAATTTTGAAATTAATTTTGACCTCATCAATTGGTATATGCGCCTCGGCTAAAAGACAACTGGGGGACAAGTTTCAATATCGAGTCGTTCTAGAAGCGTCCCATTGTATCTACTCGTAAAAGTAGGCTGAAACCGAATTCAATTGTCTGCTGACTTCTGCAACATCTCGGATGCGCGACTCTGGGACGCTTCTTAATCCTGATCAATGTTTTTGCTGAAGGATAACAGGTGCTCCAATTTTTATAGAATATTTTCTGCTCGAATCTCAGCCTCCCGTTCTCTTCATCAACCCGCCCCTTGCGCCGTGATCCTTCTCGATTTTATCCTAACTGCACACTCTAAAAATATTATCATACATGCTTAAGCTCTTAAATGTAGCCTTTTAAATTCCCACGATTAAGCTGTTCGCTATACAATATATTGATTTGAATTGAATTCATTTTGTTTGTCTGCTGTATACGCCAGAAAGATTCCGAAGACGCACTTAACTGTTCTTATTAACCTGCATCACATGTCAGCTCGTAATGATACATTGCTTATTGAAGTATATCATTAATAATAATTAATCTTATCAAAACGTTTATTCTGTACACGTCTGGGTAAAATTGGTTTTCCAACGAACTTCATTCAAAGTTTGCGAGTTCACTGCACATTTCACTAGTAAGTAACGAAGTGAACTCAAAAAATGACGGGAATGCGACTCAATGTAAATAATACTCAAGACTGCGATATGCACATCACTCTCAGACACTCAGCCACAGCATTCAGACTGCAACTCTCAGACACTCAGCCACAGCATTCAGACTGCCACTCTTAGACACTCGATCAGCCACAGCATTCAGACTGCCACTCTTAGACACTCAGCCACAGCATTCAGACTGCCACTCTCAGACACTCAGCCACAGCATTCAGACTGCCACTCTCAGACACTCAGCCACAGCATTCAGACTGCCACTCTCAGACACTCAGCCACAGCATTCAGACTGCCACTCTCAGACACTCAGCCACAGCATTCAGACTGCCACTCTCAGACACTCAGCCACAGCATTCAGACTGCCACTCTCAGACACTCAGCCACAGCATTCAGACTGCCACTCTCAGACACTCAGCCACAGCATTCAGACTGCAACTCTCAGACACTCAGCCACAGCATTCAGACTGCCACTCTCAGACACTCAGCCACAGCATTCAGACTGCCACTCTCAGACACTCAGCCACAGCATTCAGACTGCAACTCTCAGACACTCAGCCACAGCATTCAGACTGCCACTCTCAGACACTCAGCCACAGCATTCAGACTGCCACTCTCAGACACTCAGCCACAGCATTCAGACTGCCACTCTCAGACACTCAGCCACAGCATTCAGACTGCCACTCTCAGACACTCAGCCACAGCATTCAGACTGCCACTCTCAGACACTCAGCCACAGCATTCAGACTGCCACTCTCAGACACTCGATCAGCCACAGCATTCAGACTGCCACTCTCAGACACTCAGCCACAGCATTCAGACTGCCACTCTCAGACACTCAGCCACAGCATTCAGACTGCCACTCTCAGACACTCGATCAGCCACAGCATTCAGACTGCCACTCTCAGACACTCAGCCACAGCATTCAGACTGCCACTCTCAGACACTCAGCCACAGCATTCAGACTGCCACTCTCAGACACTCAGCCACAGCATTCAGACTGCAACTCTCAGACACTCAGCCACAGCATTCAGACTGCCACTCTCAGACACTCAGCCACAGCATTCAGACTGCAACTCTCAGACACTCAGCCACAGCATTCAGACTGCCACTCTCAGACACTCAGCCACAGCATTCAGACTGCAACTCTCAGACACTCAGCCACAGCATTCAGACTGCCACTCTCAGACACTCAGCCACAGCATTCAGACTGCCACTCTCAGACACTCAGCCACAGCATTCAGACTGCAACTCTCAGACACTCAGCCACAGCATTCAGACTGCCACTCTCAGACACTCAGCCACAGCATTCAGACTGCAACTCTCAGACACTCAGCCACAGCATTCAGACTGCCACTCTCAGACACTCAGCCACAGCATTCAGACTGCAACTCTCAGACACTCAGCCACAGCATTCAGACTGCCACTCTCAGACACTCAGCCACAGCATTCAGACTGCCACTCTCAGACACTCAGCCACAGCATTCAGACTGCCACCAGCCACTGTCTCCATCTGAGCACGTCAAGCGAACACCCCCGTCGCGTCCTCCTCCCTCAGGCGCTGCAGCAGGCTCTCTTCGTAGCTTGGCGGAGCACTTGGCTCAGCCGCTGACGACGCAGCGGCTCCGGCGCTCTGGCGCCGCTCCGATCGAATCATCGCCGGCGGCGGAGCCGACGGTCTCGGCGGCGGCTCGCGGCGATTCGTCTCGGCGGAAGCGGCAGTTCCAGCCGGCGAAACCAGTTGGCTAGTGCCGATGACAATTGGCTCTTCTAGTAGCACCATCGACTGCTCAGGCTTGTCCAGCTTCTGTCCAGTTAGGAGAGTCTGGACGACGGGTTCGAGGCTCGCCACTGGGTGCAGGTCCGGCGTCACAGAGCATATGACCTGAAAGCGTTGCAGGCAGGAAATTGCTTTTGAGAGAGCGAAATTTGAGCGAAATTTTTTAGGGATTGCTGATTGGCTGGGGTCGCTGATTGGCTGGGATCACTGATTGGCTGGGATTGCTGATTGGCTGGGATTGCTGATTGGCTGGGATCACTGATTGGTTGGTATGACTGCATAGAATTCAGTCATATTTGCGAAGGGCGGCTGCCTAAAACCATATTTGTTTTATGTAGCTTATAAGAATTTTCGTTCCCACGCGTATGCTCGTGTTTAAAATGCCATTGCCTCGGCTGGGCTGTAGAACCGCAGCAGCCTGGGCCCAGAAATACCGTGCTTCGAATTCAATTCTTTGCTATCCGACGTGAGCAGAAGGTACAGGCAGGATGTAAAATCCTACCTGTTACAGTTGGGATCGCTGATTGGTTGGGATCGTTGATTGGTTGGGATCACTGATTGGTTGGGATCGATGATTGGTTGGATCGCTGATTGGTCAAAATCGCTGATTGGTTGGGAATCACCTGATACATCTAATATTCCCAGGAGGGCTTTGGGCACCCTGTCGAACAACCAGCAATCCAATGCAATTCTGCCCAGGGGTCGTTGGCGCGAGCGTCAGACATCACCTGAATCCAATAGCCAATTCTCAGCAGACGGCAGCTGCCAGGCACAGGCGCGGTGGCCACCCACGGCACAGTCAGCTGGACGGCGTCCTCCAGCAGCGAGGCGCCCGGCTTCAGCCGCTCCTGCAGCCGGCAGATCTGCACAGCCGTCCGATGCTCCTTCCGAGCGGCTGGGCCGCCTCCCTCCGCCGCTGCCGCCCGCATCACAGCCTTCTGCGTGAGGCTGATCCGCACCGAGTCCAGCCTCAGCTTGGTGTTGTTCCGCACCTCCACCTCGAGGCTCATTGACTCGCCAATAGCGAAGCCGCGCTTGTGCGCCAGCAGGCGGACCGTGGCGAGGCCCAGGCCGTCCAGGCGCTGGCGCTGCTCAGGGACTGAAGCCGCGCCTCTGCGAGGTGGACAGGCCCTTGTCATCAGTTCTTTGGTTTCCCAAGTCCCTTTTCCCTAGTCCCTCTTCCCTAGTCCCTCTTCCCTCACAAGTGTTTGCGATCAAATAAGCATCAGTCTCACCTGCTCGTGGACTGCTGCCAGTGGCCCCAGACCTCAATCGGCTGCCACAGGTGGCCCCCATCGCCGCCGCCTGGCTGCAGATTCAAGTCCACGCGGCCAATAACAGTGACTGGCAAGCTAAGGCAGCTCGCTTTGCCGGGGTTGCCCCTGTCAGCCAGGGCTGTCACACTGTAATTAATTATTGATCCGTGCGAGCTTGGCAGCCTATCTGGCAGATGCAGCTCGAATGGCAGTTTGTAAAATCTACCTTTGGTTAGGGAGCCTCTTTCTAATAGCACCTGACTGTGGCTTAGGTAGGTCTGGCTGTCGCGGTAGATGGTCGATGAAGCTGCCGACTTTGCCTGCCATCATGGGATTTCGCATTTGGGATTTCAGTTATGCATCAGCTTCAGATTTTTGCTAGCAATTTTCTACTCAATCTCATTTTATTTCATGCTTCTTCTTTTGCTCTCGTGCTCTTTTGCTTTATGTCATGTCAATCTCATGCTCTACATCATAATTCATCTCATCCTCTACGTCATACCTTATCTCATGCTCTATATCATGCTTCATCTCATCCAGTATATCATGCTTCATCTCATGCTCTACATCATGCTTTATCTCATGCTCTACTATATCTATCCCATCTCACTGCTCAATCTCAATTTTCATTCTCAGGTACACGTATCTTCTAGTCTCTATCTGCAAAAAGGGAATTCCCAAGAAAGCAACGGACTAATACCTGTGCAGCCTGAGTAGCTGTACCCGAGGCGTCAATTTCCACTCGTCCGCCTCCATACAGGTGCACAACAATTCGAGCAAATGATAAGTCCTTCTTTGTTTTGAGCAATAAATCACCTTTTAGAGCGTCCCCAGACAGGTGGGGCCCGTCCTTGGCCAGCTGGATATCGAAAGTGTCAAACTGGTTGCTCATTGTTTAATTGCTGCTTGTGTTTATTGTTCTGTATACGGCAACGCCTTTCTTCTATGAGTTCTTCTTTTTGAAGAAGTGGCTAAATGGCCTCTTGAATATCTTTGCGCGTAGTGCACGTCTGATTAAAATTCTGTTTGCTTATGAACCTGATAAGGGATATGGACAGAATACGGCAAACGATTATTATAATGTGATTCAGTATACATGTGGAGGTTTGTACATTACTCCTATCTGTTATAGGGTTTAGAGTGTACGCACACTAACTGTACACACACTAACATGCACGTTGCAGTTTACTAAAGTTTGACTAACACTCTTCACTTCTCGTAAGTGGCGAATGAGAGATTAAATAGAAAACTTTATTGCCCTGAAACAGTATCATTATCGATTTTATACAAGTACAGAGTACATGCAAATGAAAAACAAGGACGACTTAAGTCGTCCTTGATGAAAAACTGATAACGTGGTCTACCTATTCTACTCACAGTAGAGTAAAAAAAATATATCGTATCTTATTCTCTATATTTTTTATGCATCCACTATTTAGATAGATTTGCAATTTAAAAATGGCATGACTCATAGTGTCATCGAAGCGTGGAACAGATGAAGGGCATTTTTAGGATCGATTAATATCAAGGGGCGCAACCAAGCTATGTGTGGTGGAGGGGAAGGGGGACCCCTGTGAAAAATTGTAAGGAAAAATTTTCGGGCAGACTGCGGAGCTGGGTAACGCCAGACCTGAGACCCTGAACAGAATTTTCTGGCAAAAGCTTGCGACAGGCGACAGTGAGTGAGTGGGTGCGCAACTGCTGAATTATTTAACAGATATCGCACCCAGAAATACTGTGTGCTTGGGGGTAAGCAGATGATACTTAATGCATAGTAATTTATTCTTAAATAGACTTAACTCCCTCCACTTCATTCGAAGCAGTATAGCAAGTACGACAAGCTTCGAACTTTGTCTTTAAAAAGACAACAGGCGTTACTCAATTCTGAGAGTGAGGCGCTATTTATGGGAATTGCTAATTAACCCCCACCCTCGGTCCCTGGATTGCTGCCTGAAGGTGGTGCTGTTGCCCTAAAAAATAATAGAAAATGTTTTACTACACGCCAGCCGGCTCAAGTACCCCGGCCCCCACCATTCGGCCTCCATCGTAAGCAACTGCTGAGCAAGCGGGGCTCCATGGTCATTTTCTGCAAAGAAAGCAAGAATTTGACGCGACGAGAGAAAACGTTAAAAAACCCACCCTTCTTAAGCTTGTCTAGTAGGCAGCGAGGAGGCCAAAGTCCGGGGCCCCCTGCCCAAGCTGTCACCCCACCATACGCAGCACGTACTCAATACATGCATCATACAATACAAACTTTCTTCTCTTACCTACCTTAAAAGTTAAACAACTTATGTTCTCTCTATTAAAAATAGAAATCTCGGTCGTCTGGGCCAGGGGCGGTGACGCACGAATTCCACCGCCACTGCCAGCCACCTCTATTTACAGCGCCCGCGTCGCACCCTTGGAAGCCCTGGACCCAGGCGGGGCCTTGTTTTGTACGGAATTCAAACCGCCGCCCACACACGCGGGTCGAGCGCACCCTCCCTCCTATCTGGGGCTGGAACGCACTGGCTAGCGCGCGAAAACAAGCGTGGGTGAAAGAGGAGGAGGGTTCTGGGGCTTGCGTTTGGAGCTAATTGCACTAGCGGGGGCTGGGGCTGGGGTGGTTGGGGGCCGTGGCCTTTGATTGGCCTGGCCGGGGTTTGAGCGTGAAAGGCATGGAAAAGCTTGGGGGCGGGGGAAGTATGTGGCCGGCCATTCTCTGTTCACTTTACCCTGGAGGGAGGGGGGAAAGATAGAGGAGAGTAAGGAGGGACAAACGAAAGGGGCCACTGGCTGGGGCTTCTGTTATAAATACAACTTATCAAAGTAAAAAGTACCAAGCACACTTGGGCACCGACCCGGGAGGAAAATAGGAAGGGAATAAATACGCTAATCGCTATTCGCTACAAGCTGTGATAGCAAGCAAATAGCATCGACCCGACCGACGATTCTGCCTGATCTGATCTGTCCAGTTTTAAAGCGTAACACGCTGTACTTATTTCTCGTTGAACAGATTGGTATTATGCTGATAAGTCCAGAACAAGTTGAAATGAGAGACGCAACAACGAGCGAGCACTGCAGTCCAAGGCCTCCGCATTCTGCTGGCAGCCTGACTTCGCCTCTTGTTCGCGGAATCAAACGCCAGATGAACTTTGATTTTGCTTCAGAGCCACCGGCACCGCACACAACCGATTCCGGAATGTTAGTCGGGCACAACAATAACAATAACAACAGCACCAACACCAATAACAACAACGTATTTACATCGTCTGCTAATGCATCAGTCACTCCGGATCTCAGTCGTCTGTTGGAAAACATAACTCAGGTAGGCTTCTGTGGCCATTTTATGAGTATTCCGACTGCAGTTGATGTGCACTGATAGATACTGTAGTGTAAACTCCAGTAGTGACTCAGTCTGTTAAGTCTTGGGATATTAATAGGACGAAACTATTTAATTATTTAGGAGCCAGCCAGGCGAATCCCAAACCTTACGCTTTCCGTCGTCAACAAGACACAGTTTGACACTGAATCAGTGAAACCCTTGCTACTCAGAAGAAATTATGAGCTTTAACTCTTGCTCACAGCAGTCCACCGAGGACCTTGAACTGAGAGGGAGGACTTAGCAGCCCCCAAAGAACTTTAAAGAGGGCTTAGCACTTAGCAGCCCACCGAAGGACCTTGGAAGAGGGCTTTGCAGTCCACCAAAGGACCTTGGACTGAGGGCTTAGTAGTCCACCAAAGGACCTTGGACTGAGGGCTTAGCAGTCCACCAAAGGACCTTGGACTGAGGGCTTAGTAGTCCACCAAAGGACCTTGGACTGAGGGCTTAGCAGCCCACCAAAGGACCTTGGAAGAGGGCTTAGCAGCCCAATACGAGTTAAACGACCTTGAACAGTGAACAGAGGAGATCGCAGCTACCCCAGACTGACAAATAACCAACTGAGCGCAAATGGCACCCCACAGGCGAGTATCTATCAGAAGCGAATGCGCAGGCGCAACAGCAGCGGCTGTCCGGGGCAGAAGCCTGAGGAAACGGAAGACTCTGCCAGCGCTGTCCCCGTCAGCGGCGGTAGCAATCGCGAAGAAGCCCTAGGCCAAGCGGGCGGCTACAAGAAGTACCTCCGCGACCGCTACCTCTCCGGCAGGGACACCGACTCCGCTTACGCCTCCATCGCCGGCAACAGCTCGTCAAGTCAGCCATCTGTAGATCTGGACTCTGACGTTTTCACCCCGCCATCGGCTCCGCCAACTATTTCTGTTTCGGCAGCTGCCAAGGCCGCCGCTGCCGCTGCCGCTGCCGCCGCCGCTGCCGCCGCTACAACTGTGCCGCAGTTCAACTTTCCCATCGCCTCGGAGATGCAGCTGTATCAGTTTCACCACCAGCTTCAGCAGCAGCAGCAATATCGGCTCTGTCAGAGTGCACCACAGACTCCCCAGGACGGCTTTGTACAGAAGATCGCTGCTATTTCTGCTGCAGCGGTAACTAGTGGTGAAAGCGGCGCCTCGACTCCGCTGTTCGTGTTCCCGCCTGGGCAAGCTGTCTTTGCTGCTTCTGCTTCTACTGCTACTGCTCCAGCCGCTGCTGCTGCCGCTGCCACACCGCCATCGCCAGCTTCTCGATCTAGCGGCGGCGGCGGCGGCGGCGGCGGCCACCTATGCCACGTCTGCGGCCGGGTTTTCAATCGCAGCGACATGCTGAGCAGGCACGCCCGTCTCCATAGCAACACGAGACCCTACGAGTGTCACCTGTGTCCGCAGGCGTTCTCCAGGTGGGTTGCGCAGCTCAAGTTACGGGGTTGGATAGTTTTGTCCAGTCTGAAATTTTGTTGAAGTTTTCCAAAAAGGCAGGAGAGATTTCTATTTTCCATCTTCAATCTTTGGGTGAGATTTTCCCGTTTTTCCCTATGAATCTTAGGGTGAGATTTCCTAGTTTTCCCATATGAATCTCAGGGTGAGATTTCCCAGTTTTCCCATATGAATCTCTGAGTGAGATTTCCCCGTTTTCCCTATTAATCATTGCTACAGTTATTCTTATTCCTTAATGTTAATTTTCATCCTTGAGCCCATATTCCCATGAACGAGTCTGGAAGTGCTTGAAAATCGCAATTGTTTCGTGCATGATTTGGACGCTTTAATAATTAAATCAATAACCCCTCGAATAATTCAATGTCGGCCTTTTAATAACGAACAGATGTGCAGTGAGGACAGACAGTGGAGCTCCTTGGAGACCGCGCGTTTCGTGTATCGTTTCACTGCTTCTTTTTCATGAAACTGCTTATTAAATTAAAATGTTGCTGGCTCCGCAAAAGTGCAGATTTTCGTGACGCACGCAAATTCCCCATTTCCCCACCCCTGGAGCGTCGCCATTCCCCCGTTCCCACTTGGCCTGCCTGCGGATTTTGTTCATGGGAATTCCTTCGATTCCCGCATTGCTAAACTCCCCAGCCACCCACCCACGGGTTCATCGGGTTGGATCTCTCTCCCTCTCCCTCGCCCCCTGTGTGTTTCAGTGCACTTTTTGAACCGCCTTTGATTCACCCTCTTATTACTGCCGAGCTGCGTCCGCCCTCTCCGTCTCTTCCCCCTCCCCCCTCTTTCTCTCGTCCTCTGACTTGTCGGGTGCGCCATTCTCACGGCCTGCGAGCTCCCCCTAGCGACTGCTAGGCCAGAAATATTATTGAGTTACTGGCCGGGCGGGAGGGACGCCTGGCCTGATGCTAAATTTAGCCGCAGCCGCATGCCTGGAGCAGCTCTTGACGTCAGCAGCGGCTCCGGGGGGCTGCAGCATTTGGATTTGCGAATGGGAAAGGGAGATCGCGTGCGGCTGCACTTTTATAGGCGGCCGTTTCATAGCCCCCCTCTCGTGTTCTTTGCTGTCCTTTAACTCCTGCTCTCTCCGTCTCCTATCTATCTATCTATCTATCTATCTATCTATCTATCTATCTATCTATCTATCTATCTATCTATCTATCTATCTATCTATCTATCTATCTATCTATCTATCTATCTATCTATCTATCTATCTATCTATCTATCTATCTATCTATCTATCTATCTATCTATCTATCTATCTATCTATCTATCTATCTATCTATCTATCTATCTATCTATCTATCTATCTATCTATCTATCTATCTATCTATCTATCTATCTATCTATCTATCTATCTATCTATCTATCTATCTATCTATCTATCTATCTATCTATCTATCTATCTATCTATCTATCTATCTATCTATCTATCTATCTATCTATCTATCTATCTATCTATCTATCTATCTATCTATCTATCTATCTATCTATCTATCTATCTATCTATCTATCTATCTATCTATCTATCTATCTATCTATCTATCTATCTATCTATCTATCTATCTATCTATCTATCTATCTATACTATATCTATATTCTATATTTCTATCAATATATGCTCAGTCACCCTTAGACTCGCATAGGCAGACAAGGGATTAATCAGGTGATCAGCGGGATGCGGTGACAGCTTTATTCCACAGTAAATCCTCACTGAGGATTTTTCCCAGCTAGTACGAAAAACTCACTCACGTGATCAACAAGTCAGAGTAAAGTTAGGACGGGTCGCTATGAGTAAGGCAGCGGTTAGTGCTGCCTGGCATAGTCCGGATGAGATGAGTCTCCTGCGCAAGTAAATGATTTATGAAATGCAGTTTTTAGCATTGACCCTCCCCCAATCTGTCAGGTGAAGTTTTTCACTAGAAAACGTACCAGTTTCTGAAAAAATAGCTAAATTGATTTTCTTTTATTATTGATTGGGTATTGTGCGGCAGTTTGGCTGCAGAAGCCAATTCAGAACCAGCACTAATCCCGCTCATCTCTATCCCATGTTTTGATCCCCAGTCCCGCGAACAATGAATCATATGGCTGCACTTTTACAAGCGTATGTCTAACTTCAGTAGAGCAAAGGTTCTAATCTGCACTGTGAATTGATTCCGTTGGCGCGTATCCGGTTCTTGAACTGTGCTCAGCGCCTCCCGCTGTGCGTCATGTGACCTGGCTCCTGCCCCACCTGCCTTATCTTCCTACCTGTCTCCTGGCTCCTGTCCTATCTGCCTGTCCACTTGTCCTATCTACCTGTCCACTTGTCTTATCTACCTGTCCACTTGTCCTATTTACCTGTCCACCTTTCCTATCTACCTGTCTACTTGTCCTATCTACCTGTCCACCTTTCCTATCTACCTGTCCACTTGTCTTATCTACCTGTCCACTTGTCCTATTTACCTGTCCACCTTTCCTATCTACCTGTCTACTTGTCCTATCTACCTGTCCACCTTTCCTATCTACCTGTCCACTTGTCCTATCTACCGGTCCACCTTTCCTATCTACCTGTCTACTTGTCCTATCTACCTGTCCACTTTTCATATCTACCTGTCCACTTGTCCTATCTGCCTGTCCACTTTTCCTATCTACCTGTCCACTTGTCCTATCTGCCTGTCCACTTGTCCTATCTGCCTGTCCACTTGTCCTATCTACCTGTCCACTTGTCCTATCTGCCTGTCCACTTTTCCTATCTACCTGTCCACTTGTCTTGTCTACCTGTCCACTTTTCCTATCTGCCTGTCCACTTGTCCTATCTACCTGTCCACTTGTCTTATCTACCTGTCCACTTGTCCTATTTACCTGTCCACCTTTCCTATCTACCTGTCTACTTGTCCTATCTACCTGTCCACCTTTCCTATCTACCTGTCCACTTGTCCTATCTACCTGTCCACTTGTCCTATCTACCTGTCCACTTTTCCTATCTACCTTTCTGCTCTCTTGTCCTATCTACCTGTCCACTTGTCTTATCTACCTGTCCACTTGTCCTATCTACCTGTCCACTTGTCCTATCTACCTGTCCACTTGTCCTATCTACCTGTCCACTTTTCCTATCTACCTGTCCACTTGTCCTATCTACCTGTCCACTTGTCTTATCTACCTGTCCACTTGTCCTATTTACCTGTCCACCTTTCCTATCTACCTGTCTACTTGTCCTATCTACCTGTCCACCTTTCCTATCTACCTGTCCACTTGTCCTATCTACCTGTCCACCTTTCCTATCTACCTGTCTACTTGTCCTATCTACCTGTCCACTTTTCATATCTACCTGTCCACTTGTCCTATCTGCCTGTCCACTTTTCCTATCTACCTGTCCACTTGTCTTGTCTACCTGTCCACTTGTTCTATCTACTTTTCTGTCGTCTTGTTCTATTAACCTGTCCGCCTGTCCACCTCTGCCACCCACCTATTCCTACTTACTCAATCTATTATCCTGCTCACCTGAGCCAGCTCTTGGCCAGGATTACAGTTCCGCACTTATTGAACTCCAAATGTGAAGCACAAACCAGTAGGTTTAAACAGTTTTTACGCATTTTAGAAGAGAAGAAAGAGCGACTAAAACGTTTGATTTGCTAATGCTAGGAGAGGAAAAGCTTTGACTTGAAACGCACCTAACTGCCCTTTTTGCTATTTAGGAAGCTGTATATTAAAGTGATTTTATTTCCTAACATGACCAACCATTAATTTATGTGCTGTTTATTCTGAGTACACACACTGTGGGTGCATGTGCGTGTGGCAGTCCTGCTCTCTCGTCTAAGTAGTCTCTCTAACCCCAGCCCCTCTAGCTGGCGTGACCGAAACTAGCAGTTACTTTAGTCAGCGCAGCACAGGGGCTGCCTACTATAGTAAAGACAACGCCCACACTTGGGCGCGCATCTGTCAGATCGGCCATTTACTACCCCAACCAACTATTCTCTCTCTCTGTCTGCCGGGTGTGCAGCGCTTAATTTACAGTTTTTATTTTAAATTAAAAGCAGCCCTGCGTCCCTGCCGCTGCATGACAGTTTGGCAGGGTTGCTCGCACAGAATTGATCCGAGTCATCGGATTCGTTCACCCCCGCCCCCGCCTTTCCGCTTTACACTCGCCCGCTTGCTCGGCTGCGGCAGACAGAGAGAGAGAGAGAGAGAGAAACGGATCGAGAGATAAGCGGGACCCGGAGAGTTTACTAACACTGCTTTTTTGGAGTTTCAAACAAGTTTGGAACAGAAATGTTAATTGCGGTCGATTTAGTTGATGCTTAACGGTAGATTACAAATTCAAGCTTGACTAGGGTTTGGCAATTATATTCTTGCATCGCAACTCATGATTTGATGCATTTCTTTTTTCTTTTTAAAACAGGCAGAATCTTGAAATTTTGATAATAACACCTATGCCCCCGCTTAGCACCTAATGTACGAGCTAGGTACTCGTTTGATTGGGCGCAAAGTAATTAGAGGTCCGATAGGGCCAACATTTGGGGAAATTGGGGTTTCTGGAATTCCGGGATCTCGGGATCCAGCATTGGAAAATGAAATGATATTACGGGATCGGGATTTCGGATAGATCTGGAGCGGGATCTAGGGATTTCGGGATCGGGATCTTGGGATCTAAGTATTTCGGGATCAGGATCTAGGAATCTAGAGATTTCGGGATCTAAGGATTTTGGGATCGGGATCTAGGGATTTCGGGATCGGGATCTAAGGATTTCGGGATCAGGATCTAGGAATCTCGGGATCAGGATCTAGGGATTTCTGGATCGGAACCTCGGGATCTATTATAGATCGCGGGACCGGGATCTCGGGATCTAAGGATTTCGGGATCAGGATCTAGGAGTTTCGGGATCAGGATCTAGGGATTTCTGGATCGGGACCTCGGGATCTATAGATCGCGGGACCGGGATCTCGGGATCTAAGGATTTCGGGATCAGGATCTAAGGATTCCGGGATCGGGATCTAAGGATTTCGGGATCAGGATCTAGGGATTTCTGGATCTGGACCTCGGGATCTATAGATCGCGGGACCGGGATCTCGGGATCTAAGGATTTCGGGATCAGGATCTAAGGATTCCGGGATCGGGATCTAAGGATTTCGGGATCAGGATCTAGGGATTTCTGGATCGGGACCTCGGGATCTAAAGGATTTCGGGATGCAATCGTACGATAATTCAATTGATGCACTCCAATTCTCACCTTGAAAAACGCACAGGTCCGACCACCTCAGCACGCACATGCGAACGCACACCGGCGACAAACCGTACAGTTGCCAGCTGTGCGGCTACACCGCCTGCCGCAGGGACATGATCACCAGACACATGAAGATTCACAACAAGAAGCAGCCGAAGCGGCAGCCGGATGAGCCGGACGAAGCCAGCCGAGGCGACAGCGCCTGAGCTCTTGAAGCTCGCCACGGCAACAATAACGGTGTAGCTTTGTTAACAATGTTGCACACTTTCTCTAATTTTTTAAACAGAGCAAAATTTGATTTCTTAACTGAACTATGAAATGTTTAAAAACTTCGTCAACTGTTCCTCATTCGATTCGAATAAGCGAGAAATTCCATTATTTTTGTACAGCCAGTCAAAGTTAAAGAGGGCGCCTACCCGATATATATGCTTAATGCAGTGCCATTCTCGTGTATTTTTCTAGACAATGTTTTTTCCTTGCCAATTACGAGAGCATAGGCTAACTGTCTGGTGATCCATTGGCATATTCTATGTTTATATGCACAATCCATCCCATCCATCCGCTCTCTTTATGCCCCTCCTTTTCAAACCTGAAAGCAGCCAGTTGCATACACAAACAGATGTCCAGTGTTCTATAATTGTTCTATGTATTTTAGTTTATTATTATATAATATGAATATCGATTGTTCCTATAGTTATTACTGTTTCATTTGAAACCCAATGAATTTAATTGTTTGCGTGAAAAATAATTCATGAAAATGTACAATACATGAGCTCTGAGCATTGGCGCCATTTTCATTTCCGAGTTTCTATTGGCTGCCTTGCCAGATTATATCAAATCTCAGACTGCTCTCTTCGGCCGCTTCCAGAGTGAGAAGTCATGTGAATACATGTAGCTTCCAGAGTGAGAAGTCATGGGAATACATGTAGCTTCCAGAGTGAGAAGTCATGGGAATACATGTAGCTTCCAGAGTGAGAAGTCATGGGAATACATGTAGCTTCCAGAGTGAGAAGTCATGGGAATACATGTAGCTTCCAGAGTGAGAAGTCATGGGAATACATGTAGCTTCCAGAGTGAGAAGTCATGGGAATACATGTAGCTTCCAGAGTGAGAAGTCATGGGAATACATGTAGCTTCCAGAGTGAGAAGTCATGGGAATACATGTAGCTTCCAGAGTGAGAAGTCATGGGAATACATGTAGCTTCCAGAGTGAGAAGTCATGGGAATACATGTAGCTTCCAGAGTGAGAAGTCATGGGAATACATGTAGCTTCCAGAGTGAGAAGTCATGGGAATACATGTAGCTTCCAGAGTGAGAAGTCATGGGAATACATGTAGCTTCCAGAGTGAGAAGTCATGGGAATACATGTAGCTTCCAGAGTGAGAAGTCATGGGAATACATGTAGCTTCCAGAGTGAGAAGTCATGGGAATACATGTAGCTTCCAGAGTGAGAAGTCATGGGAATACATGTAGCTTCCAGAGTGAGAAGTCATGGGAATACATGTAGCTTCCAGAGTGAGAAGTCATGGGAATACATGTAGTTTCCAGAGTGAGAAGTCATGGGACTACATGTAGCTTCCAGAGTGAGAAGTCATGGGAATACATGTAGCTTCCAGAGTGAGAAGTCATTAGGTAAGAATCACTTCCAGAGCGATAAACCATTAGGTAAGAATCACTTCCAGAGTGATAAACCATTAGGTAGGAACCACTTCCAGAGTGATAAACCATTAGGTAGGAATCACTTCCAGAGTGATAAACCATTAGGTAGGAATCACTTCCAAAGCCATTGTAATCGCGCTTTAGCAGATGTGTAAAAAGCTGTTGAATGAAACCACAAATTTAATGAAGCAAAAGAAAATAAGCAAAGCAATACTACTTTAAGTAGCATTGAAGGCAAGCATCGAATCCAATTTAAAATTTGAGAAACGGAAAACTCATTCAGAGACATATTGTGTAGGCACAGTTTGTTCTTAAAATTTTATTCAATTTTTGACATCATAATTAATACCAATCTAGAAAGGTGCAAAATTACAAACGATAATAATAATAGCTCGTAATAACAATAATAATACGTTGATTGAAAAAGTTGATATGATTTACAGAAAAAGATTTTTCTAATGTAATGTACACACTGATCAGTTTTACACGTCAGTAACTATATAGTGCTTGAATATTTTGGCGCAGAAGTAGTTAATTAAATTGGGGCATCGCAGTAAACAGTTGTAAATATTGTATATAGTGACGAATACAAACCAGCTATGTTGCTCAGTGCTGTTCAACAACGCACAAGGCAGACTACAGAGTGGAGAGAAATCGGCTGATTTATAAAGCTTGCAACATGCACAATCACATGTACATAGTGAATCATATTTGCGATGCATAGCATTAGTAAAAATCGAGACAGAACTTCAGATCCTCAGGGCTCCTACCTCAGATCTTTCAGGACTCTGAACTTCAGATCCTCAGGGCTCCTACCTCAGATCTTTCAGGACTCTGAACTTCAGATTCTCAGGGCTCTCATCTCAGATGTTTCAGGACTCTGAACTTCAGATCCTCAGGGCTCTCACCTCAGATCTTTCAGGACTCTGAACTTCAGATTCTCAGGGCTCTCATCTCAGATCTTTCAGGACTCTGAACTTCAGATCCTCAGGGCTCTCATCTCAGATCTTTCAGGACTCTGAACTTCAGATTCTCAGGGCTCTCATCTCAGATCTTTCAAGACTCTGAACTTCAGATCCTCAGGGCTCCCACCTCAGATCTTTCAGGACTCTGAACTTCAGATCCTCAGGGCTCCTACCTCAGATCTTTCAGGACTCTGAACTTCAGGTTCTCAGGGCTCCCACCTCAGATCTTTCAGGACTCTGAACTTCAGGTTCTCAGGGCTCCCACCTCAGATCATTCAGGACTCTGAACTTCAGATCCTCAGGGCTCCTACCTCAGATCTTTCAGGACTCTGAACTTCAGATCCTCAGGGCTCCCACCTCAGATCTTTCAAGACTCTGAACTTCAGATCCTCAGGGCTCCTACCTCAGATCTTTCAGGACTCTGAACTTCAGATCCTCAGGGCTCCCACCTCAGATCTTTCAGGACTCTGAACTTCAGATCCTCAGGGCTCCTACCTCAGATCTTTCAGGACTCTGAACTTCAGGTTCTCAGGGCTCCCACCTCAGATCTTTCAGGACTCTGAACTTCAGATCCTCAGGGCTCCTACCTCAGATCTTTCAGGACTCTGAACTTCAGGTTCTCAGGGCTCCCACCTCAGATCTTTCAGGACTCTGAACTTCAGGTTCTCAGGGCTCCCACCTCAGATCTTTCAGGACTCTGAACTTCAGGTTCTCATGGCTCTTATCTTAAATCATCAGAAATCTGAAATTCAGAACTTCAGGATTCGCTCCCCCTCGGATTTTCAAGGCTCCCACTTCGCATCTTGAAGGTTATGAAGCCAGACTTGAAGTTTCCCACATTCAGACCTTCAGTTCCTAGTAGCACTCGTGGAATGAATCACAAAGTGATTTAAAAGGCTTAATTAATTAATAAAACGTCAATAAACAATAAAAATTATTAGAAAAACACCATAGTTAACTACGCGAACGCTTGCCTGTGTGTTGCAATTGAATACAGCGTGTGGCCTTGTTTGAAAAAAATAATTTTCTGAATATTACACTAAATTGAAAGCGGATATAAACCATGTTTTCTGTTTAAACCTAGATTTAGAATTTAACAGAGCGAGAATGAGAAAACAGGTAAATTGTAACCTGTACACATTCTGCACAAGCAATTTAGAAAGCGAATCAATCATTTTCGATGTTTAACATTTACTGCCGTTTTTGCAGGCAGAACAGATGGATCTGCCAGCAGGGATATGGAAGATAAGGGGGGTTAGTTGAAGGGCAAGGAACATTAGAGGCTATGCACCCTTGGGCGAAATTATCGATAAGTATCAGTACAATTATCGATAAGTAGCAGTACAGTTATCGATAAGTAGCAGTACAGTTATCGATAAGTATCAGTACAATTATCGATAAGTAGCAGTAAAATTATCGATAAGTAGCAGTACAGTTATCGATAAGTATCAGTACAATTATCGATAAGTAGCAGTAAAATTATCGATAAGTAGCAGTACAGTTATCGATAAGTATCAGTACAATTATCGATAAGTAGCAGTACAATTATCGATAAGTATCAGTACAATTATCGATAAGTAGCAGTACAATTATCGATAAGTAGCAGTAAAATTATCGATAAGTAGCAGTACAGTTATCGATAAGTAGCATTACAGTTATCGATAAGTAGCAGTACAATTATCGATAAGTAGCAGTACAATTATCGATAAGTAGCAGTAAAATTATCGATAAGTAGCAGTACAGTTATCGATAAGTAGCAGTACAGTTATCGATAAGTAGCAGTACAGTTATCGATAAGTAGCAGTACAGTTATCGATAAGTAGCAGTACAATTATCGATAAGTAGCAGTACAGTTATCGATAAGTAGCAGTACAATTATCGATAAGTAACAGTACGATTATCGATAAGTAGCAGTACGATTATCGATAAGTAGCAGTACAATTATCGATAAGTAGCAGTACGATTATCGATAAGTAGCAGTACAATCAGGTTGCAATAAAATGTGTTTGCATTAGAAAGAACAGATACAATAAATGGCACATGCTGATGCAATAATTTAAGCAGGCCCAGCGCCATCAATAAAGTTTTCCAGAGAGAGCGCAGAGTGCAGACCCTGCATAAACATGGACGTGGCAAAAACAGGTTGAAAGAGAATAATAATTCTGTATTCGCATAGCAATCCTCTGCACCAAATCCTTGTTGCCATGCGGAACTAGGCAGTCCCTGGTCTGTCACGCCCTGTCGCCATTGTTTTCGTTGACGGCGGCGGCGGAGACGCAGCAGGCGTCGCACAGCCGGACGGGACTGTCGAATCCGAGGACGGGCAGGGCTCGCCGAGCCCTGGTGCAGGCCGAGCAGAACAGGCCGCCACAGGCCCGGCAGTGGTGCCGCCGCCTGGTGATGGTGAAGGCCTGGCCGCAGCGCCGGTTGGTGCACACGTCAGAGGCGGAGTCCGGCACCCAGGCTGGAGGCTCGACGGCCGACGCCTCCGCTCCGGTGGCAGCCGCGGTCGCCATCAAAGTTGAAGCCGATTGCACCGAGTCCGTCACCTGCCAGTCGAAAGCGTCCAAGCCTTCCTCGACGGCTAGGGTGGCGGTGGCGGCGGCTGCCGAAGCGGCGGCCTCGTCAACAGCCTCGCTGCAGTGCAGGTTGTACACGCAGCGGAGCAGGTAGCGCAGCTCCCAGGCGTAGTTGCTCTGGATCTGGTCCGCCACACCTGCGATCACCTGAGGGCGGGGTGGGCGGTTGGTTGCCCTGCTGTGTCTTTTGGGTGCACTGCTGTGTTTGTTGGGTGCACTGCTGTGTCTGTTGGTTGCCCTTCTGTTTCTGTTTGTTGACCTGCTGTTTCTGTTGGGTGCACTGCTGTGTCTGTTGGGTGCACTGCTGTGTCTGTTGACCTGCTGTGTCTGTTGGTTGCCCTGCTGTGTCTGTTGGGTGCACTGCTGTGTCTGTTGACCTGCTGTGTCTGTTGGGTGCACTGCTGTGTCTGTTTGTTGACCTGCTGTGTCTGTTGACCTATCCAGACAACCCCAAAAGCCTAGCCAGACCACCCCAAGAATACCTTGAACAGTCCGGCAACCCGGTCGGCATCCGCGTCAACATCCGCTTCAGCGTCCGTGGCGTCGCCCGACTCGGTCAGGCAGAGCCGCCGCACCAGCCTGTCCATGTCGGGCTGCTTCAGCTTTCCTAGAAACGACCTGACGCGGTCCAGATGGCTGTGAAAAGCCCGGAACAGCGGGCAGAGCTTGCTAGCTGGCCGATCCTTGGTGCTCAGAGGCCCGTCGGGATGCACTAGCAGGCCGTGCAGCACAGCCAGCCTGGGCAGCACTATCATCAAGGTGGGCTCGCACTCGTCAATGTCATCGCGGCGGATGTGCCCGCCAGCCAGGGCCCAGGCCGCAGTCTCGGAGAACAGCACGGCCACCTCCTGCAGCTGGTCCATCTCAGTCATGGTTTTAACTGGCACCATGGCGCTGACGTAGCTCAACTCGAACTCGGCCAGAATGCGATCGAATAGAGCCAGCTGGTCCAGCAACCGGCGATTCGCCCGGGGCTCCGCACCAAAGTAACTGCGGCTGGCCTCGTCACGGAGCAGGCGGCGGGTCTTCTCGCCTTCGCGGGTCACCTGGGGACACAGCGGGGGAGAGAGGGAGGGTTACCTGGGGACACAGAGGGGGGGGAGAGAGAGGGTCACCTGGGGACACAGCGGGGGAGAGAGGGAGGGTTACCTGGGGACACAGAGGGGGAGAGAGGGAGGGTTACCTGGGGACACAGAGGGGGAGAGAGAGAGGGTCACCTGGGGACAGCGAAGGAGAGGGAGGGTCACCAGGGGACACAACGGAGGAGAGGGAGGGTCACCTAGGGACACAAGAGAGGAGAGGGAGGGTCACCTGGGGAGGGTCACCTGGGGACACAAGGGAGGAGAGGGAGGGTCATCTGGGTACACAGCGGGGGAGAGGCTTGGGGTATAGCAGACAAGCTAGGGTATAGCAGACAAGCTGGGGTATAGCAGACAAGCTAGGGTATAGCAGACAAGCTGGGGTATAGCAGACAGGCTGGGATACAGCAGAAAGGGCTGGGGTATAGCAGACAGGCTGGGATATAGTAGACAGGCTGGGGTATAGCAGACAGGGCTGGGGTATAGCAGACAGGCTGGGGGTATAGCAGACAGGGCTGGGGTATAGCAGACAGGCTGGGGGTATAGCAGACAGGCTGGGGGTATAGCAGACAGGCTGGGGTATAGCAGACAGGCTGGGGGTATAGCAGACAGGCTGGGGTATAGCAGACAGGCTGGGGGTATAGCAGACAGGCTGGGGTATAGCAGACAGGCTGGGGGTATAGCAGACAGGCTGGGGTATAGCAGACAGGCTGGGGTATAGCAGACAGGCTGGGGGTATAGCAGACAGGCTGGGGGTATAGCAGACAGGCTGGGGGTATAGCAGACAGGCTGGGGTATAGCAGACAGGAAAAGTACAGCAGCCCAGGCCTCACCTGAATGGCCAGCGGCCGGATGCTCTCAGCCTCCACCTCCCTGTACAGAATGGAGGATCCGGCAGCCAGGCACTCGGACGCGTACCATAGCTGGCCTTCCAGACCCTCCTGAACCACTTCGTCTGGGAATTTCATACGGAAATCTTTCGGATGCCTTCGATCGGGTATGAGCTCGTTCATTAATTCTAGCATGAGCTTCATGACTCGCTGCTGGCATTCTTTGAGTTCGCCGATTAACTCGGACACCCGGTCCTGCTGCTTGTCCGCGTCTAACCGCTTGATCTGCTGGGCCACCCGGACCAGCTCTTGGTCTGCGGCGTAATACCGGGATAGCAGCTCGCTGCCCGACTTCCGGTGAGGCAGGAATAACTTCCGGCCTAAGGACTGCAGCATGGCCGGCTGCGATGCTGCATGAAAGGGCATAGGTACAGAGTGAGGTGGATAAGGGAACAGAATGAGGTAGCTAAGGGAACAGAATGAGGTAGCTAAGGGAATAGAATGAGGTAGCTAAGGGAACAGAATGAGGTAGCTAAGGGAATAGAATGAGGTAGCTAAGGGAATAGAATGAGGTAGATAAGGGAATAGAGTGAGGTAGCTAAGGGAATAGAATGAGGTAGCTAAGGAAACAGAGTGAGGTAGCTAAGGGAACAGAATGAGGTAGCTAAGGGAACAGAATGAGGTAGCTAAGGGAATAGAATGAGGTAGCTAAGGGAATAGAATGAGGTAGATAAGGAAACAGAGTGAGGTAGCTAAGGGAATAGAATGAGGTAGCTAAGGGAGCAGAGTGAGGTAGCTAAGGGAATAGAATGAGGTAGCTAAGGGAGCAGAGTGAGGTAGCTAAGGGAACAAAGTGAGGTAGCTGAGAGAACAGAATTAGGTAACTATATAAGGGAGCTTTCGTTCCCTGCACAACAGAACCCTACAAAGAACAAAAAAATTCTATACGAAAAAATGCATCAGTGGCTACTACTTGTTGAAGAATTCACTCCAACAGTAGTAAGGTTCAAACGGAAGAATATTTCTAACACTAAGGCTAAGCAAGATATTTTTCAAAAAACAAGGCATACAGACGGACAGAAGGCTATAAGACTTCAAGCAGCATTATCGCTTTATTTCCAACCAAATGTACAGCCACAATGCACACACGGGGCCTCAGTCAGTGAGGCACGTCAGGCATTGTACGTAGCACGAGTTTCTGCCTGCCCAATCGAAAACACACACACACACACACAAAGCAACAAAGCCTGTTTAGGGAGACAGGAAAGACACGAATCTAATTTAGTCAAAGCAAAATAGATTTATTTATATAGTGTAGAAGACAGCGCATCCTTGTTTAGAGGCTAAGAGCTATAAAAAAGAAAGAAGACTCAGTCCAAATTAATTCTACAAACTATAATGTTCTGTAACAAATAACACATTGTTTATTTCGTCAAGAATGCAGATAACAGCCGCACAAATTATACAAATAGCTGCTGAAGTGTCAAATAAATCCTCATCTGACCGAGATTGGTTTTCTTCGGTTAAGAAACTGTCAAGACAATAAATATAATTTATAAAAAACTGCATATAGCCCAGTCTGGGGGTGTGGGAGAGTAGCCCAGTCTGGGGATCTGGGAGAGTAGCCCAGTCTGGGGATCTGGGAGAGTAGCCCAGTCTGGGGGTGTGGGAGAGTAGCCCAGTCTGGGGATCTGGGAGAGTAGCCCAGTCTGGGGATCTGGGAGAGTAGCCCAGTCTGGGGGTGTGGGAGAGTAGCCCAGTCTGGGGATCTGGGAGAGTAGCCCAGTCTGGGGATCTGGGAGAGTAGCCCAGTCTGGGGGTGTGGGAGAGTAGCCCAGTCTGGGGATCTGGGAGAGTAGCCCAGTCTGGGGGTGTGGGAGAGTAGCCCAGTCTGGGGATCTGGGAGAGTAGCCCAGTCTGGGGATCTGGGAGAGTGGCTGGTAGCCCAGTCTGGGGATCTGGGAGAGTGGCTGGTAGCCCAGTCTGGGGATCTGGGAGAGTGGCTGGTAGCTCAGTCTGGGGATCTGGGAGAGTAGCCCAGTCTGGGGGTGTGGGAGAGTAGCCCAGTCTGGGGATCTGGGAGAGTAGCCCAGTCTGGGGATCTGGGAGAGTAGCCCAGTCTGGGGATCTGGGAGAGTGGCTGGTAGCCCAGTCTGGGGATCTGGGAGAGTGGCTGGTAGCCCAGTCTGGGGATCTGGGAGAGTGGCTGGTAGCCCAGTCTGGGGATCTGGGAGAGTGGCTGGTAGCCCAGTCTGGGGATCTGGGAGAGTGGCTGGTAGCCCAGTCTGGGGATCTGGGAGAGTGGCTGGTAGCCCAGTCTGGGGATCTGGGAGAGTGGCTGGTAGCCCAGTCTGGGGATCTGGGAGAGTGGCTGGTAGCCCAGTCTGGGGATCTGGGAGAGTGGCTGGTAGCCCAGTCTGGGGATCTGGGAGAGTGGCTGGTAGCCCAGTCTGGGGATCTGGGAGAGTGGCTGGTAGCCCAGTCTGGGGATCTGGGAGAGTGGCTGGTAGCCCAGTCTGGGGATCTGGGAGAGTGGCTGGTAGCCCAGTCTGGGGATCTGGGAGAGTGGCTGGTAGCCCAGTCTGGGGATCTGGGAGAGTGGCTGGTAGCCCAGTCTGGGGATCTGGGAGAGTGGCTGGTAGCCCAGTCTGGGGATCTGGGAGAGTGGCTGGTAGCCCAGTCTGGGGATCTGGGAGAGTGGCTGGTAGCCCAGTCTGGGGATCTGGGAGAGTGGCAATTCGAAAAATGGCCAAATAACAGAAAGCAGCAGCTTCACAGCTATTAGTAAAAAGTTCAGGGGAAGCATTTGATGGCGCATTAAATTGGAATGGCAAACGATTTTGGCGCAGAAAAAACCATGGAATCTGGGTTACGTGTTGCTGTGAAGACAACAAATTATGTAAAAAATCGTCAATAACGATTGAAATAATTACTTACAGCGATATTACTTAAAACTATTACATACTCGTAGCAAAATGTTTTCGGTAAAAGAATGATATAATTAAATGGAAGATGTAATGCTGCTTTAGCATGGCTGCTAGAAGTCACAAAACAAAAATGAATTCCACCTAGTCGATATCGACACTCAGTCACCACCGACTCTGCACTCAGTCACCACCGATTCTGCACTCAGTCATCACCGACTCTGCACTCAGTCACCCCCACTCTGCACTCAGTCACCACCGACTCTGCACTCAGTCACCACCGACTCTGCACTCAGTCATCACCGACTCTGCACTCAGTCACCACCGACTCTGCACTCAGTCACCACCGACTCTGCACTCAGTCACCACTGACTCTGCACTCAGTCAGCTCCAGCGGCCTCAGCTCCATCAGCATGACTCAGCAACCGCCTCCGTGTATTTCAAACTGTCCAGCCGTTTCAAGACGCTGTGCCAGACGCGCCAAGCGCCATTTCGACGCCCGGCGCCGCCAAAGCAGAAGATGCTCTGTTGAGCGGCCCGTGGCAGCCAGGCCAACAGCTGGGCGGAGCTGGCCGCCTCCAGACACCACAGCACCATCAGGCTGCGCTGCTGCGGCACTTCAGCAATACTGCGAAGCACAGAGCAGATGAACTGATCGCCTGCGGCCAGACTCTGCTGCATCGCGGAGTCCACGAATACCATGACGGCTCCCAGGGATTGCTGCGGCAAGGAAAGGGGATGACTGGGTGGGTAGATTAGCTGTAAGATAGATAGATATAGATAAATAGTCAGACAGTCAGTCAGTCAGACAGACATACTGACAGACAGAAAGGCAGGCACACAGTCAGACAGACAGACAGACAGACAGTCAGACTGAGAGACAGAAAGGCAGGCACACAGTCAGACAGACAGACAGACAGACAGTCAGACAGACAGACAGAAAGGCAGGCACACAGTCAGACAGACAGACAGACAGACAGACAGATAGATAGACAGACAGACAGACAGGCACACAGACAGACAGACAGACAGACAGACAGACAGACAGACAGACAGACAGACAGACAGACAGACAGACACAGACAGACAGACAGACAGACAGACAGACAGACAGACAGACACTAAGACAGACATAGATCAGAACTAGGCTCACTGCCTCGAGCTGCACCCTGAAGACCCTCAGTACAGCTTCGTCCGTGCCCATCAGTTGTCGATCCTCCGCCCGGACGGCGGCAGCGGCCGGAGCCACATTGCGGCAGTGCAGCAGCTGCATGGCAGGCGCGCCGGTTAAAGAGTAAAAGAAGCGACATCTATCGGTGGGATTCAATCCCGGCATCGAGTCCACGACTAGGACGCAGGCCCTGGGTATCAGGGCTACCTGATCCAATAGGCTTGCTCTCTCAGTGTGCCGGCCGTGACAGAGGAGAGCGGAGGCCGCTTTGCTCAATCCGCTGCGCACAAACTGTGATAGATAGGCCATAGACTGCTGCTGCTGCTCCTGATTGTGCTGCACCTGCACCAGAGTGTAGTAAAGCAAAAAGCCTAGGAAAGTCAAGTCACAGTGCAGGCCTTTGCGAACCAGGATGCCAATTTCCAGCCTTTCAAGTCGGCGCAGAATGTAGCGCAGGATATCCGGTCGCTGATGGGGTTGGCCAATGGGATTAGGAAGATATTGAGAATGAGATATTTATAAGGCGACACTGTTAATCGAATGGGACAAGTATCGAGTGAAACAGGTGGGAGAAATCCCAGGTTAAAGATGGCGAATATATGCCAGGTACGAGTAAATCACAGGTGGGGGGGGAACTCCAGGTAAAACGCAGGTAGGCGATCAATGCCAGGTAAATCACAGGTGGGGGAAACTCCAGGTAAAACACAGGTGGGATCAATGCCAGGTAAATCACGGGTGAGTGATATGCCAGGTAAATCACAGGTGAGTGATAATGCCAGATAAATCACAGGTAAGTGATAATGCCAGGTAAATCACAGGTGGATCAATGCGAGGTAAATCACAGGTGAGTGATAATTCCAGGTAAATCACAGATGAGGATCAATTCCAGGTAAATCACAGGTAAGGATCAATGCCAGGTAAATCACAGGTAAGGATCAATGCCAGGTAAATCACAGGTAAGGATCAATGCCAGGTAAATCACAGATGAGGATCAATGCCAGGTAAATCACAGATGAGGATCAATTCCAGGTAAATCACAGGTGTGGTCAATGCCAGATTGCCAGGTAAATTACAGGTGTGGATCAATGCCAGGTAAATCACTGGTAGGAGATCAATGCCAGGTAAATCACTGGTAGGAGATCAATGCCAGGTAAATCACAGGTGTGGGTCAATGCCAGATAAATCACAGGTGGGAGATCAATGGCAGGTAAATCACAGACAGGGGATAAATGCCAGGTAAAACACAAGTAGGGGAATAAATGCCAGTTAAAACACAAAGAAATAATGGCTAGATGCTCACATTTTCGCGTTCAGCGTGAGTCAGGAAAGCCGCACTGAACAGCCGGTGGTGGCCATTGAACCGGCTGTCCGCAGCCACAGGATGGTCGCGCCAGTGGTCCAAGTATTTGTCCAGAATAAGCAGCTGAGGAGCGCAGCTGACTGAGTGCCAAAAGCTGGCTAAAGTTCGACACCATTGGCGCTCCTCAAGGCCGAGACTTTGGAAGCTGGACCAGCTGTGACGCAACCGGGAGTAGTTCCGGAAGCTGGAAGCGTAATCTGGGGGCAGCCTTAGCGGCGCCTGGGTGACCAGCTTGTGAATTGCGGATCGCAGCTCGTCCACGCTGGGAAATCAATTTGGTTGGGATTGGCATTAATGGGGTGAGATCAATTTAATAGATGAGACTATTGACCATAGGATGAGATTACCAATCTAATAGATGAGACAATGGACAATGGGATGAAATTATCAATCTAATAGATGAGACAATTGACCATAGGATGAGATTACCAATCTAATAGATGAGACTATTGACCATAGGATGAGATTACCAATCTAATAGATGAGACAATGGACAATGGGATGAAATTATCAATCTAATAGATGAGACAATGGACAATGGGATAAAATTATCAATCTAATAGATGAGACAATTGACCATAGGATGAGATTACCAATCTAATAGATGAGACTATTGACCATAGGATGAGATTACCAATCTAATAGATGAGACAATGGACAATGGGATGAAATTATCAATCTAATAGATGAGACAATTGACCATAGGATGAGATTACCAATCTAATAGATGAGACTATTGACCATAGGATGAGATTACCAATCTAATAGATGAGACAATTGACCATAGGATGAGATTACCAATCTAATAGATGAGACTATTGACCATAGGATGAGATTACCAATCTAATAGATGAGACTATTGACTATGGGGTGAGATTATCAATCTAATAGATGAGACTATTGACTATGGGATGAGATTATCAATATAATAGATGAGACTATTGACCAAAGGATGAGATTATAAATCTAATAGATGAGACTATTGACTATGGGGTGAGATTATTAATCTAATAGATGAGACTATTGACCAAAGGATGAGATTATCAATCTAATAGATGAGACTATTGACCATAGGATGAGATTATCAATCTAATAGATGAGACTACTGACCAAAGGATGAGATTATCAATCTAATAGATGAGACAATGGACAATGGGATGAGATTACCAATCTAATAGATGAAACCATTGACCAAAGGAAGAGATTATAAATCTAATAGATGAGACAATTGACAATGGGATAAGATTATCAATCTAATAGATGAGAATATTGACTATAGGATGAGATTACTAATCTAATAGATGAGACCATTGACAGTGGGGTCTGGGGTGAGATTATTAAACTAATAGATGGGACTATAAAAATGAGGGGTGAGATGATCAAATGAAACAGTTAAGAATATTGACAGAAACAGTTGATATTATCAAATATGAATGCATATTAATGTTTGATTTTGGTAAATGAAAAATAAAGCTTGTCACCTTTCTCCTAAGCTATCTGGCAGCAAATCGGACCAGGTAAGCGCGGCATCAATAACCATGCACTCAAACAGTTCTTGTTGCAAAGATGCATTCTGATCTCTCAATGATGCAACAGCAGTTTGGTAAATCTTTGCCACTCTGTCTGGCAGCACAGCCACGACATATTCACCTGACTGAACCAGGCGTAGCAAGGCAATCTGTACATCACTTAGTAGTCTGCTTCCTGGCCCAAGTGGCAGGACATACCAGACAAAAATTGGGACATTCATCTGTTCCTCTACAGTTGGAAGAAGAACTCTTTCAGCATCAGCATCATTAGCTTCTAGGTATGCCATTTTCAATGCTAGTATAGGGTTGGCAGTAATTGTTAGTTCATATAAAATAAGCTTGGCATAAATTGTGGCAGACCAAGGGTTGGATAAGTTGCAAAATTAGTGGCTTTGACAATTTTCGACAAACTTTGATGATAAATTAATAATTCTTTACTTTCTTTTTGGGTAGGATACAAAACTAAGTTGTACTTTTAGTCAAAATACTAGTCACATACATGTAGCTAGTATAATTTTAAAGGTTACACATTTATGTTTTAAAAATAAAACATTATCAGAACATACATGTACAATCTCTAGAATTACACTAGCTATATGACATAGTCTTGGTTTCAAATGCAACTTATTTTTGCTACTTACCAAATATGTATTTAATTCTTATGCAGTCAATATTCTTAGGCATAAGAATATTGACTGCTAGACTATTAACAGCTTTTGATTAAGACTTTAAGCTATTAATTAACAGTTACAGACAATTGAAAATCATAGGCAATTAAGTTGTTAAAAGTAAATTTAAGTTAGGAATCAAAAGTTAAAAACAAAATTATAAAATTCTAAATAATTTGATATTTTCCAATTCATAATTTTTTTAGAAGCTTCTTTAATTAATATTGCAAAAACTTTTAGCATAATGTAGACATTTTAGGCTATGGTCAAGCAATGTGTTAAAAAGTACTTTCTTTTTAAAAAATGCTTTAAAAGTCAAAAAGAAAAAAATTAAAATTAATAGCTAGGATAAAGATAAAATTAATAACTTAAACTATTAGTTAAAACTATAATATAGTAAAATTCCATATACTAAAAACTCAAAATACTATAATTATGTTTTTATTAATTTATGTCTATAATTTCATAGAACAATTGAGGCATTATAATTTAAGTATGAAGCACAAAAAGGATAAGGGCCTAATTTTATAAATTTTTAAACTGATTGCCTATTGATAATAATAGTGATATGATATTGATACTAATTAATGGTATAAACTAGGGGTTAGCAAACTTTTCTCAGTATAGACTGGATTGGAAGACTAGCTTAAGTGGCAGGCCAGAAAAAATATACAACAAATTATGGCTATAAATGAAAGTTTTAAATGATTAGACCAAATACAAGCAACAACCTTTAAATAGTTAAAACTAATATAGGAATGACAGATCTAAAGCAAATTTTATTTACAAAGTTTAATGTGTTCAATACAAAATTGATTCATAGGACCCTTTTAGATTATTAAATAGTAGTAAGAGTGCTGTAGGCCAAACTTAAAGGTGTTACAGGCTGGATTTGGAATATAGACCAGAGTTTGCCAACTTTTAGTATAAACAAATTTTTATTAGATACAAATTGAAATGCATTAAATTAGTAATTATTGAATCTATACTAATTTTACATTGTTTTAATAGGTGGCTATGTGTAATTGATTTTTTCAAGAATAATTTGATTTGATGCATTTTTTCAAATTAGTTTTAAAATTTTCTAATTTTCTAACTGGTAGTCATGCATAACTTTTTCAATGAAAATTTAAGAAGTCAGTTATTTGAAAACAATGTGTTATATGTTTTTAATAGGCACTTGATGGTCAATTTGTAACATTTGTTTGCAAATATACAATATAGTCATTTTGTCTACCACAAAATATTAAATATTATGTTAGTGTTATAAGTTTAAAATAAATTAATTAAATAAATTAAAGTAATAAAATAACAAAATTGTTTTTAATAACAGTGATAACTGACAACCCACACTTTGGATCATGTAATATATACCCAAAAAATACTTCTATATACATGTATATGGTTTTGTCTCCTATAGAGACGCCTAACTGCAGTACCCCTGTGACACTTGTCTCTGCCTGGCTGAAAGCTTGTAATGAGTTAGTAGGCTGGGTTGGTAATAGTCGATCAGGAAGGGCTGTGGATAGCTGTATAGGAAGGCAGGCCTATACCTGTTCCAGTTGATGCTCTGAAGGTCTCCCTTGGAGTGTCCTCTGAGCAAACAGCCAGCGACTCTATTAAAGCTAGAGTGTGCCAGGACCAGGACTGAGTTTGACCAGGACAGGGCCATTGGCATGGCCTAATAAAGATGGCAGGTTGGCGAAGCAAAGGGTGAAATAGTCCCAGCGATTAGCCCTCCTGCCATTTCAAAGATAAGAGACTGTCTTGGCAAGAGTACCCGGGGGTAGTGGCTAGTGTGTGGGCAGCCCCAGCATGGTGGCCATGGCCTTAGGTCTTAAGACCACCCCAAATAGGCTTAAGGGCTTCACTAACTAGGTTTTTGGCATGGGCTTTCTGACTGGTATACTGAACCCTCGCTGTCCCCGGGGAGGTTTTGATAGCCACTTGAGTCTAGAGTAGGCGTATGCCCTGATAGCTGGGGGTAGGGCCCACTCTCAGCCTGACTGGCGCCACCTGCTTGGCTTGATTGTACAGTCCTCTTTAGCCTAGCCTAGAAATTTAGTGTATATTAGTGCACTCCCAACTTGGAACTCTAATTTATTACTAGTGGCATAAGAGCCTGTTCAATGGCTGAGGCCAGTGGCGCAACCAGGGGGGGGGGGGGGGGGGGGCGGTCGCCCCCCTTAGGCGGGGGACCGAAAAAAAATCAAAGGGGGGACCAAGCGAATTTTCGCCAAAAACAGAGCCACCCCTCCGCTGCCCCCCCTCCAGGACTTTACCCTCAGAATCCGCCCCCCCCCCTTGAAAAATTTCTGGTTGCACTACTGGCTGAGGCACTGGAATTACTTAGTTAGTTAGTTATATATTTCTACATACATGTATATAAATACAAGAATGTGTGTTTTCCTTATAAAAATGCAAAAATTCTAACTTGATAGGGGACATGTACCCGCCCTATGCACCTCCCTCTTAAATCTGCCACTGGAAAATAGTGTGCATACACTTTATAGAATTACATGGAGTATATTAAGTGGAAAGAATTAAAAAGTTTATTTTAAGTATAAATTTTATGCTTTTTGGTTTTTAAGGCTTGTAATAAAGCATTTAAACAAATTTTTATATATAAAATTTCCTTTGTAAATAGCATTAACAAAAAAGAAGAATAATGAACCAAATTATTAGCCAAAAAAGGTCTTTTACACAATGCAAAAAATGTTATATTTTTGCAACACAAAAAGGTAATTTATTATCATAATATTAGACTAGATTTAAGAGTGTAGGCATGCATTTAAATTTTTTGACATGGTATGCATTTATAATCATTCAATTTTTGTTTGGGCACATACCTAGCATGATCTAGACTATGGTTAGTAGTAGTAGTAATAAGAATTTGGCTCAGGCAATTAGCCTATTTGGCCAATATATTATAGGGCAATGTATTTGGAAAAAAATTTGAAAAATAAGTTTATAAACATGATTTGACATTATTGTAAAAGATAAAGCATTTGAAAGTGCGCCAGAATTTTTTACAAAATTTTTGGACAAAAAGTGACGACTAACAACTAACAACAAGTATAAATATTAGTACAAAAATGAGTATGAATTACGAGGTATTGCTTTAATTACAAGATTACGCGATAAGGTGCAAATGAAGTTTGAACAAAAAATTGAAAAGAAAAAATAACTATTTTATGCTAATATATCAAAGTGTATACAACCATATTACAATAGCATTTTAACATTTGTATATAATTTAGGATAAGAGTATGCGTAAGGGTGTGCATATGGGTATGGGTATGCTAACAACTAATATTAGAAGTAATAATATATCTAATTATCTATTAATATTAAATAAATGATGGATAAAAACTAAATGAAAATAATAAATCTTCCAATTAAAAAAACAGTCATATTTTATAATATACTGTTTAGAGGATAGTTAATATTCAAGCACTTATTATCTGCATGATACTATTACTATGTATAGTAATAATTATTATGTATATAGTAACTAAAATAAATACTGTTTTATATACTGTAGTACTTATAGCTATTGGTCTAGTTATATTTGACTGACCACAAATCTATCATTTTGAAGGCAAATGAGTTGCATTAACTCTTATTCATTTCTTTTGAAGCATCTTTTATACCTTGTATTATTAAAATATGAGCTAATATAATGTACAAGGCCAACTCCTCCACTGGAGGAGAAAGGGGAAAAACTCCTATCACTGGAATTCCATTCCCTGAAATCTATCAGCTGAATTCCATGACCCGAGTCTTATCATCCAACTCCAAAGACAAAAAATCCTCTCCGTGAAATTGAATACTATCAAAATGCTCTCCGGGAAACAGGACTTAGTCGAAATTTTCTCTATCAAAAAGAACTCAACTCTCAGGATTCATTGGTTAGGGTTAGGGTTAGATTAGGGTTAGAGCTCCATAGACCTGCGTGTTGAAAGATGCTGATAAAAATATTGAATTAATTGAATAAATTGATTGCGCAACCAATTCCTCAGTCAGCCAATATTACAGTCTCACTTAAAGTTAACAAAATGATTGCACAATCTAAATCAACCCTCCAATACACAGCGGCAGCAAGAAGTTGAACCCTCCCCCAACTTTATCTATTACATCTCACGAAACTGAGTACAATCTTTGCAGAAAGTTAAAATTATAGAAATCATTTTTCAAATGCTGTGTTTTTCCTTTTCACATTTAAAACAAACAACTTATATCCCCAAACTCAGCATTGAAAGATCTTTCTAGCAATATAAGTCTCTCTTCTCAAAGTTAAAAACTTGAGCAACAGTTTGCATTTGAAACTTTCCAATTAAAAGCATAGTAAGAGAATATAAATATCAAGTGTATGTTCACTGCGTGCTAAAGACACTCCTAAGTTGATGCATTGAATTTCAATGTCCAACAAATATACAGGGCTGGCTATTGAAAGGCAGAGATAATAAATCAAATTAATGGCGCAATCCATTTCTCAGTCAGTCAGTAGCAGTCTCAGTTAAAATGATTATGCAATGTAAATCAACTCTCCAATACATAGCGACTGCACCCCCTCATCACCACTAAAGCAAATTGAGCAATTAGAGATTAAAACCTTTAACTTTATCTATTATGTCTGCAAAAATGAGCATAATATTTGCAGAAAGTTAAAAGTATAGAAATTGTTTTTTGAATGTTATGCTTTTTCTTCTTTTTACATTTAAAGCAAACAAATTATATCCCCAAACCAGTGTTGGGCAAGTTACTCAAAAAAAGTAACTTGCGTTACTGTAAATTAAGTTACCAATTTTTAAAAAGTAACTTACGTTAGCCTAGTAACTTTAGACAAAAACCCGATAACTTTTAAGTTACTATCCGTTACTCACTTCCGTTACCCATGTTATTAACAAAATTTTCTGTTTTTTCACATTGCACATTTTTTCACATTGTTGTTACCAAAATTTGCCGTTGGGCATTGAGATTAACCGATTAACAGACAGAGACAGGAATTGGCGACACGATGTGAGGCAAGTAGAAGGACCAATGGGCAATGGCAATCAATAATTAAAATTATAAATGATAAAATAAACTAATATCAATAATTCAATAGAGTAAAATAAATAGAACTGTATAAAATGGTGTAGTGTACTGCAGTGCCAGTGGAAGGACTTGTGGAGGCTACAGATGAATTTATTTCTTTGGTTGTTTGTTTGAATCAAACTTCAAAATTTTTAGTAACTTGAAAATGAAAGGCAAAAATATTTTACCGAAATTATAACAAAGTAAAACATGTTTCAAGTTTTTCTTCATTAATTTAAGCACAATACCATATGATACTATTCACTTAATTTTGAATTTAGGAATGAAAAATGCAAAAACATGTGATAACCGGCGTAATAGCTAAGCATTTCAGTTTTAAATTTAAATATTGCGATTGTTGCAAAGTAACTGTAACGGACTTCCGAAATTTGAGTAACTTACCGTTACTCCGTTACTAAAATAAAAAAGTAACTTGCGTAAGGAACGCTTTACGAAAAAGTAACTTGCGTTACCATTTGCAAGTTACTCGGTAACGGAAGTGCCCAACACTGCCCCAAACTCAACATTGTAAGATCTATCCAGCAATATAAGTCTCTCCTCTCTAAGTTCAAAACTCGAGGAACAATTAGCATTTAAAATTTCCCAATTTCTAGCATTGGAATATTGAGTGTACATTCACTGCTTGCTACAGTGAGAGGCTCAAAAATTTATGCATTGAATTTCATTTGTCTGCTAGTTAGCAAGGTTCCAAGTGTACAAATGCAGCCACTTAGAATGCCCCCATCCCCCAACTGGAGAGAAATGCACTGCCAAGATAGGAAAAAGTTGTGGCACAATCATTCAAAATTGATGCAAATTTTCAGTTCAGAGCAGGCAAAGTGGGCAAAGAAGGTTAGCCTAAGAAAACAGTTTTTTGCTTTTTGAACAGACTTAACTTTTTAATTTTCAACAGCAAAATTGTTGCGTATTTGTTGCGTAAGAAAATTTTGCATTGATATATATAAGTCTCACATTTGAGTTGGCAGCCGTCTTGGAGGAGATATGCATTAAACCCAGCTGGTCAATCAATCCACTCAGCTTTAGATATAAGATTTATTTCAACTACAATATAAATATTAATAACATGGGCAATATTTACATGGTACTGTGCAAATAAGGACTGCCTAATATTAAAGTTCTCTTTTTAATAAATGTTTAAATATTATAATGGGCTATCATATTTCTCAGAAATAATATAATATGATAAAAAATTTACCCAACTGGCTAGGCGATAAAAATGACATCTCATGATATTTACATGTTTTATACTTAATGAATCTTTATGAAAAAGTTTTACATTATATGTAACTACACTTTATTAATTATTTACAAGTCATTTCATCTGCCAGCAAACGAAAAGGTGGCGGACGAAATGATGTGCACCATTGATCTTTACATGGAATTATAATTTATTCTGTAACTTTCATCATTTTAGTCTGAATTAAATATGTATGAATGTGAGTATAAGTATGTACCTTTTGAAGTACAGTAAGTAGCTCGTACATACTGCATATATTGGTTTTGAAATTTTACTCGAAATAATTTAATTTTAGCCTGGGCGCCCTGGACCAGTAGGGGAAAGTAGTCCAATAAGAAAATATATAGCCCTTAATATTTCAAAGCAGTATTTTTTACACTACTTTACAAAAAAGAAGGAAATAAAATAAAATTAAAACACTGAATAATGATCTGCAGATTGCGATTCTAGACAAAGACAAGGCAAGAGATTAATCGAAATAAAAATTAGATAAAAAGTTGTAAATTGAAAAACAAATAAAGCGCTTTTAAAGTTGTAACTAATTTAGTAGGTAATATCTAACTAAAATAAAAAAAGCTTAAAACTTGGTTATTTTTCTGATTTTAGTTGTTTTTCTATCTGAAACCTATTAAAGAAATATAAATACCGTCTAACCCATTTACAATAACGAAATCTGGGAGTTAACTTAAAGTACTGCATGCATTTCTACTCAAGTACTTAAGAGAGGGAGCTGTACTTAACTACTTAAGTACTACTTGAGTGATCCTAGTTTCAGTTTGAAATTTAAACATGGCTCAATATGACTTAAATTTATCTAATGATTCAATTTAATTATTGAAAAACCGGTTTCAGTAACAAAAATCTTCAATAAATTAAGGGCCGCATATGCATATGGTTGCATGTAGCTGTTACCCTTGCAATCAATTTGCTGCATCGAATTTCTTATTACATGTAGAAAAGGGATTAGGTCGTCAAATCTTTGGCTGTTGCTATATGAAGACAAAAATGTACATGTAAATATCAGGGACACTGGAGCACACATGCACATGTACCTATATAGATCGACTGTTGTTGCAATTGGTCCTTGATGTACATGTAATACTCCAGTGGCTTAACTTTTTATTCATGTACTGCTACTGTAAATACAAAGTAATCAACTGTTAGCGGTCCTCTTGGTAAAAAATTCCATCAAATGACCAATCACCAATACGCATTTATAGTGTCACAGGGCGCGCCTCAGGCCAGGTCGCGGATATACAAAAGCCGCGTTGGTCACTCTCTCGTAGCCGATCTTGAAGGCAGCGCGCAGCAGGCCAGCGTGCGCCGCGTCAACTTGTTGCTCGAGCGACTCCGTCAGCGTCCAGGTCTCGGCGTTGTACAGCAGGACGGTCTCGCGATAACCACCTGGAACAACGCCGCCCTCTGGCGGTCAGGTAAGGCCCCAGACTGCAGGACTGCCCTCACAGAACGGAAGGCAGCCCAGGCAAGCCCGCGGCGACGCCGCAAATCCTCGCGGACGCTGGGAACCAGACCGCCGAGGTACAAGTAGACGAACTGCTGACAACGCGGAAGCTCTGTCGCCTGTCCATCAGCGCCTCAGCACAAATTTGCCTCGATGTCGTCCGGCACGCAGAGCACGACGGTCTTCTGCGTGTTGACCACCAGGCCGACACTCGCCGCAACAGCAACTAGCTTGTCCGTTGTCGCTGGGCGCCCTCGGCAGAGGACAGCAGGGCGAGGTCGTCGGCGTAGCCAAGCACGCTGAGCCGACTCTCCGGTTGACGTCGACCCACGCGTCACCGCAACAGAAAGCCGTCGTCGTTGGTAGGAAGAGCGGTCCGCAGCACCCAGTCAAGCACCAGAACGAACAGGAACGGCGCAAGCGTATCTCCTTGAAGCACCCAGGAGAATGTCTCAAAAAAGTCTGATAGGCCGTCCGGTGTTGAAACAGCAGCTTTCGTATCACGGTACATCGCCATGAAGGCGGAAATCAGCTGCTCTGGCACATTGTACGCACGGAGCACCTTTGGGAGCCTGACGACCAAGTCGAATGCCTTCTTGAAATCTATGAGAGATAATAATCATGATCGACTGGCGTATCCGTGCTTCCTCGATGACTGGCCGAAGAGCCAGGATCTGCGTTACTGTGCCGCGATGGGGCCGGAAGCCGTTCTGCTCAGGACGCAGGTACGGATCCAGCACGGGCTGCAACCGCGATAGCAGCATCCGGTTGAACAACTTCGCAGCGCAGGACTGAAGGCAGATACCTCGATGCTCTTCAAGCCTCGTGGTGTCCGGCTTCTTAGGAACTGCGACGATGTGCGCCGTGGTCCATTCGTTGGGTGCCTCCTCACCGAAGAGCACGCGATCCATCACTCTGGCGACCTCACTGGCCACACAGTGGATGCGCAGCGCCTCGATGGGCACCTCGTCCGGACCCAGCGCTTTCCCGCCCGGTGACTGTTGGGCGAGCCTCACAACGGCGGCTGTGCTGACTGGTGCTAGGCTGAAGCTCTTCTCTGCCGGCAGCGGCATCTCCGGCGGCAGCGTCAGACTGTCTGGCAGCGGGGTGGCGGCGCGTTGACAATGGCGGCGAAGAACTCACGCAGCTTGTTCCTGCGCTCGTCCACAGAGTCGCCTGCCAGGTTTAGCATGTAAAATCATACCTCACTTGCCTGAGTCGAGTGCCTTCACCTGAGATGATTAAAAGTAAGCGTTAATATGCATGTACATGCATCTTCGGTCATTCTGCTGTTGAGTTGACACTACTGTATATACATGTAACGTTAGCCATTTGCCAGTCTACCCTAAATCTTGTAGTGTATGACTTCGAGGAAAAAATTCAAATTAAAGCAGCTCCATTCCTCTGCAAACTCAATTATTTCAAGCTTATTTATTTATTCTTGTTCAAAAGACACGAGCTTCTCATGTAGATTGCGCATGCACATTCTCTTGTTCAAATGAATGGAGAAGTACATCCGCGTACATTGCGAAAATGCGCCTGACGTCACTTGGCCAGCAGTCGCCTAGCCAGACTTCTATAGTCGATAAATAATTCGCTATCATCTTGTCCTACTGCTGCTTCTTTTTCTCCACCGCTGCTTGTCGCACTTGCTGGCTTGGCCATGAGCAGCAGCTCGTCCACCTCGGCTGGCGACAGCGGCTCCCCCATGCTGGTGAGCAGTGCTCGCAGCCGCGTAGCCGCCAGCCGGCCAGTTAGCCGACGATCCAAAGCCCTGAAGGCCTCTTCGAGTTCCGTTGCGGGACGGCGCCCGGACGACGATGACGACGCCGACGATGAGTGCAGACGTCGGGAAACAGCGTCGCAAAAATCGTCACAGGTGATCGCAGAGGGACTGCCGCTGCCATGCAGGCCTGCGGCCAGTTCCTATGGAAATTCAGGGGTGCTTGATATGGTGCAGGTATCACACCTATGTGTAGAAGCTCCTTTGAATTTGTGGAGCTCTACTCGTCGAGTTCCCTGTCTCTACTCCCCGAATCCCCTCTCTCTACTCCCCGAATTCCCTCTCTTTACTCTCCGAATTCCCTCTCTCTACTCCCCGAATTCTATCCCTCTACTACCCGAATTCCCTCCGTCTACTCCCCCAATTTCCCCTCTCTACTCCCCGAATTCCCTCTCTCTACTCCCCGAATTCCCTCTCTCTACTCCCCGAATTCCCTCTCTCTAATCCTAGAATTCTCTCTCTCTACTCCCCAATTCCCTCTCTCTACTCCCCGAGTTCCTTCCCTCCACTCCCCCAGTTCCTTCTCTCTACTCCCCGAATTCCCTCTCTCTACTCCCCGAATTCCCTCTCTCTACTCCCGAATTCCCTCTCTCTACTCCCCGAATTCCCTCTCTCTACTCCCCGAATTCCCTCTCTCTACTCCCCGAATTCCCTCTCTCTACTCCCCGAATTCCCTCTCTCTACTCCCCGAATTCCTTCTCTCTACTCCCCGAATTCCCTCTCTCTACTCCCCGAATTCCCTCTCTCTACTCCCCGAATTCCCTCTCTCTACTCCCCGAATTCCCTCTCTCTAATCCTAGAATTCTCTCTCTCTACTCCCCAATTCCCTCTCTCTACTCCCCGAGTTCCTTCCCTCCACTCCCCCAGTTCCTTCTCTCTACTCCCCGAATTCCCTCTCTCTACTCCCCGAATTCCCTCTCTCTACTCCCCGAATTCCCTCTCTCTACTCCCCGAATTCCCTCTCTCTACTCCCCGAATTCCCTCTCTCTACTCCCCGAATTCCCTCTCTCTACTCCCCGAATTCCCTCTCTCTAATCCTAGAATTATCTCTCTCTACTCCCCAATTCCCTCTCTCTACTCCCCGAGTTCCCTCCCTCCACTCCCCCAATTCCATCCCTCTACTACCCGAATTCCCTCCGTCTACTCCCCCAATTTCCCCTCTCTACTCCCCGAATTCCCTCTTTCTAATCCTAGAATTCCCTCTATCTAATCCTAGAATTCCCTCTCTCTAATCCTAGAATTCCCTCTCTTTAATCCCTAAATTCCCCTTCTCTACTTTCTCTAGTCCCCGAATTCACTCTCTCTCCAATGTTCGAATTCACTCACTCGAACCTCTGCATCTGACGGATTCTGGCCAATCATTCTGATGAGGCGGCCCAGACTCTCCGCTGGCAGCTGACCAGCTCCATCTTTGTCCAGCATTGCGAACGCCTCCCGACACTCGGCCAGCTGCTGAGAGCTCAGAACGGACTCAGACATGATCAGTTTCAGAGTAGATAAACTCTTGTCTCGCTTTCCCCCAAGGGAAGAGAGCTGTCTTGCAACCTCTTAAACTCTCTCCAGACAAATGAAATTATGAAACTTACACTTGCGCGTGCTTCTTTATCCGCGCTGGGCGATCGATGCAGTTTCCATAGCAACCAATTACAGATGTAGAGGCCGGAATGTGCATGCACAGTATAGGAAGTGTACACACGCGGACCAAGTACCAGTTTTAAGTATTGCAGACTGCGCCGCTGGAGTGAAGGTGCGGTGTGGATTATAGACAGCTTGGGAAAGAATTTTTAATGCTGGAGGGAAGGAAGCTTAATACACATATATACCCCTCCCCAGTGCTATAGCTTCATCAATTATTCCAATTGAGTCTGCACTCCCCATCAAAAAGTGGATGGATTTTTTTGCAGCGCAGTGACTTTCTGAATAGTTTGTGACGCTAATTGCTAGTTAATCAAAAATAGAAGGGCTCTTATGAAACAGATTTATACAGTTTTCCTGCAGTGACGCGATCTATGAGCAGTCTATGAGCAATGGATCAAATGAGCGATTGTCTATGAGCAATGAATCAAATGAGCGATTGTCTATGAGCAATGGATCAAATGAGCGATTGCATGAGCAGTGAATCTAATGAGCGATTGTATGAGCAGTGAATCCAATGAGCGATTGTCTATGAGCAGTGAATCAAATGAGCGATTGTCTATGAGCAATGAATCAAATGAGCGATTGTCTATGAGCAATGAATCAAATGAGCGATTGTCTATGAACAGTGAATCAAATGAGCGATTGTCTATGAGCAATGAATCAAATGAGCGATTGTCTATGAACAGTGAATCAAATGAGCGATTGTCTATGAGCAGTGAATCAAATGAGCGATTGCATGAGCAATGAATCAAATGAGCGATTGCATGAGCAATGAATCAAATGAGCGATTGTCTATGAGCAATGATTCAAATGAGCGCATGTCATTTGTACTACTAAGTAGAGCAAGCAGCAAACTGACACAATCCACTCCATTTGTCTTCAATCGTGCGTACAATACGGCGAGCGGACCTTTCCCGCGCCCTCACTGTTAAATTGGAGAATTCAATAATGGATTTTCACTATTGCACTGGGCAGCTATGGCGCTCGGCTCTGCTTCATAGTGGTGTCAAACTTTGACGGCTGGACTGTTTGGGGCTGATCAGAGGCTCTTCTTCTGGATTAGCTGGGCTGGGGAGTGGTGAGGGCTGCTCACGACGGCTCAGCAGCAGACGAGCTGCAAAAATAGGAGTGTTTACCCCCTTTCTGGTGCTTTAGCAGCGCAGACCAGCAGCAGAGCACTGCAGTAAGCATTACTGCAGTGAGTTTGGCAATTTCTAGCGGCGGTAAGTGGAACTGTGAAGGCCGACACGTTACAGGCTCAAGAAAGAAGTGCCGCCATTAGGTTCGCTAGATTTAGCTGACAGTTTGCTCCCTACTCCAACTGGACAGTGCTTGAGGAAAGCAAGGACTTATCGTTAGTGATGCTCAGCGAATGTTCAATACTTTGGGAGAGAAGAATTTTATTTTGCTTGCCAGCCGGATGGCAATGATTCAAATGCAAATTAGCGGTTTAAATCGACGCGCCGCGGCCCGATCAAACTTCAGGGCGCTTTTTTTCTCTTGCCAAACTTCTTATTGGCTGCCAAAATCTTTGGAGGCAGGGAATTCTTTGGCAAGCCCCGAAACTGCTGTGCGGTCCGCCCCCTCCCCCTCCCAAAGCTTGGCCGGGGATATTGGCGCGGAACTCCACTGCACTGAAAACAATCTAGGCGAAGTTTCTGCGCGACCCTAGGACGAGTTAAGCTACTCTCGCATGTACAGTCAGGAATCGAACCGACCAGTGGCGAGCTGGGCTGCCCTGCGCGGCGTGTTCATGCACCTGAACAGGTTCGCTCAGCACACCAGCATGCATGGCGTTGCGCACCTATTTAGAGCCGACAGCTACGTTAGGCGAGCATTCTGGTTGCTGCTCACCTGTCTCACCAGCATGGCCGGATGCTATCACGTCTACCTGACTGTGCACCAGTTCAGCCTGACTCCAGTTAGCACGCTCATTCTTAATGAAGGAGTCGACACCATATTCCCGGACGTGACCATCTGCAATCTGCGCCCGATGCCGCAGTACCTGCTGAACCATGATAGTCCAGCTAGACGGCAGTTGGAGTCCAACATGCTTGACCTGATGGTGGCTCTTAGGCGAGTCTACGCCAAAGGTGGCGACATATTCGGCACGCAGAAGTACTTTCACTGGTACAATCTGTTGCAGCACTACTGGGCGTCAGTGGACACGGCCCATCTGGGCCACAACCTTAGCTTGTCGATGGTGGCCTGCTTCTACAAGAAGGCCCCGTGCAGACCAGCGGATTTCAAGCTGGTGCAGAACTCGCACTATTGGAATTGCTGGTCATTCCGACCCAAGGATCGAAGCGTGCAAGGCACCGGGCCCAATGACGGCCTGAATATAATCCTGTACACCAGCACAATGCCGCTGGATGACTCCAGCCAGCCGGATCACGTGGTAGAATATCCGCCGCCAAAGCATCGTTCGACGTTAAGACAATTGGACACGGTGTTCGGCAAGGCCGGCATGCAAGTGTCCAGCGGCGTCAGGCTGCTCGTGCACGAACCTGGCACGTATCCGCACGTGTACTGGGAGGGCGCCGACGTTGGCAACGGTTGGAGCGCCGACTTGCGCTTCAAGATGAAGCGAAACGTCTACGTAAACAGAACGGGACATAACTGTGTTGAAAACTACGGCCATACCGACTATTGGGCGTCGGAGGCCGAGGGAATACAGCGGTTTCGCAAACGAGGCCAGGACTGCGTGGTCAGGAAGTGGCAGGAGCACCTCATGCGCAAGTGCCACTGTCAATCGACATTCCTTCCGACGCAGGACCGCTCGGCTCTCTGCCATTACCTGCGAGCTGCTGGCGTTTCTGCGCAGAACATCTCCGCACCTTTCGGGGCCTACAAGTTTCAACAGCTGAAAAGCTTCAACGATGTTGAAAATCAAGTTCGCACGGAGCTTTATGACCAGTTTGCGTCTGAGTGCGGCACTGTTCAGGCCTGCGAGCAGAGCAGTTACACATACTCGATCGCATCTGTTCCTTGGCCTGCGCACACCGACCTGGAGGCCTTCATCCACACGTTTGTTAGCCCGAAGTTCCACCGGGCCCGCTACCAGGGCCAGCAGCTGTTGGATCAAATCGTCAGATTTCACCGACACCCGGACGGGTCGCGGGACTTCGAGAAAGGCTGGAGCGTCAGCCACAGATTTGTGCGGCAAAACTTTGTAAAACTACAGGTCTTCGCAGAAGAGTCCAAAAGCACGCTTATTCACGAATCGCCGTCGTATTCGTTTGTTGAGGTTCTGTCTGAGCTAGGTGGAATCGGCGGCCTCTGGGTTGGCATGTCTCTGGTGACATTCGTTGAGCTGTTCGAGTTCCTGGCCATTCTGGGCATCAAGTGCACTCAAGTTGCGTCCAGCTACCTTCACTCGCGCTGGACTCGGCGAGCTGGTCAAATGGCTAACGGAGCTTGTCCGGGAAGTGCGAACCACCTGCGAACGCCTGCCTGCACCAGGTCCGCCCAATCACCCGACGAAATTACTTCGGGACCGTGCGTCGTCCTCGAGGAAGCATCCAGCGTAGTTGATGAGGACACCGAACTGGTTGGAATATTTTTATGCCCGGAAGCGTCCAGAAATGAGCACCTCCACGACGGAAATTCATCGAGACTTTCGAGAGGACAGGCAATGCAGCACGTGTCTGTTGTGTGACACCCCTTACAAGTTTTTTTATAGATTTCAAATTCCCTCCGATTTTTCGGGACCCAAAACAATAATGAGCATTTAAAAAATTAAATAACTCTACATGTGGATTCTCTTCCAGCCTTATCACAGCTACCTGTCTGATACGAGCGAGAACCGATAGAATTACAATGGCGGGACTACTCGCTATGTAAGTTTTAAAGAGAAAAATTGAAGACTCACATATGCTAAAGAATTGCCGTTGTATGAAGCTCTATTTTTATAACTTCTATATCATGTGACAATGTTCCTTTGGAAGCCGACATTGAGTGCTAATATCTTTATTTAAGTATTTGTTTTATGCTAAAAAGATTCGGTGGATTTCTAGGAAACGTAGAGTCCCGTCTAGCTACGCTCGTACATGTATTTAATTCGTCCTTGATATCTATCTGAACAGCCTAATCTCAATGCAGTGTAGTACCAGTTGTGTGCGAAACAGGGCCATCGGACTACTAATACCCAAGCTGCTGCACATTACTGTCTCATCTGCTGCTAGAGAATCTTTTTGACCTCATACTGTACCCTCATTCAGTGAGCTGTGAAAATATAAATGTACCCACTGATCGCTGCAATATGAAAGCTCACGTGTGAATGCAAAATAATTCTACATTGCTGGAAGTTATGGTAAAATTCTGACATCACTTGTACCTTGTATTTTCTGCTATAAAATAGTAAGTATGGTTAGGAGAATGGGGGCGGGACTATATGAATCGAGCATGACGGGTGTTTCACGTAGATGCAGTAATCCACGTTTTGGGTGGCAACAGCAACGAAAAAGTACGCTTCAAAGTCAAAAGGCGTCAAATAAACGCCCAGTACCTGTTGACTAAGTGGCCTACCAGCTGCAGTCGTCGACGGAGCAACAGGTCGCTGGACAGACCGGGCCGGCGTGGTGATAGCGGGCGGTCAGGCAACAGGGCGCGACGCCAACTAATCTTAAAATAGCAGTCACGCAAGTCCAGCGCTTCTTCTAGAAAAAATGACGCCAACCTCACATATGCAGCGCACGCATCAAATGCGCTAAAGAGGCAGGGCACTGGATCCATAAATTTTCCGTCAGAGATTTGTGAAAACCGTATATTGCCGATTATGTAGGGCTAAAACTGGTTTAGATAGCTCTCTGCTAACGCATCACGTAGTACCAATGAATACAGTTAAACTCTGAGGATCAGGGATTATCCGAAAGTCATTCGGATAGTTCAACCGGTTAATAGAACCTAACCTGCAGTCTTGGCTAATCTCTGTAAGTTTCCCCACGCACGGAGCGCTTCAGGTCAGAGATTCTACGCCGCACACAAGCAAAGTTGCTTATGAGTTGAGCTGTGTTTGCCAGTTGAGTTAAAAACTAATCAAACACGCCGCGCCTATAATCCCTGCGGAACTGAGGTTTTTAGCTGGATCTACTGCTGACCTGCGAAGACACTCGGTGCCGTGGCCAAGTGCCGCACTTGTTAGTACAGCAGTTTAGCCCCTATTTTCCTCTAGCAGCAGCAGAGCACTTGACGCTCTTGTATCGCAACATTTGAAAACGCAGCGGTCGTTAAATGAGTAAATCAGTTTTTCAATAGTTACCGAATTTTAAGTCTGTTGGATTGTAAATCAATTAAAACATGGTAATCCTTGTTTTTACATTGTTAGACTTTAGACTCCATTTACGAGCTCTATATACATCGGGTGCACAATGTCAACTATTTGTTTGTTTCAAGTTTTGTACAGCAGCTAGGGTTCTAATATACAGCAGCTTGTGACAGGGATTCATGAAGAAATCGACTAGCCCCAGATGCACCTGACTCACCAAGTCAGGCTCTCGTGTTTTGTTATAATAGTACATGTATATAAAGCAGTTGAGAAGTTGAGTCTGGAAAAGAAGAGCAGGAGACAAGGAACTCGTGAGCTTCATTTCTGCGGCCGCATCACAACTGATTTGCGGCGACTTTGAGTTGAGACTAGCGAAAGCAATTGTGACTCCCTCAGAGTCCTGACGGAACTTCTGTCTTCAATTATTTACAATACACTGCCCAACTGGAAGCAGATCTGATCTCTTCTGCAAGCAAATTTGACTAGCTAAAGGATATCGTGGGAGTTGCTGCCCAGTGAACTCATAAGATGCTACAATATATCCATCATATGGCTTATCGACATGCGGTTGAGTCAATTCTGCAAGCAGATCACGCTCCAAATGACGGGGGAACAGATGTCGTGGAATCGCATGTGACAGTTACATGTACAGTTGTACAATGTATGTAAGGAAGAAGAATAGAATGTAGAATTTCTCAAGATATCTCAGTCTACGAGCAACCAATCTCTATCCCTTCTATCTAATCCCTAGCTAATAGTACTGTATGGAAGTTAAACCAGACTGGGTTTTAAAAAAGAAACCGCAGCTTGGTTCGAGCAGCAGTCAATCTGCATACCGGCTCGTATCGATGAATTCAGACAGCAAATCAGACACTGCCTATCACATCCTCTTACATGCTTTTGAAACTTTCTGCGCAACAAATTTAATTCTTGCACCTCGAACGAAACAGAAATTTGCTTCATTTGGAATTCTTTCCGTGCCTCAAGGTAATCAGTTCCTCTACCTCGGCGGACTGGTGCCGGACGTGAGCGACGACCTGGCGAGACGGCGCGGCAAGGCCTATGTCGCTTTTCGATCTGTTCGGGCTGTGCTGCTCTCGGAGGCCCTGTCGGCCAGCGCCAGGTCCCAGCTGTTCCAGGCTGTTGTTGAGATCGCCCTCTTGTACAATGCTGAGACCTGGTCGCTGACCGGGGCGCTCGAGAGGCAGCTCATCGCGGCGCATGCGGCTCTGGTTCGTGCCGCGTTTGGCGCCCGCCACGGCCCTGGCAGCAGCGAGACGACTGACTCCCTGGTACCAGCGATCGCGCCTGACGTTGCCGTCTTTCCTGCTGAGCAAGCGACGTCTGCGCGGCTTGCGGGGCATGTTTATCCGGGTCGAAGCCTTACTGCCCAGAGACGCTGCAGGACGTCCTGCTGTGGACTCCGCAGGGACCTCGCATTCGCGGACAGGGACGAGTGGCTCGCCGTGGATCGAGCGTCTTTTCGATGATGCGCGAGCACCCAGCCATGCAGGCCGGCAGCAGGCGTGAAGCACATCAGAGACCTTGCCACGAAGCGCGCGATTTGACGCCTCCTCTTTTTGGCCACTTTTTTGTGGTCGGCGCGGGGCGTGAGATTATTGTTATTATTATTATTTCTGAGGCGAAATATCTATAAAATACATGTACATCTTATTGAACTTAGGCCCATGATGTGCGAGAAATCCACATGCAAATACGCCTAAGTTGCTCCTTTCGAATGCATTTTTCCAGGAAACTCCGTGCTTTAATAGAAGTGCAGTTGCAACTAGCCTTTCAGTATTGGTGAGTTAGTTTGTGAAATAGATTTTTGGAATAGATACATATTTTAACCGGCCGTAAAAGTCCGGAAATTAAAAGTAAATAATAACAAATCCAGTTAAGTCAAACATTTAGCAGACTTTTAAGGTAAATATAGATTAATGATAGTACATTTTGTATTTTAAAAAATGTGTATACGTTTTTATTGCCTATTTCTGAACAAATGTATCTGTTCAACCAGGAAGCGAAGAGTTCAAATTACTTGCGAAGGAGGAATTATAAATTGGCAAAATTTAACAAGTCCTGCCCACTGCATCGAGCAATATCAATTACAGTTGTATTTCAGTATTCGATATAGTTTCCTTGAGTAATCGTATACCTTAGTCAGCCAATTTATTCAAGGTTTCGTGGTTAGTTCGATAAAAAGATGGAACTCGATAGAGAAGACCATGAGCTTCGAGACTTAGTTTCTCAAACGCTTGAAAACAAAGGTGTTTTGGGCGATATTCGAGTAAGAAAAAGTTTATTCTTTGCTCGGTTTTTGGTCTTAAATTTTTAGCAATCTTTAACAGTTTGTCGCAATCATTATAAGTGCAATGGCTATATTCGGTATATTAACACTGATACAATGATACTGATAGATCAGTGGCGCAGCCAGGATTTATTTCAGGGGGGGGGCATTCCGAACCCGGAGGAGGGGGTGTAGGGAGGAGGGATTTTTCTCTGGAATTTCAGGGGGATGCGTAATTATTTGTCCAGAATTTTTGTGGAGAGTTAATTTTGGGGGCCCAGGTCCTCCTGCCCCCTCTTGCTGCATCACTGTGATAGATTGGCTCAGCAGAATATTTGCAGTTCTACATTTTTCCGTCGATAGCAGCTCTAATAACTGTAATAAAAGGCCTACTATATTTGTTTTATTCCTGATCAAAAAGACTTATTTAGATTAGGGCTTATAATTGCATACATTCATTGTTTCATTTTTAAGAATTCAATGCATTTACTGGTATACTCAAACAAATATTTACTGACATGTGTTGTGTATGTATACTCTTTTAATTTAGAATTATATTTTTGTAATGTTATCTTAAAATTAAATCTTAAATCTTAAATTTTTTGCTATAGATCTAAGAATAAGTTATATATTTATATATCTGGCAGCACAGCACCTCCAGTGGGGGGGCAATGGTTGGGTGGTCACTCCCCCTTGCCCCTACCCCTACAAGAAAGAAATTTTTCTCATGGTCTTGCACATACTTTTAGAATTTTTTGTTAAAGAGGTGGTCACTCCCTATAAAGGGGTGACTGATAGTCACCTGGGGGTTATAACCCCCTTGCTAGCCCCTGCGTCGCCACTGAATATAATGGTTTTAATGATAGTAATGATAGTAATATATATATGAATAAAGTAATGAATAAGTAATATATATAAATAAAGAAAAGAAAAAATGATTTAGTTTAAACTGTTTAGTTTAAAAACATCAAACACATATGCTAAATATTCTATGACCAGTCTTTATTATAGGCCCAAAAAGTTTTTTTAGATAGGGCCTAGGCATTTGAAAAGAAATTAGTAAGGTATATACTTTTTGTGTTATAAATTTTAGTGGAAATTCTATGCCTATAGCAAAAATATATCATTATCTATAAATTTATCTAGTTATTGAAGAGCCAATCATACATTTAAGAAAAGCTTAAAATAAGGATAATAATTTATGCTTTTAAAAAATTGATAAGGCATTACTTTAAAAAAATTCTTAGCATTATACGAGTATAAATGTGTGGCAAATTCATTGGTACAAGCATATATATAAAATTGATATAAACTAATTTTTATACTAGCCATATTGAATTGAAGATAGTATATAGGCTATTAAAGACTATAGGAAAAAATTACAACTTATTCTTAGGTCATTTTGGAGGATTCTATAGCAAAGGACCTTTTTAATTAAGTTTAATAGAACTACAAAAAATATGGCATCTATGAAGAGCCTAGCAAATTTTTTTTTCTTACAGTTTTTCCTATAGGCTATAGCAAAAGATGATAAATTAAAAAACTTAAGTATATTACTATATCTTATTTTTTTTAAAGTTTAAATTTTTGTTTATAATATCTTATTATTTTTTTTTTAATTATAACATTAAATACCAACTCCTTATACAACTCTAGGCTCAACTAAGGGCAAGCATATTTCTGGCTCTTGATGATGAAGAAAAGCTTACTAGCTATCTGAAGACAAAGAACAACAAATTAACCTCATTTCTTGAGTCATCAAATGGTAAGAGTATGCATATATTTGTACTTTTAATGTCTGGAATTTTAAATTGTGTCTTTTAGATTACAATATGCTCATGGTAGTTAGTTCTTGTATTTTTCATTTCACTCTAGTGATGGGGTCTCATTGATCCAACTACAAGGATGGGACCCCATTGCTTTACTCTTAGGATGGGATCCCATTGCTTCCATACTAAGGATGGGATCTCATTGCTTCCACTCTAGGATGGGATCTCATAGCTTCCACTCTAGGATGGGATCCCATTGCTTCCATACTAAGGATGGGATCTCATTGCTTTCACTTTAAGGATGGGATCTCATAGCTTCCACTCTAGGATGGGATCCCATTGCTTCCACTCTAAGGATGGGACCATTGCTTTACTCTTAGGATGGGATCTCATTGCTTCCACTCTAGGATGGGATCCCATTGCTTCCACTCTAAGGATGGGACCATTGCTTTACTCTTAGGATGGGATCCCATTGCTTCCATACTAAGGATGGGATCTCATTGCTTTCACTTAAAGGATGGGATCTCATAGCTTCCACTCTAGGATGGGATCCCATTGCTTCCATACTAAGGATGGGATCTCATTGCTTTCACTTTAAGGATGGGATCTCATAGCTTCCACTCTAGGATGGGATCCCATTGCTTCCACTCTAAGGATGGGACCATTGCTTTACTCTTAGGATGGGATCTCATTGCTTCCACTCTAAGGATGGGATCCCATTGCTTCCACTCTAAGGATGGGATCCCATTGCTTCCACTCTAAGGATGGGACCATTGCTTTACTCTTAGGATGGGATCCCATTGCTTCCCCTCTAAGGATGGGACCATTGCTTTACTCTTAGGATGGGATCCCATTGCTTCCACTCTAAGGATGGGACCATTGCTTTACTCTTAGGATGGGATCCCATTGCTTCCACTCTAAGGATGGGATCCCATTGCTTCCACTCTAAGGATGGGACCATTGCTTTACTCTTAGGATGGGATCCCATTGCTTCCATACTAAGGATGGGATCTCATTGCTTTCACTTTAAGGATGGGATCTCATTGCTTTCACTTTAAGGGTGGGATCTCATAGCTTCCACTCTAAGGATGGGACCATTGCTTTACTCTTAGGATGGGATCCCATTGCTTCGACTCTAAGGATGGGACCATTGCTTTACTCTTAGGATGGGATCCCATTGCTTCCATACTAAGGATGGGATCTCATTGCTTTCACTTTAAGGATGGGATCTCATAGCTTCCACTCTAAGGATGGGACCATTGCTTTACTCTTAGGATGGGATCCCATTGCTTCCACTCTAAGGATGGGATCTCAAAGCTTCCACTCTAAGGATGGGATCTCATAGCTTCCACTCTAAGGATGGGATCCCATTGCTTCCACTCTAAGGATGGGATCTCAAAGCTTCCACTCTAAGGGTGGGATCCCATTGCTTCCACTCTAAGGATGGGATCTCATAGCTTCCACTCTAAGGATGGGATCCCATTGCTTCCACTCTAAGGATGGGATCCCATAGCTTCCACTCTAGGGATGACTAGAATCTAGTTGTCGTTTACTTTAATTTCTTAAAAAATGTTTTAGTTAAGTGATAAAATGGCCTCATTCGACTAAACTCAATTCACACACAGGCCGTCAGGCCTTCACTCTGATTGTTGAGCTGCTGGAGCACTTCAATCTGAAGCACAGTCTGGCTGTGCTCACCCAAGAAGCCGGGCTGGCCGCTGCCGGAGTGACTACGTTACGTGACAGCTCAGACAACTTGAATGATAAAAAATGCGTTAAAATCTCGGATGCGAACCCGGACGCAGTGGAGCCAAAGCTCGTGAAACTGCTCAAAGACTCGACTAATACAACTCGTAAGGACTTCATTTTTTTCTTATTATTTGCTTAATTATTTCCGGATTCAAGAAGAATGTCAAAAGCATAAAAATCCGAAAATGCATACTACTGTATACTGTAATTAAAAATTTGCATTGTTTATTTATTTTAGCAAAATGAAGTTTCGCGAGGCCAGTCGCGAAGATGCTCTGCCGCCGAAGTCAATTCTGCTCTTATCTGACTGTGGCATTTGTTTAATTCTATGTATTTTTATTATCTTCCAAGTAATTATTACAATTCGTTTTATTCAATCTGTCATAGCTTGCAATGAAATTAAATTAGCATTTTTAAACGGTCTACTTTTAGTAGCATTTTTAGTCTGCAGCAAATATATAATGCTTTTTTCAGTAACTATCACATTTGGTCCGTGTTTTATACAGTAACTGCCAGTAATTATGTTTTCACTTTTAACTATAAAGTTAAAGTTAATAAAGTTTCAAGCAACTTTTAAAATTGTCTTCTGGCTGCCTATTTTTCAACTTTTCAATGATTTTGTCAATGACAAAGATAGATAGATAGGTAGATAGATAAGGTAGATAGATAGATAGATAGATAGATGGATAGATAGATAGTCAGCCGGTCAATTGCATTATCCAGTGTATATTATAGCTTTCAATTTTCGTATTGGGATTTTCAGCTGCCCCTGAGCCTCGGCATGCGGCTAGTGCTCGTGACACTGCAGTTGGCTGCTCTGCTGCAGTATGCCAACACGGGTGAGTGCCAATGTTCTAATCTATTGCACAGTGATGTAGATCTGGAGAAAAAACTTGACCTGATTCTAATCCTGGACACCACACACACAGCCTGACCACACTAGACACATTCTGACCCACGCTAGACCCATCCTGACCCACACTAGACACATCCTCACTCATACTAGACAGTCTGACCCACACTAAACAGCCTGACCCACACCAGACACATCCTGACCCACGCTAGACACAGCCTGACCAACACTAGACACATCCTTACCCATACTAGACAGCCTGACCCACACTAAACAGCCTGACCCACACTAGACACAGCCTGACCCACGCTAGACACAGCCTGACCCACACTAGACACAGCCTGACCCACGCTAGACACAGCCTGACCCACGCTAGACACAGCCTGACCCACACTAGACACAGCCTGACCCACGCTAGACAGCCTGACCCACACTAAACAGCCTGACCCACACCAGACACATCCTGACCCACACTAGACACAGCCTGACCCACGCTAGACAGTCTGACCCACACTAGACACAGCCTGACCCACGCTAGACACAGCCTGACCCACACTAAACAGCCTGACCCACACCAGACACAGCCTGACCCACGCTAGACACAGCCTGACCCACACTAGACACAGCCTGACCCACGCTAGACAGTCTGACCCACACTAGACACAGCCTGACCCACACTAGACACATTCTGACCCACACTAGACACAGCCTGACCCACGCTAGACCCATCCTGACCCACACTAGACACATCCTCACTCATACTAGACAGTCTGACCCACACTAAACAGCCTGACCCACACCAGACACATCCTGACCCACGCTAGACACAGCCTGACCAACACTAGACACATCCTTACCCATACTAGACAGCCTGACCCACACTAAACAGCCTGACCCACACCAGACACATCCTGACCCACGCTAGACACAGCCTGACCAACACTAGACACATCCTTACCCATACTAGACAGCCTGACCCACACTAAACAGCCTGACCCACACTAGACACAGCCTGACCCACGCTAGACACAGCCTGACCCACACTAGACACAGCCTGACCCACGCTAGACACAGCCTGACCCACGCTAGACACAGCCTGACCCACGCTAGACACAGCCTGACCCACAATAGACACAGCCTGATCCGCACTAGACACAGTCTGACCCACACTAGACAGCCTGACCCACACTAAACAGCCTGAACCACACTAGACACAGCCTGACCCACACTAGACACAGCCTGACCCACACTAAACAGCCTGACCCACACCAGACACAGCCTGACCCACACTAGACCCATCCTGACGAACACTAGACACATCCTTACCCATACTAGACATAGCCTGACCCACACTAGACATTCTGACCCACACTAGACACAGCCTGACCCACACTAGACAGCCTGACCCACACTAAACAGCCTGACCCACACTAGACACAGCCTGACCCATCGCATCTTCGCCTTGCAGTTTCTTTCCCGCCTACGCTAACAAAAATGCCGCCAAAGGAGGTGGCGTTCAACATTGGCGAGTCCATCAAGCTTGAGTGCGAAGCCTCGGGCGACCCGGCTCCAACCTTCATCTGGAAGCGAAACGAGCAGGAGTTTGATTGGACAAAGAATTCCGGTCGCTACAAGAAGTACCCTGGCGCCGGCACTCTGGTGTTCATTTCGCCCGGCGAAGACGATGATGGCATCTACCAGTGCTTGGCCAAGAATGATCTCGGCGTGGCTGCTTCCGTCAAGACGGTGAGCGGCACTGAGACCTGCTCTAGGTGGCCACAGGTTATCCCAACAATCTCCCAGATCCTCAGGTTATCCCAACAATCTCCCAGATCCTTAGGTTATCCCAACAATCTCCCAGATCCTCAGGTTATCCCAACAATCTCCCAGATCCTCAGGTTATCCCAACAATCTCCCAGATCCTTAGGTTATCCCAACAATCTCCCAGATCCTCAGGTTATCCCAACAATCTCCCAGATCCTCAGGTTATCCCAACAATCTCCCAGATCCTTAGGTTATCCCAACAATCTCCCAGATCCTCAGGTTATCCCAACAATCTCCCAGATCCTTAGGTTATCCCAACAATCTCCCAGATCCTCAGGTTATCCCAACAATCTCCCAGATCCTTAGGTTATCCCAACAATCTCCCAGATCCTCAGGTTATCCCAACAATCTCCCAGATCCTCAGGTTATCCCAACAACCTCCCAGATCCTCAGGTTATCCCAACAATCTCCTAGATCCTCAGGTTATCCCAACAACCTCCCAGATCCTCAGGTTATCCCAACAATCTCCTAGATCCTCAGGTTATCCCAACAACCTCCCAGATTCTCAGGTTATCCCAACAATCTCCCAGATCCCCAGGTTATCCCAACAATCTCCCAGATCCCCAGGTTATCCCAACAACCTCCCAGATTCTCAGGTTATCCCAACAATCTCCCAGATCCTCAGGTTATCCCAACAATCTCCCAGATCCTCAGCCTGGATTATAAACCTCTCTGATCCCCAGATTTGACAACCATTCTCTTAAGCCATCACGCCAGTGTTTCTATTTATTAAGCCAACTCAGGTCTCCTAACCTCCCGATCCGCTCCCACCCCCAGGTGCTCCGCCGCGCCGAGCTGTACAACTTTGCTAAAGAGCCCGACGTCAACGTGGAGCGCTCCTCAGGCGACAAGGTGACATTCCCGTGCAACGCGCCAACCTCTTACCCGGAGGCCACCATAGTTTGGTACAGAGTTACCGGCGCTGGCACGCAGACTCTGACAATGTCCAATCGGATCAACATTCACCCAGTCACTGGCGCGCTTATGTTCGCCAACGTTCAAGAGTCTGATACGGCGACCTACAAATGCGGCGTCAGGAATGACATTGTCCGTCGAACAGCTGAGGGTCGCAACTACAAGCTGACCGTGCGCACCAATGTCCTGTACCCGGCTGCTCAGCTCATGGCGCAGAAGCCCAGCGTGCAGAGCGCCCTGGTTAATAAAACTCTGGATTTGTTCTGCTTCTTCTCCGGCTACCCGACTCCTATGATCGAGTGGAAGAAGGACTCGGCCAAGATCACCACTAGCGAGGAGTGGGCCCGGATGCAGCTGCTAGACTCCGGTGCCCGCCTGCAGCTCATCGATATTGACAAGGATATTCATACTGGTCAGTCTGGACTGCACGTCTGCTGATCTCCCCAAGTCCCATGCCAGCCTCCCATATCCTCTGTTGCTGGACCAGCCTCCCAGATCCTCAGTTGCTGGACCAGCCTCCCAGATCCTCAGTTGCTGCTTCCCAGATCCTCAGTTGCTGGGCCACCTCAGGTCCTCAGTTGCTGGGCCAGCCTCTCAGATCCTCAGTTGTGGGCCAGCCTCCCAGGTCCTCAGTTGCTGGGCCAGCCTCCCAGGTCCTCAGTTGCTGGACCAGCCTCCCAGATCCTCAGTTGTTGGCCAGCCTCCCAGATCCTCAGTTGCTGCTTCCCAGATCCTCAGTTGCTGGGCCACCTCAGGTCCTCAGTTGCTGGGCCAACCTCTCAGATCCTCAGTTGCTGGGTCAGCCTCTCAGATCCTCAGTTGCCGAGCCAGCCTCCCAGATCCTCATTTGCTGGGCCAGCCTTCCAGATCCTCAGTTGCTGGGCCAGCCTCTCAGATCCTCAGTTGCCGAGCCAGCCTCCCAGATCCTCATTTGCTGGGCCACCTCAGGTCCTCAGTTGCTGGGCCAGCCTCTCAGATCCTCAGTTGCCGAGCCAGCCTCCCAGATCCTCAGTTGCTGGGCCAGCCTCCCAGGTCCTCAGTTGCTGGGCCACCTCAGATCCTCAGTTGCTGGGCCAGCCTCCCAGATCCTCAGTTGCTGGGCCAGCCTCCCAGATCCTCAGTTGCTGGGCCAGCCTCCCAGATCCTCAGTTGCTGGGCCATTCTCAGTCCGAGCCCACTAAGCCATCATATTACTCTCAGTAGTCACGAGTGGCATGCAAGTTAGACTTGAATTTACCCCCCCCCGCCCCCAGGCAACTACCAGTGCACGGGCACCAACGCCCAGATTGGTGGCAGTCCGCCGTCCGGCACCTTCGTTGTAAATGTATTCAGCGAGCCCTACTGGATCGAGAAGCCAACCGACATCTCCGTGCCAGAGGGCGGCAGTCACACCTTCCGCTGCGAAGCCGGCAGCGCCGACGGCGACCCCAAGTGGTTCATCAACGGCGTCCCTGCCAACCAGTACGACAACCGCAGCGCCCCCGTTGGCAAGGAGTTCCATTTCAAAAATCTCACCCTTAAAGATCCATTGGTGGTGCAGTGCAACTGCACTAATAAGTACGGCTACATCTACACCAATGCCTATCTGAATGTGCTGCGCGAGCCGCCAACCTTTGTCCTGGCCCCCGCCGACACCAAGGCCGCCGCCAGGAGCCGCTTCATCATGCCCTGCCAGACGTTCAGCGCGCCTCGCGCCGTTGTAGCTTGGAAAAAGAATGGCGAACCGATCACTGGCGGCAGATATCAGCTGCAGGATAATGGCGACCTGCTTATTGCCGAGCTGTCAATCACAGACTCGGGCACCTACGAGTGCACCGCCACTAATGACTTTGGTTAGTTATAGTGCTTGTGCCTGACTGCCTGTCTGCCTGTCTGTCTGCCTGACTGCCTGTCCGCCTGCCTGCCTGTCTGTCTGCCTGTCTGTCTGTCTGCCTGTCTGCCTGTCTGTCTGTCTGTCTGTCTGTCTTAGTGTCTGTCTTTCCGTCTGTCTTTCTGTCTGTCTGTCTGCCTGTCTGTCTGTCTGTCTGTCTGTCTGTCTGTCTGTCTGTCTGTCTGTCTGTCTGTCTGTCTGTCTGTCTGTCTGTCTTTCTGTCTGTCTGTCTGCCTGTCTGTCTGCCTGTCTGTCTGCCTGTCTTTCTGTCTGTCTGTCTGTCTGTCTGTCTGCCTGTCTGTCCGCCAGTCAGTCCGCAGCAGCCCCGCCACCCCGCAGGCTCCCGCACCGCCAGCGGCACAGTGACGGTCCGCCAGCCGACAGAAATCTCCATGGCGCCGCAGGACACCCGCGTCTACGAAGGCCAGGAGGTGAAGCTCATCTGCACGGCCATCACGGATCTGAAAGAGGAGAAAAACCTCATCATCCAATGGTCCAAAGACGGCACCATTATCGACTTCGATCAGAATCCCCGCCTGACCATCAACTTGCCGGACTACTCGCTGATAGTGAGCGGGGCCAAGCCGCTGGACACTGGCATCTACACTTGCAACGCCACGAACGGTCTGGACTACGACTCCAAGAGCGCCATGCTGATGATCATGGGCCGGCCGGAGATGCCAACCAATTTGGAAGTTGACTGCGACAAGTTCAAGTCCGATGACATCGCCCAGGTGAAGTGGAATCCCGGCACGGATAATTATGCGCCTGTACTGCGATATGTTGTGGAATTCTCCACTCAGTACGCCAGCGATACTTGGTACGTTGCGCCGCAGTTTGGCTCCACAGAGCCTACCGACACTCAGGTGCAAGTGAAAATGCACCCCAATATTCAGTACAGCTTCCGCGTCAAGGGCATCAATGTGGTCGGCGAGAGCGAGCCATCTAGGTGCGTGTTGGACTGCGTTTGATACTGAGTTTATTGTCTATCTCCATACACTGACACCTTCCCTATTTGACACTTGCCTACCTGACACTTTCCCCACCTGACACCTTCCCCATCTGACACCTTCCCCATCTGACACCTTCCCCATCTGACACCCTCCCCTCCTGACACCTTCCCCACCTGACACCCTCCCCATCTGACACCCTCCCCACCTCACACCCTCCCCACCTGACACCTTCCCCACACTTACACCCTCCCCACCTCACACCCTCCCCATCTGACACCCTCCCCATCTGACACCCTCCCCACCTGACACCCTCCCCACCTGACACCTTCCCCACCTGACACCCTCCCCACCTGACACCTTTCCCTCCTGACACCTTCCCCACCTGACACTCTCCCCACCTGACACCTTCCTCCAACCCTTCTTCCCCGCACCGCAGATCGGTGACGTCACCCTCGTGTCGGCTGCAGCCGAAAATTCCTTCGGTGAACCCAACAAATCTGTGGGCGGAAGGCAACCGGCCCCAGAATCTGGTGGTCTACTGGACCCCGCTCTCGCCGCTGGACTATAACGGCGAGAAAGTGAGCTACGTGCTAATTGTGGAATGCATGAACTGCGTCACAATGCCCAAAGGCAGCAGGAACGAGACCCAAATAGTGAATCCTCGACAAGAGAAAGTGGAATTCAACGATCTGTACGTCGGCAACACTCGCTACAATATCGAAGTATTCAAAAAGTACAGACTGAGTATCTATGCCAGGAATTCTGAGGGCGACAGCAGCGCAACAAGGCCGGAGTCGGTTGGCTACTCTGGCGAGGAGGCACCGACCGTATCGCCCGATAATTTTGCTCTGGACAGCGGCTCGGGCTCGGATCCGCTACAGTCGGACAGCGTCTTACTCAGCTGGTCGATGCAAAGCGATCCAGAGAAAGATGTCGACAGAATTCGTGGCTACTTTCGCGGCTTCCGAGTCGAATGGTGTCTGAGCAATTTGACGGCCGCTGATTGTCTGGTCAAGAAGCGCTTCCAAGATTTCATATTCCGAGCTATTGATGGCCCGTCTATGGTTGGCACGTTGAATACGAGAACCAAGCGGCAGGCGGTGGCCGCCTTCACTTATAATGGCAAGCTGACTCATCTGCCCGGCTCCACCACCATCCGGGCCTGGGTCAGGGTGCTCAACAAGTACTACGCCGGCCCGCCCAGCGCCACGGTTGAGTTCACTACTAAGGAGGGCACCCCGGGACAGGTGAGTGGCGGCACTGAAGAATCGGGAAGAGGGCACTGAAGAATCGGGTCATAGGGCACTGAAGAATCGGGTCATAGGGCACTGAAGAATCGGGTCATAGGGCACTGAAGAATCGGGTCATAGGGCACTGAAGAATCAGGTCATAGGGCACTGAAGAATCAGGTCATAGGGCAAAGAAGAATCGGGTCATAGGGCACTGAAGAATCGGGTCATAGGGCACTGAAGAATCGGGTCATAGGGCACTGAAGAATCGGGTCATAGGGCACTGAAGAATCGGGTCATAGGGCACTGAAGAATCAGGTCATAGGGCACTGAAGAATCAGGTCATAGGGCAAAGAAGAATCGGGTCATAGGGCACTGAAGAATCGGGTCATAGGGCACTGAAGAATCGGGTCATAGGGCACTGAAGAATCGGGTCATAGGACACTGAAGAATCGGGGAGGGGGCACTGAAGAATCGGGTCATAGGGCACTGAAGAATCGGGTCATAGGGCACTGAAGAATCGGGTCATAGGGCACTGAAGAATCGGGTCATAGGGCACTGAAGAATCGGGTCATAGGGCACTGAAGAATCGGGTCATAGGGCACTGAAGAATCGGGTCATAGGGCACTGAAACATCGGGTCATAGGGCACTGAAGAATCGGATTATAGGGCACTGAAGAATCGGGTCATAGGGCACTGAAGAATCGGGTCATAGGACACTGAAGAATCGGGGAGGGGGCACTGAAGAATCGGGTCATAGGGCACTGAAGAATCGGGTCATAGGGCACTGAAGAATCGGATTATAGGGCACTGAAGAATCGGGTCATAGGGCACTGAAGAATCAGGTCATAGGGACTGAAGAATCGGGTCATAGGGCACTGAAGAATCGGGGAGGGGGCACTGAAGAATCGGGTCATAGGGCACTGAAGAATCGGGGAGGGGGCACTGAAGAATCGGGTCATAGGACACTGAAGAATCGGGGAGGGGGCACTGAAGAATCGGGTCATAGGGCACTGAAGAATCGGGTCATAGGGCACTGAAGAATCGGGGAGGGGGCACTGAAGAATCAGGTCATAGGGCACTGAAGAATCGGGTCATAGGGCACTGAAGAATCGGGTCATAGGGACTGAAGAATCGGGTCATAGGGCACTGAAGAATCGGGTCATAGGGCACTGAAGAATCGGGTCATAGGGCACTGAAGAATCGGGTCATAGGGCACTGAAGAATCAGGTCATAGGGCACTGAAGAATCAGGGAGGGGGTACTGAAAAACGGCGTCATTTTCGTCGCGCATTGCAGGTCGGAGACTTCGTCCTGTCGGTCACGGGCGTCAACCACCTGGAATTCGACTGGCAGGTGCCGCCGCAGCCTAACGGGCGCCTCATCGGCTATCAGATGGCCTACCAGGAGATCAACGGGCTCAGTCTGGGCTACCTCACCCTGGCGCCGCCGCTGACTGACCCAACCCAGACCCGCGGGGCCGTCACCGGCCTCAAGCCCGACACTAACTACCGGGTGTACCTGTACGCCAGGACTGCAGTGGTAAGCATTGCCATGGATTGGAACTGCTGATTGCTTGTTTGACCAAAAGTCCCGTTCAGATAAGATTTCCGGTTTCGTTTATACTGGTTTTTATTATTCCCCGCTACTGTTTAGACTAGTTTTTATCACTTCCGGTCCTGTTTAGACGAGTTTTTATTACTTCCGGTCCTGTTTAGACGGGTTTTTATTACTTCCGGTCCTGTTTAGACGGGTTTTTATTACTTCCGGTCCTGTTTAGACGGGTTTTTATTACTTCCGGTCCTGTTTAGACGGGTTTTTATTACTTCCGGTCCTGTTTAGACGGGTTTTCAATACTTCCGGCTTTGTTTTGACGGTTTTTATTAGTTCCGGTCCTGTTACGACAAGTTTTGATTACTTCCGGTTCTTCTTAGACTAGTTTTTTGCTTGCTTCCGGTTTTATACTACGAGCTATGCTAAGAAGATCCGGAATCTTCCTTCCCTCAGGGCAACGGCGAGCCCAACTTTCTGGACGTGCGCACCGCGCCGCCTAACAAAGCGCCCAGTCCGCCGACCTTCTCTGTTAGCGCCATCGGCCAGCAGGCGTTCAACGTCACCTTCGCTCCGTCCACCGCTGGAGTGTCCGGTTCGGTGTTCTATGTGCAGTACCGGATGCCAGGTGAGCTGCGCTATAAGTGCCAAGGAATCGGCATTAACTTCCATTTAGGAAGTCCTTTAATCCGTTTATCTATTTCTCATTTCCAGGCCGCAACAAATGGTTTGAGACGCAGCGCGAGTATCGCAACCGATGGATTCAGATCGACGGCCTGGAGAACGACGCCTGGTACGACATCCGCGTTGTGGCCACGAATGGCGCCGCGATGACGTCATACAGCGACATTGTCCGGATGCAGACGGGAGGCGAACCCAGCCCGAACGCTCTGCGGGGCGCCAGCGCCACCTGGTTCATCTGCATGGTGCTCATCCTGCTGGCCCTCATCGCGCTCATCATCTTCCTGTTCTTCGTGCGCAAGCGGCGACTGGAAGGTAAAGTATTCTCTCGTGATGGGACTTATGATGGGATTCGGGGTTCTCTAATGATGGGATTCGGGATTCTCTCATGATGCGATTCTCATGATGGGATTTGGGATTCTCTAATGATGGGATTTGGGATTATCTCATGATGGGTTTCGGGGTTCTCTAATGATGGGATTCGGGAGTCTCTCACGATGGGATTCGGGATTCTCTAATGATGCGATTCGGGATTCTCTAGTGATGGGATTCGGGATTTTCTCATGATGTGATTCGGGATTCTCTAATGATGGGATTCGGGATTCTCTAATGATGGGATTCGGGATTCTCTCATGATGCGATTCTCATGATGGGATTTAGGATTCTCTAATGATGGGATTTAAGATTATCTCATGATGGGATTCGGGATTCTTATGATGGGATTCGGGATTCTCTAATGATGGGATTCGGATTCCCATGATGTGATATTTGATGTATATTTGATACATATAGTTTCCTAATAATTAATGCTCACTGTAATGAGATTAGCATTAAAACTCTACAAATCTTGCGCACTTCAGCCAAGCGAGGCAAGCTGCTGCCGCAGGAGGATGAACCACAGCTGGGCGCCGGGTTCGGCGGGCCCTACGCCTCCGGCTTCCAGAGTGGAGCTGCCGCTGCCGCTGGCGGAGAAGGCGACTTCGAACCAGATGAGCCGCCCATGGAGAACAAGCCCCACACCTTCATGAGCAGTGAGTCTACCGACACATCTCAGCGACATTCTACCCACACATCTCAGCGACATTCTACCCACACATCTCAGCGACATTCTACCCACACATCTCAGCGACATTCTACCCACACATCTCAGCGACATTCTACCCACACATCTCAGCGACATTCTACCCACACATCTCAGCGACATTCTACCCACACATCTCAGCGACATTCTACCCACACATTTCAGCGACATATTTTAGCGACGCACCTAACCACTTTTCATTTCTACTTAGGCGGCGACGAACCCCCACCGATGTCGGCCGCCGCCGCCTCGTACGCCGCCGCTCCCGCCTCGCCGCCCTACAACGATGACGAGTACAACCCGGTCAACAAGCCGGCGTTCAGCGCCGCTAGTCCCGGCCAGGTTCAGGCGCCGCAACTGCCCCGAAGCCGGCTCCGCGAGTGCCTGGCAGACGCTCGATCGAAGGCTCCATCGACAGCCTGCCAAGACGGTCCTCTGACCCGCCGAAGGTGAGAAGAGTGCGCCGATGTTTTGAGTGGATTCTGGATTTCGGACTGCGGCACCTTTGCCGTGTGTTTTTGATCTTTTAGTTTAAGATTTTGATCCTTTAGCTTAAGGATTTTATCCTTTAGCTTGAGATTTTTGTCCTTAAGCTTGGGATTTTTATTCTTTAGCTTGAGATTTTTATCCTTTAGCTTGAGATTTTTATCCTTTAGCTTGAGATTTTTATCCTTTAGCTTGAGATTTTTATCCTTTAGCTTGAGATTTTTATCCTTTAGCTGAATTTTTATCCTTTAGCTGAATTTTTATCCTTTAGCTGAATTTTTATCCTTTAGCTGAATTTTTATCCTTTAGCTGAATTTTTATCTTTAACTTGAGATTTTGATCTTTTAGCTGAATTTTTATCCTTTAGCTTGAGGTTTTGATCATTTAGGTTGAGATTTTATCCTTTAGCTTGAGATTTTTATCCTTTAGCTTGAGGTTTTGATCGTTTAGGTTGAGATTTTATCCTTTAGCTTGAGATTTTTATCCTTTAGCTTGAGGTTTTGATCGTTTAGGTTGAGATTTTTATTTTTTAGCTTGAGATTTTTATCCTTTAGCTTGAGATTTTGATCGTTTGGGTTGAGATTGGAATCCTTTAGCTTGAGGTTTTGATCCTTTATCTTGGGATTTTAATCGTTTAGGTTGAGATTTTGATCTTTTAGCTTGAGATTTTTATCCTTTAGCTTGAGATTTTTATCCTTTAGCTTGAGATTTTTATCCTTTAGCTGAATTTTTATCTTTAACTTGAGATTTTGATCTTTTAGCTGAATTTTTATCCTTTAGCTTGAGATTTTGATCGTTTGGGTTGAGATTTTTATCCTTTAGCTTGAGGTTTTGATCCTTTAGCAAGATACAAATAGGATGAATTTAACATTGGATTCGAAATGCTTAGAGAATTCATTCTTCCTTGCATCTTATTTCCCTAAACCCAACCCTCTGCAGAGGATTACCAGCCCGAGCAACACGGCTTCTTGCGCGCCTACGCGCCCCCACCGCCGCCGCCTTCGGAGCCGCAGCCGCAGTCGGTGCCGCCTCCGCCGCCTCCTAAGCCGAAGCCGAAGAAGGTGCCAAAGCCGGCAAGCCGTCAGCACCAGCAGGAGCCGCCGCCGCCGCCGGACTCGTACTACCGGCCGCCAAGCCAGGGCTCCTTCGGCGGCCCCGGTGGAATTAGCGGCTCAACCGACGTTTGACGGGGCTTATTGTTTTTCTGTGCGCGAAAACTCATTAAATGACGGTTATTTCCGCAGTGTACTACTGCCAACTGAGTTATTTAGTAGGCTGCTTGGTATATGAATTTATATTTATCCTTCATTTAAGTGTACTAAATATTTTTAATTCGACTACTGCTAGTTTTTGTAAGTAGTATGTGTGGCACATTTTTATTCGTATTCCTATTATTACTTGTATTGTTTTAATCAGCTTTGGTATTTTAAAAGAATCCAATTCGAAAGTTAGCTACCATCGTGTAAAACATTCCAATTTTTTAGCTCATCTTTTTTATCAAAATTCCTAACGATCTGGATGGCCTAAAGTTGCTTTTAAAATCCATAAACATTCCTTGTTGTAGAGCCATTGAGATGAGAAGTTTTTAAACAAAAAATTGACAAATTTTATATACATGTATTAAATTTCCAATTCGATAAGTTATCCATTAAGTTTGTCAATCATTTAGCCAATACAAAAGCCTCTTTTAACAACATTGAAGCAGCGACAGTCGCAACTTTTAAAATATTACTGTGTTCGCTAACTTTGCTTCATTTATAAATGATGGGGGGTTGATTCCCCAATGTGGCATGGGGATATGGGGTGGGAGAACATCCGTGTGGGATTGGGATGGTGGGATATCCCTGCGTGGGATATCCCTGTGTGGGATATCCCTGCGTGGGATATCCCTGTGTAGGATATCCCTGTGTGGGATATCCCTGTGTGGGATTAGGGTGGTGGGATATCCCTGTGTGGGATTGGGGTGGTGGGATATCCCTGTGTGGGATTGGGGTGGTGGGATATCCCTGTGTGGGATTGGGGTGGTGGGATATCCCTGTGTAGGATTGGGGTGGTGGGATATCCCTGTGTAGGATTGGGGTGGGGGATATCCCTGTGTAGGATTGGGGTGGTGGGATATCCCTGTGTAGGATTGGGGTGGTGGGATATCCCTGTGTGGGATTGGGGTGGTGGGATATCCCTGTGTAGGATTGGGGTGGTGGGATATCCCTGTGTAGGATTGGGGTGGTGGGATATCCCTGTGTGGGATTGGGGTGGTGGGATATCCCTGTGTGGGATTGGGGTGGTGGGATATCCCTGTGTGGGATTGGGGTGGTGGGATATCCCTGCGTGGGATTGGGGTGGTGGGATATCCCTGTGTGGGATTGGGGGTGGGGGCGATTCCCTGTGTGGGATTGGGTGGTGGGATATCCCTGTGTGGGATTGGGGTGGGGGCGATTCCCTGTGTGGGATTGGGGTGGTGGGATATCCCTGTGTGGGATTGGGGTGGTGGGATATCCCTGTGTGGGATTGGGGTGGGGGCGATTCCCTGTGTGGGATTGGTGGTAAAGAGAAAAGCAAAAAATAAAAGAAAAACAAAGCACTTAGCCATAGGAATTGAAGTTTCCAGCAGTTATAATAGTTTTTATGCGTTTAGATTTTCAATTTATTATTATCGTCAATACAGAATTGTTAATAATAAATACAGTTATTTAATCAATGTCTGGAATTTTCGGTTCCGCGCACAGCACAAACGCACAGAGACAAACGCATGTCTGAAACGACAGTTCTTGCGTCAGGGACAACACGAATACTAGGGCAATAGTCTATGGCCCAAATCCGTATGGATAGACAGAAAGCGCAGCATAGTTTATGATACACTATTGGATTGCGTCCGCGCCTCCCCACCACCTGTGAGAACAATTGGCAGACTGGCAATCCATTGAACAAAATATGATTTTGCAGATTAGTACACAAAAATGCCGCCATTCGCTAAGCCACAATAAATTTATTACAGTGGGTAATCACATTCACTAGGGCAGAAAGCAAGTGCAATGTAATGGACATATAACAGTCACAGTATACATTTAGCGAAATTCCAAACAGCTGTTTCTAACAAAGCAAGCAAAAAGACATCCATAGATCTTGCTTCTGCTGATATGCTAGTAACAAGGATTAGAGCACTTTTTTGATAAAATGAATTAGTCTCTACTCCAGAGCGTAATAGCATACAGGGACTTTCTATGCGACTAGAACTATGATTTGGGATTCTATTAGATTATGGGATTTTAGATGCGACTATCTGATGGGATTCAGGATTCGATTACCCAATGGGAATTGGGATTCAATTATCTGATGGGATTTGGGATTCCTCTATCTGATGGGATTTGGGATTCCTCTATCTGATGGGATTTGGGATTCGATTATCTGATGGGATTTGGGATTCCACTATTTGATGGGATTTGGGATTCGATTATCTGATGGGATTAGGGATTCCACTATCTGATGGGATTTGGGATTCCACTATCTGATGGGATTTGGGATTCGATTATCTGATGGGATTAGGGATTCCACTATCTGATGGGATTAGGGATTCCACTATCTGATGGGATTTGGGATTCGATTATCTGATGGGATTTGGGATTCCACTATCTGATGGGATTTGGGATTCGATTATCTGATGGGATTAGGGATTCCACTATCTGATGGGATTTGGGATTCGATTATCTGATGGGATTTGGGATTCCACTATCTGATGGGATTTGGGATTCGATTATCTGATGGGATTTGGGATTCCACTATCTGATGGGATTTGGGATTCTATTAGATTATGGGATTTTAGATGCGACTATCTGATGGGATTTGGGATTCGATTATCTGATGGGATTAGGGATTCCACTATCTGATGGGATTTGGGATTCCACTATTTGATGGGATTTGGGATTCGATGAACTGATACAAGAAGTTACTATTGATTAGATTTCCGGGCAATAAAATTAGATCTGGGATTGGGATTTTCTCAATCAACTGAGAGTTAAACCTGGGTTTTATAAATTGTTCCGATTAAATTGCGGCAATCAGAGAGAAGTCTAGGAACGGAGGAACGAGCTCAGCTGCAAGAAAGAATCGGAACTCGACGGGAACTAGAGCAGCAATACAGTGTTGGCGCTGGAAGCAGTCTGTTAAAAGCAACGGGAGCACGCGAATGACAAAAAATAATTTGTTAACCTTCTAGGACTTGAGAAAGTTGGCCTTTTAAAATAAGTCCTCATTAGCTACTGATAGTAGTTGTACAGAATTCTGGCCTCACACAGCCGATGGCGGCGGACCTTCGGACCAGGCAGCGGCTGGGTTATCGGCCTGCGGCTGGGTACCGGAGTAGAACTCCGCCTGCTGACGCATGCCGGCCTCCATCAGCTTGTTGAGCTGGGCGCAGCACGAGTCCAGCCACTGTTTCACCTCGGCGTAGGTGACTAGCATGACCTGCTGGGAGTCGCGCGACACAAGACAGAGCCGCTGCTGCGAGCCCATGTCCAGCTGCGGGCGAAGGTGGGTTCTGATTTTTATCCCATTAGGTGTCCGTCAGGTGCGAGCCATGGGTCAAGGATAGGGATGAGCCATGGGTCAGGGATAGGGATGAGTCATGGGTCAGGGATAGGGATGAGCCATGGGTCAGGCATAGGGATGAGCCATGGGTCAGGGATAGGGATGAGCCATGGGTCAGGGATAGGGATGAGCCATGGGTCAGGGATAGGGATGAGCCATGGGTCAGGCATAGGGATGAGCCATGGGTCAGGGATAGGGATGAGCCATGGGTCAGGCATAGGGATGAGCCATGGGTCAGGGATAGGGATGAGCCATGGGTCAGGGATAGGGATGAGCCATGGGTCAGGGATAGGGATGAGCCATGGGTCAGGGATAGGGATGAGCCATGGGTCAGGCATAGGGATGAGCCATGGGTCAGGGATAGGGATGAGCCATGGGTCAGGCATAGGGATGAGCCATGGGTCAGGGATAGGGGTGAGCCATGGGTCAGGGATAGGGGTGAGCCATGGGTCAGGGATAGGGATGAGCCATGGGTCAGGGATAGGGATGAGCCATGGGTCAGGGATAGGGATGAGCCATGGGTCAGGCATAGGGATGAGCCATGGGTCAGGGATAGGGATGAGCCATGGGTCAGGCATAGGGATGAGCCATGGGTCAGGGATAGGGATGAGCCATGGGTCAGGGATAGGGATGAGCCATGGGTCAGGGATAGGGATGAGCCATGGGTCTGGGATAGAGATGAGCCATGGGTCAGGGATAGGGATGAGCCATGGGTCTGGGATAGAGATGAGCCATGGGTCAGGGATAGGGATGAGCCATGGGTCAGGGATAGGGATGAGCCATGGGTCAGGGATAGGGATGAGCCATGGGTCAGGGATAGGGATGAGCCATGGGTCAGGGATAGGGATGAGCCATGGGTCAGGGATAGGGATGAGCCATGGGTCAGGCATAGGCATGAGCCATGGATGCGGAAGAGCTGAGGGTCAGGAATGAGTCTGGTATGTCGATGAACCAAAGATCATGTCTGGTATCCGCATGAGGGTCAGGTGGTTGTTCAGGTGTGCGCATGAGGGTCAGGTGGTGGGTCAGGTGTGCGGATGAGGGTCAGGTCGATGGTCAGATGGGTAAGTCAATGTGTATGCCAACCCAATGACTACTAGGTGACCCCAACCTTCTGCAAGCAGCTGACAATGTGCGCCAGGTCGATCCAAGGAAATCCGCCCGAGCTGTCAGTCTGGTGGAAGACGAAATCGCGAAACAGGCGCAGCATTTGCCTGTCAGTGGAGTCGGTCCAGGACGGCTCAGACGGCATTTCCCTCTCGCAGACGGTGCTCAATTTCGAGATGAGACGCAACAGGCGGCCATTCTCTAGCTGGCGGGTGAGCTGCAACTCGAGAAAGTCTACTCGAAGCTGGGACTCGCACAGGTGATCGAAAAATCTGGCACCGATGGCTGGCATCACGTCATATATGGACCTGGAATGCAGGTAGGGTAATGGAATAGAGTGAATTGCTAATCTAGTGATGAGGGAATCATAGAATGGATTGCTAATCTAGTGGTGAGGGAATCATAGAGTGGATTGCTAATCTAGTGGTGAGGGAATCATAGAGTGGATTGCTAATCTAGTGGTGAGGGAATCATAGAGTGGATTGCTAATCTAGTGGTGAGGGAATCATAGAGTGGATTGCTAATCTAGTGGTGAAGGAATCATAGAATGGATTGCTAATCTAGTGGTGAGGGAATCATAGAGTGGATTGCTAATCTAGTGGTGAGGGAATCATAGAGTGGATTGCTAATCTAGTGGTGAGGGAATCATAGAGTGGATTGCTAATCTAGTGGTGAGGGAATCATAGAGTGGATTGCTAATCTAGTGGTGAAGGAATCATAGAATGGATTGCTAATCTAGTGGTGAGGGAATCATAGAGTGGATTGCTAATCTAGTGGTGAGGGAATCATAGAGTGGATTGCTAATCTAGTGGTGAAGGAATCATAGAGTGGATTGCTAATCTAGTGGTGAGGGAATCATAGAGTGGATTGCTAATCTAGTGGTGAAGGAATCATAGAATGGATTGCTAATCTAGTGGTGAGGGAATCATAGAATGGATTGCTAATCTAGTGATGAGGGAATCATAGAGTGGATTGCTAATCTAGTGGTGAGGGAATCATAGAGTGGATTGCTAATCTAGTGATGAGGGAATCATAGAGTGGATTGCTAATCTAGTGGTGAAGGAATCATAGAATGGATTGCTAATCTAGTGGTGAAGGAATCATAGAATGGATTGATAATCTAGTGGTGAGGGAATCATAGAATGGATTGCTAATCTAGTGATGAGGGAATCATAGAGTGGATTGCTAATCTAGTGGTGAAGGAATCATAGAGTGGATTGCTAATCTAGTGGTGAAGGAATCATAGAATGGATTGCTAATCTAACCCGCAAAGCGCCTCACTTGCTGACTCCATACAACAGCTGGTGCATGACACTGGCCAGGTCCTTGGAATAGGACCGCCCCACCAGCTCCATAGCGGCGTTGAGATCCTGCAAGGCTAGCGGGGTGCCGCAAGCCAGCACCAACAGCAGGCGGCCCAAGTCCACCAAATCCTGTTGCTTAGCAACCGCGGATTCGTCTTCGTCCGTGGCCGGAATTCCACAGAGAATCTCTCTGGCGCCTAGAAGATTGACGCGTAGGCGTTGTTTGTCTTCGACAAGCACTTTGCTGGGTCCCAGGGCTCGAACCGCTCGATTGAGCCGGGCGTGGCAGTAGCGCACAGCGCTGGCCAGCTGCAGCAGCAGGTTCCACATCACGTGCTCGGATTGTAGCGGAACTCGCTTAGCCGATTGGGGAGCCAGGCGGCCGGCCGCGTCCAGCTGAAAGCTGCTGGCCTGCGAGAGTGAAGGGGGCTTCAGATACGGACACCTGTCTCTTGCCAATGCTGGACATCTGTCTCTTGCCAATGCTGGACACCTGTCTCTTGCCAATGCTGGACACCTGTCTCTTGCCAATGCTGGACACCTGTCCTTGCCAATGCTGGACACCTGTCCTTGCCAATGCTGGACACCTGTCTCTTGCCAATGCTGGACACCTGTCTCTTGCCAATGCTGGACACTTGTCTCTTGCCAATGCTGGACACCTGTCCTTGCCAATGCTGGACACCTGTCCTTGCCAATGCTGGACACCTGTCTCTTGCCAATGCTGGACACCTGTCTCTTGCCAATGCTGGACACCTGTCTCTTACCAATGCTGGACACCGGTGTCTTACCAATGCTGGACACCTGTCTCTTACCAATGCTGGACACCGGTGTCTTACCAATGCTGGACACCTGTCTCTTATCAATGCTGGATACCTGTCCTTGCCAATGCTGGACACCTGTCTCTAGCCCCTTGTAGACACCTATATCTAGCGCCCTTACAGACACCTGTCTCCACCGCTTACAGACACCTGTCTCCACCGCTTACAGACACCTGTCTCTAGCACTTATAGACACCTGTCTTCACTCATTTACAGACACCTGTCTTCACTCATTTACAGACACCTGTCTCCATCCCTTATATAAACACATGTCTCCACTCTTTACAGACACCTGTCTCCATCCCTTATATAAACACATGTCTCCACTCTTTACAGACATCGGTCTCTAGCGCCCTTCCCTTCGGACACCTGTCTCCACCACCCTACAAGCATCACACTGTTTGAAACTCAACAGCCCTTAAGCAGTACAATTGCGCGCAGACTCATTAAAAAAAATGGCAAAAACCTTCATAGGATCCGAGCAGTGCACCAGCAGCATAGTGGCGCAGCCAGGATAAAAGTCGGTAACCAGACAGGCGGACTGATCGCCGAACGCTTGAGTATAGAACGCGTCGCGAACTGGCGCTAAATGCGGATGATCGGCCTCCTTGAGCGCGTCCAGATGCGCAATGGCTTCGTTAGCCGGTTGAAATGATGCGCCAACAAATCTGCGCAACAGCACCCACTGCTGCTGGCGGGCGTTGTACGCTTTGTAGCATAGGCTGGGCAAGCCGAGGGTTGCCGACCGGCGTATCTGGCTGGGATTCTCTAGCGGCGTCAGCTGGGAATAATGCAACAGCGACTGCGGCAGGCCCGGCAACGGGTCCGACCGCACCTGGAGAGAGAGGGACGGCGAATTATGTATTTCGAATACATAGGTACTAATTCCTAGAGTTGAATGATCCCCCACAATGATCCTCTAGATCTGAATAATCTCCCACTCTAATCCTCTGGATCTGAATGATCTCCCACTCTAATCCTCCCGATCTGAATGATCTCCCAATCTAATCCTCTAGATCTGAATGATCTCCCACTCTAATCCTCTAGATCTGAATAATCTCCCACTCTAATCCTCTCGATCTGAATGATCTCCCACTCTAATCCTCTCGATCTGAATGATCTTCCACTCTAATCATCCAGATCCCAATGATCTCCCACTCTGATCCCCTGGATCCCAATGATCTCCTACTTTAATCTCCCACAAATTTTTTGCCAATCTAACAATCACCAACCAATCCAATCTTCTCCACTATCAGCTTCCTAAAATCCGGTCATCTTATTCCCCAGAATCTTCCCTATAATCTTCATTCTCAGTACAAATTTGATCCCTAAATTCCCAATAGCCACCCACAGCCTTGATTTTTACCTGCAAGCTATGCGCTCTAGCCAGCAGAGATCGCCGCGTTTCGGCCTCCATATAGGTGAGCGCGTCGCCTCTATTGCTGAACTGGCTCTGATCACCGGCCGGCGCGCATACGTACCAAGGCGGCGGTTCGAGCCTGCCGCCATTGTTAGCTTTGCCCTGCTGCTGCTGCTGTTGCTGCTGCTGCTCAAGACCGGCCGAGCCGCCGACTCTGCCTCCGGTGCTGTCAAAGAAAAACGACGCAGCGGCGAATTCGTCGATAGCGGCTGGATGCTGCTGGTGACGAGATCTGGCAGCGGCGGCGGCTGCCAGCTGGGCGGACATGGACGGAGAAGAGGCGGAGTGGCCGAGTGATGGCGGAGGCTGGCGAGTGTCGCGATGGAGGGATGGTGAGGGTTTTTCATTCTGTACTGCAGGCGGGGATTCTACGGAGTTTAGTAACACAGAATGCTGACTCGCGCAACGGCCCCTGATTTGATTCCGCGCGCAAGCAGATTCATTTGGGGCTCGGAATGGGCACAACTGCCTCAGCGCTGGTTGTTGAACAATGTCGCCGAGGGCGTTGCCTACAGCCCTCCTGCTGCAATTATTATCAGCCTATTCAGCTGCGTACTAACCGCGACCATCTCGGCTTAACTTGCACGTTTTAGTAGCGAATGCGCGAATGGGAGATAAAGAGAGATGAGAACATGAAATTAAACTGAGAGATGACATTGAGATAAAACTGAGAGATGAGATCGTGGGATGAAACTGAAAGATGAGATCGTGAGTTCAAACAGAGAGATGAGAACGCGAGATTAAACTGATAGATAAGATCAAACTGAGATGAGATCATAAAATCAAACTGAGAGATGAGATCATGAGATCAAACAGAGAGATGAGATCAAACTGAGAAATGAGAACGCGAGATTAAACTGATAGATAAGATCAAACTGAGATGAGATCATAAAATCAAACTGAGAGATGAGATCATGAGATCAAACAGAGAGATGAGATCATGAGATCAAACAGAGAGATAAGAATGCGAGATTAAACTGAGAGACGAGATAATGAAATGAAACTGAGAGATGAGATCATGAGATCAAACTGAGAAAGTTTGAAATTTCTTTGATAAAAAATGTTCTAACCCTTTATGGCCAATATAAAACTAACTAGAAACTAAGCAAATCAAATCAACATTTTGAGGAAATAAAAATTTAACTTGAAACTTGCAGATTTAAACTGAAAAGAAATCAATTGAACAAAGAAACAGAAAAAAGAGTCAGACCAAGATTGCGGGGGCAGCAGATACTGTCCCTATAATTTTGCTAAGCGATCCACAAGAAGCAGTAGAATAAGGCGGCAGGCCATGAGCTGACAGACTGTGACAGCGATGGTGATGCAGCATAGCAGGCTTAGGCAGGGACATCTGCTGCTGCTGCCGTCCAGGTAAGACAGTAGCAGCCAAAATGCTCATCTGAGCAGTTATACAATGGTTATACAAGCAGTTATACAATGCTAAAACAAAATATTATAGCTAGTTAGAACAGTACCTGACTAGTCATAAGGCTGGCAGTGCCACCAACTCCAGGCATGCGGCTGTTGCCACCCAATAAGTTTAGGCCCTGCATCCTGCCAGACAGACAAGTTGCTCCATATTGACCAGTGTTGGGGGGACCAACACCTGCTGGTGCCCTTGGCTACAAAAATGAAGTAGTTCTCAAATATTATACTACAATTTTTGTTTGACAAAACAGACACAACTTTAATATCAAATGCTGTTTACATAAAATCCTGCTGATAAGTCATTAATAGCAGGTGCAGGTCCAGCTGAGGCTAGGCTAGGGTTACCACCTAGGTATAGTCCTGGATTATTATTCATCTGAAATTTTAATAGAAAGTATTTTAGGATATTTCAAAAGTAGACTTCTGTTAATAAGTGTTAATAAGCATTAAGGTTTTCATTAATTATTAATAGACTGCCATTAAGATTGTTTGCATTAATAGACTAATAAGTTTGCATAAATTTGGGAGGTAACGAAAATTATTGCAAACATTATTGGCAATTCCAATAACACCAAAGATGCAAAAAAAACAATAATATAAGTCTAACAAGAAGTTGAAATATTACGAATATATTTTAATTTACCTAAGTGCCTTATTAATATCTTTGATTATGATTATGAGCATACAAATATAACAACTTTTTATCCAAAAAGATATAGACATATTTATTCCTGCCATTTCCCAAAAATTATATTAATTTTTCTTGTTTCTTTTTTAGGCAGATTGCTTCTTTGTCATAGAGTAAGTCATATAGCCAATGTAAATCAAAGGAATTACATAGGCATGAATTTTAATCAATTAATATTAGCATTAATGTTAACATAGAAAATATATAAGCTTTATTCTTCTTCCAAAAAATAGACTTTATAATGCACTGTCTTTGCTTTTCTATTTTTTTAGCTGATCTAACAAAGATAATCCAAGCAATTTACTTTATAAGCTAAAAAAGTTACAAATAATAAATAAAAACTTGAATACAAAAAACTATTAAAAGTAAATAAATATAAGGTAAGAATTAGCTTGTTTATTTAAAACTCAAAACCTAATTAATTAATAATGAAATATGACCAAGAAGGTTGTTTTAAATAGTACTAGAGGCACAGCTTAATAGATATAATAGAAAGTAGAAACTTAGAAGGTTACAAAATATTAGGAAAGAAGTAAATTAAAGTAATGCTTATAATTATATGCAAACAATAAATCTGTTCATAATTTTATAAAATTTACTTAAGTTTATAAATAAGTAAAAAGTTGCTATATTGGATGATCATTATCATAAACAAATATTAATTAGATGCCTAAGGAAATTAAAATATTCATCGTGTTATGTTGTAACTTCTCATTTGACTTTTAATGATAGTCTATAAGGTTTATAAAAATCATAATGCTTTTATATTGTAACACTTATTAATATATTAGGCCTAACATTTATTAAAGACTAGGCCTAGTGCCCAAAATTGGTAAGTGACAAGTGTCATATATCTATAAAAAATAAAGCATACTAGCTTATAATAATATTAGCTATAGCTTTTTAGTTCCATCATTATATCAAATATATGTATAACTACATATGATAATGATATCCATGGCATAATCCTAGTTTACTGCATTAAATTATTTTGAGTTAAAAAATCAATTCAATAAGTTAAAACAAGTTAGTCCATACTCATAGCAGTCAATAGTCCACTGACTTCACTAAATGGTATAATAATGAGCAACCCAGAACTAGAAGCTGTCGAAGGACTTCTCCAGGTTGATCTATCTATATCTATTCAGAAGTTCATGTTTCCACAAATTTTTTTTCTAACATTTAAACTGTTGCTCTTAGAAGAACAAATATAAACAAAGCTTGTATAATTTACAGTGAAGAAAGCTTAAAAAATCGTTTTAACTGTCTTTTCAATTTTTATAAAAATGACAGTTTAATCTTGAGCTGTTTTTTACGAAAATGTTTTATTTATTATACCTTCGCTTAACTTGCATACTTTGACTAAATTTTGGTTACGATAAGTATGATTTTATCGGGCATGGTCGGGTGTAGATTTAATGTCAGTAGTAAAAAATATATATTTCTGCTTATCATATTGGATTACCATCATACATAGTAAGGGTGGTTCTAAGGTTTTAAGCTGCCTGACCCCCCTTCCCTAATTTATTTAATTTTACACCTTTTTGGTCACAAAGTAAATATGTGGTTTTCAACCACTATGGGCAGCCTTTATCAGTATTTTTGTTATTTTTAAACAGTTTATCACCAAGTTCAAACAAATAATAAAACTAAGATTTGTGTTCAATTGTCATTGTCCTTGATTTTTCTAAAAAAGTAGATTTCTAAACATTAATAAAGTGGTAAACTTTACTATTCTCATTGCTCACAGGTATAGTTAAATTCTTAACTTATTTTTTCTGACTTATCAAACTGAGTTTTTGAGTTATGAATTGTTTGTATGAGTATGCATTATAATTAGTAAGCATGACTCATAACATTAGTATTTAATATAAAAGTTGATTTAGGGAACAAAAGAATGTATTGCTCTCAGGGACTTTTAAAAAAATATAATACATTAAGTCTATTTAATCATGAATGCCATCTATTTATTGCAGGCTAAGCATCTTGTTAAGATCAGAAGTTAGCATTGGGTCATGGCCAGCAGCATTGTTGGCTCATTTGTCGAGGTCTACAAGACCAGCGTTGGTCAAAGCAAGAAGCAACTCTTGCGAGCCGCTGCAACAGCCGCCGCCGAGGCCCCCAGCCGTGATATCTTCGAGGCAGCCAGGCGAGGCGATCTCGACTATCTGCATCATCGAGTAGCTGAAGAAGCCGACGCTGCTGCCAACCTTCTGGCCAGCCGCGACGATGCGGGGCACACGGCGGCGCACTGGGCCAGCCTGAACTACCGCCTAGGAGTGCTGGACTTCATCGCCAGTCAAGATCCCGGCCTGTGCAACCTGACGAGCAGTCACGAGCTTGGCCAGAGGCCGATTCACTGGGCCAGTGTTAACGGTCACGTGACCATCATTGAATTCCTGCTGGACCGGTGCGGCGCTAGCATAGATCAGAGAGACGAAAAAGGCGCCACTCCGCTCCTGGTAGCCTGCCAGTACGGCCAGACGGTGGCGGCAATCTATCTGATGTCCCGCGGCGCCGCCATCGCCGCATTCGACTTGGAAGGCGACACAGCGATGCACTGGGCCGCGTTCAAAGGCCAGGCCGACCTAATGCGACTGCTGGTCTACGCTGGCTGCCAGCCGGAGGCGAAGGACGTTTACGGGCAGACGCCGCTGCACTTTGCCTGCATCGGTGGCAGCTTGGCTATTGTGCGCGATTTGTGCTTTGTTGATAAGGTAAAAAGGCTTACTTTTACCGCAAGTCTGCGCACTTAGGTGCGCGAAGTTTTATTTTAATAAACAAGACAATCAAGCAATGTTAGATAGATTTCAGTCATTTAATCATCGATAAGCACGCCGACTAACTACAGGTAAGCAATTAGTTCAAAGGTCATAAAATCACACATAATTAGCTAGGCAAGCCAACAGACAGGTATTTAACTATAATACGCGGTAATAAAATCACAGATAATCAGTTAGACAAGCCAACAGACAGGTATTTAATTACAATAAGCAGTAATAAAATCACGGATAATAATTACCTAGGCAAGCCAACGTACAAATAGTAAGTTAGAAAATCTCATAAACATTTACCCATAAAGAACTCACCCCCTCTCCTCACCTGTATCTCAGGTGGCAATCAACGTGGCGGACAATAACGGCCGAACTCCAATTCAACTCGCGGCCGGGCGTCGTCACCTGGAAATTGAGCACTTCCTGAACAAGCAACAGCGCAGCCAATCCTCGATGCTGGGAGAAGAGCTTAATTGGAGTCACCTGCTGTTTGGCCCGCCCGGAAACACCCGCTGCCCGCTGCTGTTCTTTCTAATCACAGTCGGAGTTTGGGGCTACTCAAACTATATTGTTCGAGGCTTCCCGCTCACCATTGAGCAGTACCCCGGCATGAACTACCTGTTCATCTGCTTCAATGCGCTCATGTGGATCTGCTTCTACCACACCAACCTGAGCGATCCAGGCTACCTGGCCAGGAACCAGCCTGAGTACGATCAGGCCATCAAGCTGGCGGGATCCGGTTCCAGCCAGTTGGAGCGGCTGTGCCACACCTGCCGAGCCGTGAAACCGTTGCGGTCCAAGCACTGCAAAATTTGCAACAGGTGCGTGTCGCACATGGATCATCACTGCCCCTACGTGTACAACTGCGTTGGAGCTAACAACAGGTGAGCAGCCGTGACAAGGTGGTTTTGGTTGATTATGGGGATGTTTATACCAATCTAAGCTTGGGATCTAACTGCTTAAGATCTTTATTAACATTCAAATCCGTGGTTAGGCCTATTTAAATAATGATTTATGCGGCCTATTCATCCCTCCCGCGCACGCAGGCACAGCTTCCTTCTGTTCGTGACATTCTGCGTCTTGTCCGGCGTAATCTCGCTGAATCTGATCTGGATCGTGTGGAACATCGAGGGCCGGCCCTACCGATGGGACTACATGATTGGCGTGCCGCTACAGGCTTTGTTCGGCATCATGCTCATCATCATCAACAGATATGGGGTAAGGTGGCCTTCATCCTTTAGCCATCAGCTGCCACCCCTCCTGGATCCTTCAGCTGCCACCCTCCCCGATCCTTCAGCTGCCACCCCTCCCCGATCCTTCAGCTGCCACCCTCCCCGATCCTTCAGCTGCCACCCCTCCCCGATCCTTCAGCTGCCACCCCTCCCTGATCCTTCAGCTGCCACCCCTCCCCGATCCTTCAGCTGCCACCCTTCCCCGATTCTTCAGCTGCCACTCCCCGATTCTTCAGCTGCCACCCCTCCCCGATCCTTCAGCTGCCACCCCCTCCCCGATCCTTCAGCTGCCACTCCTCCCCGATCCTTCAGCTGCCACCCCTCCCGATCCTTCAGCTGCCACCCTTCCCCGATCCTTCAGCTGCCACTCCTCCCCGATCCTTCAGCTGCCACCCCTCCCCGATCCTTCAGCTGCCACTCCTCCCCGATCCTTCAGCTGCCACCCCTCCCCGATCCTTCAGCTGCCTCCCCCTCCCCGATCCTTCAGCTGCCACCCTTCCCCGATTCTTCAGCTGCCACTCCCCGATTCTTCAGCTGCCACCCCTCCCCGATCCTTCAGCTGCCACCCCCTCCCCGATCCTTCAGCTGCCACCCTTCCCCGATCCTTCAGCTGCCACTCCTCCCCGATCCTTCAGCTGCCACCCCTCCCCGATCCTTCAGCTGCCACTCCCCGATTCTTCAGCTGCCGATCCTTCCGATCCTTCATCAGGAGCTGTCACCCCTCCCTGATCCTTCAGCTGCCACCCTAGGCTGAACAATATTCTTATTCCAGTCTAAATGGCAGTTGCAATTCCCCCAATTCCAGTGGTACAACGCCGCCAAGAACATCACAACGAACGAGTTGATGAACATGCAGCGCTACAAGTATTTGCAGGATGCTCAGGGAAAATTTTGGAATCCCTTCGACCGAGGCGTGGCTCGCAATTTTCTGGAGTTCTTCCATTTAAAACCGCAGTGGGATTACGATGAACTGTTAAAAGTGAAGGAGCCAATGCCAGTTTAGTGCCAAAAGACCTGCACGTATCATTCAAGTACAGCATTGGCTGATTGTTTGTTTCAACAAATAGTTAAAGAAAATATCCATCGGAGAAATCCAGTGATAAAAGTGCTCAAAATTTGATGCCAGGAAAGCCAATTTGTTCGCTTCGTTTAGCAGTAGGCAAAACCGACTGCCCCACTTTAAATTCCCGATATGCTTTAGTCTGATTCAAAAATTTTTTCTGTGTGCTTTACTAGATTCTTAGAATGATAACTGATTTACATCCAGTCTGTATGTAGAATTAAGAAAACTATGAAAATAATTCCTGATATCAGGTACAAATGAATTGAAGCGGTGCTCTGATGTGCCAGCGGCCCAGGCTCGACTCCAAGTGCAGCCACTTCATTTGGGGCTGAATTGGAATCTCGGCTTGGCTCTGCTCCTGCAATTAACGGCCTTGAGGGCCAAGGCACAGTGAAGTGTACATGCCTAGCGATAAATAAAGTTAGGGCCGCTGTACACTCCTGTGTGTGTGTGCCTGTGCGTATGACTGCATCCGTATCCGCGCGCTTGTGTGCCGGTTGTGTGACAATGTCGCTTAAAGTGCGCAAGCCCATGCCTACATGTATAATAAAAATAAATGCATTAGCTCGTAAAATCTCCACACCCTGAGTGAAATTCTTGGTTCACTCAACCTCTTCTCATTCATTGCTCATTGTGCAGCTTTTGACTTTTGTTTAGTTGTGAAATTTTCTGCAGTTTCTTACCGCAGTTTTTATGCTGAATATGCGGCCTTAAGCTTTAAAGCAGTGACTTTATATGATTTCTTTCTTCGGCTGAAAGTAAAATGCTTTTTTATTTAATAAAAAACTACTTTGAACTCCATTACAGTGCTTGTTTTAAATACATTTTTATTAACTTTAAAGCAGGAAGTTGTTGAACTGATTTAAGTGGAATTGTGTTTAATGCGATCCCAATGTCGGTTATTTTACTCTCTGAAATAGTCATGCATTTTATAAATTAATAACATAGACTAGATTATAGCAATTTCCATTCTATTTCGTACACACTGCTCTAGAAAGGTAAAAAACTTACAGATACGAGCTAAACTTTTACTGCTCTATAACAAATTGATTTTCCTCTATTTAGGTGCAATTTTTATATCTTCTGTCGCATTGAGAACAAGAGACTTCATGAAATCCTTTCAATTTTGTTGCATAAAAAATCATTTAGTGATTTTACGCTCGTTATGGTCACCTAAGTCTACGTGCAAGAATCCAATGCTGTCATCAAATGGATTTTTTGAAAATTTATCTTAAATTGTTCGCGCAAGAAACATCTGGTGATTTGAGCACAAAGTGCCAGAAAATAAAGTTAATATTCAAGCTAGGTTAGAACTTTGTTGAGTGAGTGTTGGCAATCTAAGCAGAGCTCCAGCTTACCGAGTTATGATTGGTTGGCAGCTCTGAGCTCCAGCTCACCCTGCTGTGATTGGCCAGCAGCTCTGAGCTCCAGCTCACCCTGCTGTGATTGGCTGGCAGCTCTCAGCTCCAGCTCACCCTGCTGTGATTGGCTGGCAGCTCTGAGCTCCAGCTCACCCTTGCTGAGATTGGCCAGCAGCTCTGAGCTCCAACTCACCCTGCTGTGATTGGCTAGCAGCTCTGCGCTCCAGCTCACGGCCCTGCTGAGATTGGCCAGCAGCTCTGAGCTGCAGCTCACCCTGCTGTGATTGGCTGGCAGCTCTGAGCTGCAGCTCACCCTGCTGAGATTGGCCAGCAGCTCTGAGCTGCAGCTCACCCTGCTGTGATTGGCTGGCAGCTCTGAGCTCCAGCTCACGGCCCTGCTGAGATTGGCCAGCAGCTCTGAGCTCAAGCTCACCCTGCTGTGATTGGCTGGCAGCTCTGAGCTCCAGCTCACCCTGCTAAGATTGGCCAGCAGCTCTGAGCTCCAGCTCACCCTGCTGTGATTGGCTGGCAGCTCTGAGCTCCAGCTCACCCTGCTGAGATTGGCCAGCAGCTCTGCGCTCCAGCTCACCCTGCTGTGATTGGCTGGCAGCTCTGAGCTCCAACTCACCCTTCTGTGATTGGCTAGCAGCTCTGCGCTCCAGCTCACGGCCCTGCTGAGATTGGCCAGCAGCTCTGAGCTCCAACTCACCCTGCTGTGATTGGCTAGCAGCTCTGCGCTCCAGCTCACCCTGCTGAGATTTGCCAGCAGCTCTGAGCTGCAGCTCACCCTGCTGTGATTGGCTGGCAGCTCTGAGCTCCAGCTCACCCTTGCTGAGATTGGCCAGCAGCTCTGCGCTCCAGCTCACCCTGCTGTGATTGGCTGGCAGCTCTGAGCTCCAGCTCACGGCCCTGCTGAGATTGACCAGCAGCTCTGAGCTGCAGCTCACCCTGCTGTGATTGGAGCGCTGATAGAAGCGTCATGTAAAAAATAAAAGCGTAATGTCAGAGATACATGTGACAGAAGCGTCATGTCGAACATAGAAGATTCATTTGGGAATGCCTACGATGTCAAGGCTTACAAGGGGAATAATTGCTGAGGTTTTTGCAAGGAGAAGCTATACATGTAGTTTATTAAAAAACTTGTATTCCATTCTTTGTTGGCTCCCCAACGGGGGGGGGCACTGATTGCTAGTCCATTCTATTCATGTCTAATTCACATTGGCTAGGCTAGTAATCCATAATAATTAACTATCTTAGCTCATTATTAACAAAGGAGACAAATTTCCTAGGCAAGTTATTAAAGCGTTCGCATGCAAATCATTTGCGCAATTCCACAGTTTATTAAAAAATGGTTTCCAGGCGGCGCTGCGCCTTGGCTTGCTCCAGTCGATCGCGAATCGCTGCATATTGTTTTCAATATTCAGTTTTTATTTATCATCATCATTTGCATCACTGTGCAATCGGGGAGCCATAGAGATGGGCGGCAGCTGAGATAAAAAAGAGAAATAAAAGAGCAGAGATTAAAGTGCAATTGGCCGTACAGCTGGTTAATAATAATAATAATAGAATGCAAAATTATTAGCTCAACTCACTGAGCTGCCTTAGAAAGCCCCGACAGGCGAAAGGTCTTTTTTTTAAAATAATCACGCGTACTACTTACTTGCCAAAGTAGCACAATAGGGGTTTGGTAACTAAAATGCGACTTGCTGTGACGAAATTGCATCTACTGGTAGCAATGTATTGCATGCCGCACATTAAAAAATGATAATATTTTGATATTAAAGATATGAGCAGCCGATCACTATTAAATATGTTAATATTAGTTAATAAAACAACACCAGGACAATAGTCAGTTAGAATAGCTAAATAAAACAATACAGAAAAAAAGTAAAAATTAATATTAATTTGTGCAACCTGCATTTTTGGACATTGATATTGCAGTAGTAAGATTATATTAAAGCCTCTGATGATAAAGGGGATTAATAAAAACAATATTATTTGGCTCGAAATGTGTATAATAAAATATTGCTATAATTTATAATATATAAACTAGACTAATATAGATACTTTCGACTTCTATCTAATTGAAAAATTACTAACAAAATATGACCTGTATGACACTACTCTCGGTATGCAGTAGTATGATTGTCACAGTTGTGTCATTATATAATATTGCTGTGTATATTAGTGTCTATTCGTTAGGCTAAACTGCTTCCAAATTTCACGGTCGATCCTGCCGCTTAAAAAAAAGCTCTCTCGATCGAATCTCACCCGAGTCGAGGCGACCCCGCTAGTCGCTGCAGTCGAGAGTGCTTCGATCGGGAATTCTGGCGCTCCCAGGCCCGGCCGAGCTTGTCAAAGTGGACCAACTGCTGCGAGTAGTTGGGGTCGCACATTTTTGTGTAGCCGCACGGCTCGCAGTGCCCCTGTGCGGATTGTATGTTGAGCAGGTTTGAGTTTCCATTTTTCGACATGTACAGCTGGAATTACCCAGCTTAGCAACAGCTGGAATTCCCGACCTTAGCAATAACTGGAATTTCCCAGCTTAGCAACAAATTGAATTTCCCATAATATCAATAGCAAACAACTGAAATTCCCCACAATATCAATAGCAAACAACTGAAATTCCCCACAATATCAATAGCAAACAACTGGAATTCCCCACCTTAGCAACAGCTGGAATTCCCGACCTTAGCAATAACTGGAATTTCCCAGCTTAGCAACAAATTGAATTTCCCATAATATCAATAGCAAACAACTGAAATTCCCCACAATATCAATAGCAAACAACTGAAATTCCCCACAATATCAATAGCAAACAACTGAAATTCCCCACAATATCAATAGCAAACAACTGAAATTCCCCACAATATCAATAGCAAACAACTGAAATTCCCCACAATATCAATAGCAAACAACTGGAATTCCCCACCTTAGCAACAGCTGGAATTCCCGACCTTAGCAATAACTGGAATTTCCCAGCTTAGCAACAAATTGAATTCCCCACAATATCAATAGCAAACAACTGAAATTCCCCACAATATCAATAGCAAACAACTGAAATTCCCCACAATATCAATAGCAAACAACTGAAATTCCCCACAATATCAATAGCAAACAACTGAAATTCCCCACAATATCAATAGCAAACAACTGAAATTCCCCACAATATCAATAGCAAACAACTGGAATTCCCCAGCTTAGCAACAACTGGAATTCCCCACCTTAGCAACAACTGGAATTCCCCACCTTAGCAACAACTGGAATTCCCCACCTTAGCAACAACTGGAATTCCCCACCTTAGCAACAACTGGAATTCCCCACCTTAGCAACAACTGGAATTCCCCACCTTAGCAACAACTGGAATTCCCCACCTTAGCAACAACTGGAATTCCCCACCTTAGCAACAACTGGAATTCCCCACCTTAGCAACAACTGGAATTCCCCACCTTAGCAACAACTGGAATTCCCCACCTTAGCAACAACTGGAATTCGCAAGGCTTGATTCCATGCTTGATAATTGTCAAGTCTGTAAGTAAGATCTGTAAACATTTTAACATTGGATTTTGCAGACTTCTGCAGTTTCTGTGAACCAGAGAGTCTCAGAAGCATAAAGGTATGATCGACATGCTGAGATTTTTTACTGATGCCAGCTGGCATCCCGGTTTTCAATGGCCTGCGACAGCGCACCAATTGCCAAAAGACGACTAATTCTATTGAAGCTGTCGGAATCAAAACAAAAAAATGGCTACCTGGTGACTCTCGTAAAACGCCTTGTATCCGCCCTGCAGCAGGTAGAGCTCCGGGTAGTGCAGCTGCGGATAATTATGAGCATTAAGTTCCCGATCTCGCTGTCTCAACAATCTAGCCATCCTAGGAGCCCGCTGGCTGCTGAACTCGCAGTGGAAGATGATCACTACTCGGTCCCCGGCTGCAGGCAAGCTACCACCAGACGCCGGAAGCAGCCGGTCAAGCAGCACTTCAGGCCTGTAGAGATTCACCGCTCCGCGAACATGGCCGCCATGGAATTCGAACGGGTAGCGACAGTCAACTATGATGTAATTGGCTACAGAGTTGGCGAATTGGCCATTCAAAAGCCCAGCTAAGGTGTCGGCGGTCACGGACCGAATGCCATAGTCTAGAGACTTGACAGTGGGCAGCGAGTGAGTCTGCTCGGAGTTGCCAATCAGGTTCAAAGAATCGATGGAAGCGATAGCTTTATCAATACGGGCTGTGCTGTCAGCAACTCGGTTCAGATCAGTGCACTCGCTCATGCAGCGGCCCAGCTTAGACTGGTTGGCACCACTCAGGCTGGAAATATTTGTTGAATCTCCTAAAGGCGTTGAAGCCACTCGTCTGCGCTTGGTCTCTTCGTCTTCGCTGCAGTCGGCGCTGGACTGGCTGGAAGCTGCAGGCGACCGGCTGTCCTCAGTCTGGCGCTTCTTGCTCTGCCGACTCTTGGCAGCCAAGGCAGCCGTGGCTGGCTCAGAAGCAACGGCTCGGAATGGAATTGTGACGGCGATTGGGCGGCGAGGCGAAGGTGGACGCTGGGTGGTGGGTGTTGGATGTTAGCAATTGGGAATCAGTGTTTCATTCAATCTTACTGCAACTCAGAGTGAAATTATAGTAGACTTTTTAAAGATAAACAAGAGATTAATGAGGCATATTCAAGTTTCTATCTTTTCTCAACCAATTATTATTTTTAATAGGAACCAAGAAAAAATGAAAGGGGTCATTAAGAGTTATTAGGGATAATAAGAGTTTAGTAGCCAATGGCCAGATTCCCAGCTTTTTTATTTTAAGGAATATTAAATACTTAAATTTACAATTGCCTTGCTTTTAGCTTCTTGTAATATTCCTAATACAATATAAGTCCTGCTTTTGCCTTTACAACAGTGTAAAAATTCAATAAATAGGTCAATCTTTCCTAACTAAAATAGTTTCTGTTTAAACAAATTTGCCAAATGATGAAGTAAACCTAACTCATTTTTTTCTATGCTAGGCTTAATGCAATGCTATAAATAGAAAAACTATAAAAACAATAAAAATAGGAAATACTGCTTTTGAAAAAAGTATTTATTCATTAGTCTATTTATTTATTCACTTTTGATAGGCTATTGGCATCTTGGTCTAATTGATTTAATTTAAATCTAGATAGGCTCTTATAACTATAAGACCTAGTTAGCTATACAAATAATCAATAACTAGGCCTAAGCAAAACAAAAAATATCAGTTTAGAATAAAGAATAAGGAATTAACTCACAGTTCGGACAGTTCCCAGAATCTCCAGTTCATTTTCATCATCCTCATCCTGCAGCTGACAGTCAAGAAAGTCTTCATAGTTATGGTTTGGTGCACAGGAGGGCATTGCTGTGCTGCCACTCATCATGAACTGGTGCACACTATCGTCACTGTTGCATGTGTCACAGTCTAGACAGAGCCCAGCTGGTGGTGTTGAGTTGCTAGTATTCTCGTTTCCAAGTGGCTGGGACAATGGTAGACCATTGTTGAGGCCAGTAGATGTGGCGCTGCCACTGCTGCTGCTGCTGCTGCTGCTGCTGCAGCGCTTGGTAGAAAGCAGTTTATCAACTGATAGAATGCCAGGTTGGAGCTGGTCTGTTTTTGTAGCTGTGCCACTTTCGCTTGCAGACATTATTTTTGCTGGCACTGGCTCAATCAGTCTGTTAAGTGAAGTATCAATGTTTCGAATTTAAAATAGCCAGTTCTTGCTTCTTGTTGAATAGTGGGAATCGAATTGACAAAAACCAAGAAGCAAATTAAAATAAGCTCGTAGCTATAGAAAACTCACGGCTGAAGTTTCTTGCCTAAACCTACCTAACCTAGTGCCAGCCAGCTCACTTGGTGAATGGTTTTAACACCGACAGACAACCAGCGGTCAAGCCGGAGAGAGACGAAGCGGGGCGGCTGTGAGAGGCCCGGCGTTAGGACTTTATATACTTCCTCGCTCAACCAATAGAATCGCGGCGGGGTAAATGTTTTTGGACGAGAGTAGAAACGGAGGTTTGCTTGTAACACGGGAAGCGGGGCCCCGCCGGTCCGATCTCAGCTGATGGGCTGTTTGTAGCGCAATTTGTACTAGCGTAGCAGAAAGCTATTAGATTGGGGGAATAATGGAAGCGCCCACAGCACACAGGGCAGGCACAGTGTAAGAAGAGTGTTAGTGCAGACTGAGGAAACGCGCGGGACCACCAATGAAAAACGAAGGAGGGAATTAACTCCCAAGAGTGGAAACTGGCGCTATTTAAGCTGAAAAAGCAAGGAGAAGCGATGCAGCACAAAATTCAACTGACAAACCAAGTCAGTATTTTTATTAATTTGTTAATTTTTTATATCTCTAGTTAGCTTTCTAAACTATTAGTGCACGCATTCATTCGGTTCATTTAATTATCCAAAAATGCGACAAAGAACCTGTGAGCTGTCCATATCGTCGACTCTGCATGATTCCAAAACCAGAGCAATTTGCCCAATTCGACAAAACCGTTTCAGCTGCTAATTTACGGGCTCGTAAGAGATGGAAAAATACGATTTCTTCTTGAAGTTACAACTCGAACTTTAAAATTTTGAATAATGGCTATCAATTACAATCCAATTGCAGAATTGTAGAATTACGATAGCGGAACCCAAATAGAACTTTGTTCTTCGATTATTCTGGTTCTTGAATCGTTTCGTGAAAATCCTCAATTGATAAATTTAAGTTCACAGGTTTGCTACGCTTAAACTTACCAAACAAGCTGGACTTTTGACTCCAAAAGTTTTGCTGAGCTTCCAAAATATTTAAATTCTTATAGGGCGCCATGAAATTCAACAAAATAGTTTAATGATATAAAATTCATCATGTTGGGTGTAGACTTTGGTCCACAGACTTCTTGGCTCCGATTTTCGCCCACGAAGTTGAGTGTGGAAGTACTATTGCAGCTTCTCCATGCTCTTACTTTTAAGCGTCTCTGGCCAAATAATTAGCGTGCTTTACAAAATGTAGAAAGTATAAAATCAAGTATGCGATTGTCTGAGAAGAAAACAAAAGATATAAAACTGAATTTCAACTGAATTCATTTGCAGTCATTTCAATTTACATTCATTAGCTACAAATTATAATATTAGTGCATTATTTTGACATGGCCGAACCTCAAGACAACCAAACACCAGCAAACGAAAAGCCAGAGCAAGCGACTCAGAGTATTTCTGACAAGCAATTCAAAAGTGTCAGCTCGGAGTCCAAAGAAAATAGTCCGGTTAGTACAGAAAACCCAGTTGACAAATCGAGAACAGCAAAAGTGGCTTTTAAACTGAATGAACCGAATGAAAAAGACGCTTCAACCGCTGGCGCCACGCCGAGCCCGCGGAGTCCCAAGCAGGACTCGGGGACTTCAGCGAGTAAGAATATAGAAACTGACAAAGAGAAAATCCCGCTGCCGATTCTGCTGCAGCCCATGTGCGCCAGGGAGCTGCTGATGTCGAAGTCCTGCCACACCAGATTGGCCAAAAGCAACAGCTTCAAAGGCAAGATCTCCTTCCTGTTGGTTGTCGTTACAGTGGCCTTGTGGATTGTTTGCCACAGTTTGATTGCGTCACTGACGCAGCAATGGAGCCACTATCGTACCCTGCGCCTGCTGCAGACTTTCGATTTTCAACATTTGAGCATTCCGTGCGCCGTAATAAAAAATCTGGATACTGTAAGTTAGCGACAGATTTTGACTATATATACCGGTATACTTAATACAGTAGATTATAGAGTTAGAAAGAGCTTATTTACTACTTACTACTGACGGGGGCAGAACGCCGCGATTAGGCTGCGAGGCCCCTATCACAACCCCAAGCTAAAAACAGAAAGACATTATAGCCTTGGGGCTGCGTTCACCCCTCGACAGCAGCAAAAAGGCACGCGAGAGTGGCGTCTGCAATCTTCAACAGTCCGGAGTCTCGGGTTGGTGAGTTCGTCCAGCCTTAGTGGATGTCATCAGAACCAGTGCGAGGTGAAGTCTCCGAGCTTCGTTGAAGTGCGGACAGAAGGTGACGTGGTGCGTCGAAGTTTCCTCCTCTAGATAACAAAAAGGGCAAATGGGAGAGCAACCACTTTGTAGTGAAATATGTCTCTGGAAGAAGCCATGGCGGTAACGACTATGCACCTCTCCCTGAAGTCAATTTTACTTATGAAGATTAGCTAGGTATTCGGATACTTTCCGGTTTATGACAGGCATAATTGCCGTTCGTGTTTGCCGATAGCTATTCAGTTATTCGGAGCAGTTGTTCTAGTGCAGCTAGTGTTGGTGGATCAACCTTTATGACTGGCGCTGTTGACGGAGGAGGATTTCGGGTTGGTAGCTTGACCGAGCGATGCCTCGTTTGGCGAGTTGGTCTCAACAGGATCAACGTAATCCGGACACCAGGCCACAACGATATCCTAGGAAGAGCTTAATGTTTTCATTTGTTTTGTTGAGCAGTCTTGGTAGTAGTAAATCCCCTTGAAACAGTGCTGAAAATCTAATAAAATTTCTATCCTGCGTAACCCATATCAAAGCAAATTTCAGGTTAGACCTTTTTATAGGACTTTGCCACTCGGAACTGCTACATGCACTGCTCGTTCTTTCACGATTATAAACAGATCTTGAAATATTATTATCGCACATTGAATGAAATAATGGTGTAAATAAAAAAACGGCGAAACTATATATGAATCGCTGCATTTTAAAATCTTAACCAACAACTGATCGTAAGATGTTGGTTAGTGTGAGAAGGTACATTACACGGATCATGGCTCATGGTTCGGCAACACCTGTCTGTTTTGTATAACAACCAGGCTGTTAGGTTTTCTTTCAAACCAGAGGGTGTGGGAGTGTTGCTTCCGTCTCTCACTGAACTTAAGCGCAAAGTTTAAACTTCGCAAGCAGTTGCCCGGCAGACAGAATGTTTTTACCCCCACCCCCACAGAGGGAAAAGAACTTGGTGTTTCACGACATTCCCTACGCGAGCTTCTCTCACCGTTTCGAGGACAGCAACTTTATGGAGACGTTCATCGAATGCTACAAGCATTACTACCTGGCCGTAGAGAAAGTGCTAGTTTCGTTTAAAAACGGAGCATTCTACTGGGACTACGATATTATGCTGAAGATTCGCTCGGCCAGAACGGCTTGGCGGCATCAGCTGAGGCGACCAGGCAGCTCCCAGACGGTTGGCAGCGGCGAGAGCCTGTCGTTGAGCGTTGCCACTCCGCAGTTAAGTAACGGCACCAGACCCGTGCTAGTGCTAGTGACTGGGAACGACCTAGTGTTCAACAAGCCGGTGATGCCGCCAACTAGTATTGTTGAGAGGCTGGACTGCGTTGTTGTCACGGTCAATTATCGAATCGGATTAGACGGCGCGGCTATTCTGGACCGCGACAGCTACATGGGAAATTTGTTTGCCCGCGACATCACGCAGGCTCTGCTGTGGATTAATCACACTATCGATAGTTTTGGTGGAGACGCGAAGCGAGTCATCTATTTTGGCGAGGGCTCCGGCGGTACTTTGGGACTCTGGTGAGCCATTGTGTGTATTATATCGCTGTCAGAGTTGCACTACTGATAAGTAGACAGCATAGAGCGTAGCGCAAAAAACCTGCATGGTAGGCAAAGAGATGTTGCCATACGAGAGCGCATGGTATACGGTACATGTAATTAGAAAATCTACATAGCCTAGTCATCGTTTGAATTCGTCTAAACTGGGTTCGATTCTACTTTTAGCTATCGTACATAGCATAGTTGTATCGCATTGCATAGTTTTAGTGATTTGTACTGACCGCAGCCGGAGAAAGCGGACTGTCACCAGATTCAGGTCGCTTTCAGATCGTCTAAATTTCACATTTGTTGAAAATTTTCCATCATCATTCATGTAATAATACTAAGCTAGAGATTCCAATTTCCGTGTGTGTTGAAGAGACATCCTTAGTAATTGTGATGATGTGTAAATTCGGCAACATGAAAGACAGTGTGATTCTTTGTTATAATAATAATAATAATAATAATAATATTATTATTATTATTATTATTATTCATGATAATAAATTATATCTAATAAAGTCATATAATAATAATAATAATATTAATAATAATAATAATAATAATAATAATAATAATAATAATAATTGCAGCACGGGCTGTGGGCACTCTGGTCCCACAGCCAGCGCTGACGGCAGTTCTGCCCATTGCGGTGACGCCTGAGCACATTCAAGCGCGCCAATTCTGTACGCGGGCACGCACTCATACATGTACACACGCTCACGCAGGGTGTACATGCAGCGGCCCTGCCTTCCACCATCCCAATTCTCTACCTCACTAACATAAAGTTGGTACATTGCGTATTGGTTGATTTAAAAGCTCTGCCAATTCAACTTATAAAAGTACTGATTTAATATATCATTACTATTCCTGGAAACAGGAAAAGCTGCGCGTCTGTCAGAAAAGCATTTAGCTATTTTTCGAAATTTTCGGTTAAATTTTATTTGTTTTTCATTATCCAGTCGTATTTTGCGAAAAAAGTCAAGTCGATAAACTCAGAGTTAAACTTAAGTTCATAAGCTGTGGAAGTTGCCAATTTTGTACCAAAAACAGAATAATTTCAATCATGCTACATTCAGTGCATTTTGATGCAAAATTTGGCGGTCTGTCGATGTCTTTTGCCCTAAACGCGTTAGACTTAAGCGAAGCTAAAATTGAAACTCAAATCTTCTGCAGGTTGCTATTGTCACCAGAAGCAATTTTTGTGAAGAAATTCTGGCTCATGGATATGTCAGTTGAGATACCAGTTCTATCGGAGATGGGCTCCATTGTTGAGGACATTTTCCTCGAAAAACCACCTCGATTCCCTGCGAATCTGAGCCAAGAAGAAATCGACGACTGCTACAAGCTGTTCAAGCACAGGAAGCCAGCCAAGTGCCTGAGCGAGCTCACAATAAAAGATGTTGTTCGGTTAACACCGCAATGGCTGACGGAGGTGCACAAATATCTCGACCAGTATCCTGAGAAGGTGGCGAGGTGAGTCTCATGTTGGCTGTTGGTTATCTATTCTTCTCGGGGTAGCCCCGGCTGCTTGCAGAATCTGTCGCTCAGCCGGCAAGGAGACATGCGCACTTCAAGCGGCATTGTTACAACCGGGGAGAGGCATTACTGCCCATTCCGCCGACTCCCCTGAGCAGGGACACAAGCGCGCGGATACGTACGCAGTCATACGCACAGGCACACACTCACACAGGAGTGTACAGCGGCCCTAACTTTATTTATCGTTAGGCATGTACACTTCACTGCGCCTTGGGGGTTGGCCCTCGGGCGTCAATGCACGAGCAGAGCCAAGCCGAGATTCCAATTTAGCCCCAAATTAATGTGATTGCACTTGGAATCGAGCCTAGGCCGCTGGCACATAAAAGTGCCGCGCCAGACCACTAGTTTACGGTCCCCCTTCATCGTCTGTTGATGCACACTCTCTGTGCTTTGAGGGCGAGAATTCACTGCACATGTCCCATGCCAGTTTTTGTGCACAAGCCCCAAGTTAATGCGGCCGCACACGGAATCGAACCTAGCTAAGTACTTCTGGAGCGAGAGTCAGACGCTGAGCTTCCTTTATTTAAAACAGAAAGTCTCTCTAAAGTCCCCTCCTGCGAACAAACTGTTGGCATTAATAATTCGAGTTATGATCATAAATATCAACAGACAAATGTACGATGGTACAATTTTTAGGAAAAATAGGGAAAACCCTGTGGGAAAACCCTGTGGGAAAACCCTGTGGGAAAACCCTGTGGGAAAACCCTGTGGGAAAACCCTGTGGGAAAACCCTGTGGGAAAACCCTGTGGGAAAACCCTGTGGGAAAACCCTGTGGGAAAACCCTGTGGGAAAACCCTGTGGGAAAACCCTGTGGGAAAACCCTGTGGGAAAACCCTGTGGGAAAACCCTGCGGTAAAACCCTGCGGTAAAACCCTGTGGGAAAGTCTGTGGGAAAACCCTGTGGGAAAACCCTGTGGGAAAACCCTGTGGGAAAGTCTGTGGGAAAACCCTGTGGGAAAACCCTGTGGGAAAACCCTGCGGTAAAACCCTGCGGTAAAACCCTGTGGGAAAGTCTGTGGGAAAACCCTGTGGGAAAACCCTGTGGGAAAACCCTGTGGGAAAACCCTGTGGGAAAACCCTGTGGGAAAACCCTGTGGGAAAACCCTGTGGGAAAACCCTGTGGGAAAACCCTGTGGGAAAACCCTGTGGGAATGTCTGTGGGAAAATATTTTGGGAAAACACCCAGCTAGGAAAACTCCTCAGTAAAAAGCATTGCCCCAGCTAGGAAAGCATTTCCCAAACTGTCGGTGGGAAAACCTCGGTGGAGGAAGTTCAGGCAGAAGTGTATTAATACGGTGGATACTCGTACGCATACATAATCACCTTACTACCTGCAGGCAGGTCACCGAGCGAAGTCTTTTGCACTTGCCGCCATCGATGCTAAACTCGAGCCTGTTGTCAACGCTGCGCGAGAAGCAGCTAGTTTTGGCTAACAGATCCGTAGTGTTCTACAGCAGCATCGCCAGCAGCTATTATTGGTCGCTGTTCCCGACCGGTCGGAGGAACGAGAGTCGCTACAAAGTTGAGACGGGCCTGCGCCGATCGCTAGAACGCGTTTACGCCCTGCGACAAGCGCACAAAACGGGGTCAGCTATCATTCGGCACTATGTCGACATGATGAAAGCCGAGGTGAACGAGGACGATATCGACTACGAAGAGGTTCGACGGTTGCTTCTGTACGACATTCGAACTGTCTGCCCGATCCAGGCGATTCTTTATCACCTGCTGGTTCAAAAGGTGATTACTGCTCCAATGTACAATTTAGTAGACATCAGCAGCTACCAGTCAGTACCGATTTACGTTGGCGATACCGATTTAACTTGCAATTTGCCGAGGTAAGTTGGAAAATGTTTATTTCTAATTTAGTAGAGTAAATTATGTATAAAAATCTGCAATCAATGATTTATCAAATGCGTCAATTAAAAGACCGAGACATCTCACTATCGTGTCCCCTCTCTTAAAAATTATCCAAGGAGCATTGAGCTGTTTTCCAACCTTTCAAGGCGAATTTGATGAACCATGCGTTGACACGAAATTCCCATTTTATCCCAATTCATCCCCTGGGAGACCCTGAACAGTGAACATGGGTACATGTAGATGTGTAGCGTTCTTCTGGCATTTCAGATTTCTGGTGCACAACTTTGAAGACTACTCATTGGACGCCTGTCGCATCGCGTACAACGTCGGGGAAGAAGGCAAACGCCAGCTCCGCGAGTACCGCGCCGCCGCAATCGGCATTCTAGCCGATTTCGCACACGATCGCGTCAGAGACGTGCACCACAAGCAGCACTTAGTGGAAGCCGTCGGAGCCGGAGGCAGCGACGCATTCGAATCGTCGATGAACATTCTCGACCACAGAGGCAACCAGCCAGGCATGGACACGAGGCGCAGTCAGCACATCAAGTCCGTGTGCCACGAGCTGTACGGCTCCAGTCGCAGCGACTGGCACGCACTGCTCCATATGGCCAGGTACAATTAAGATCAAATTAATGACCTCAAACAGTTAGTTAATAAACTCTACAGTGTAGTTTTGGTGATATGAACCGATTCCTATTTATTGTAAATTATTCTGACGTGCTATATATGTACATGTAAGTTGAATTCAGAAAAGCATCGATAATCATATTTTATCTTTTACATTGTAAGTTTTTTCGTTTTCCAGCAGAAAATGAATGTACATGTGCAGGCAATCGAAAACTCGCCAATTGGAGATCAATTAAGCGCTAAGATCCGATAGCCCGTTTGCTTTACCTACATTTATAACTCATAAATATTCGTTGATTGTCAGACCGCACACCAGAATGACTCAAACCGTTGATATTCGTCAATGCTTATTAAAGCATTATAGCGCTGCTTGCCACAGTGACACCCAAATCTAAGCCTGATCTTTCCCGAAAGAAAGAAGTAAATGGTTGACCACAAACCGTTCCAGCCGGCTATGATAAGCAAGGCTTCCCTGACAGATTTTACAGTACTATGACTTGAGCAAACTGTCTAAGAGCATTTTTCAGCCTCACCCAGACCTTCAAAGCGTTTCTGTTGAATTTTATAGTAGAAGTCTTTACTTAGTAATTTTTGGGATTTTTTGCCTTTTAGCTGAAAATCATTCGATAGAGTTAATTCTACAATGGATAAATTAAGAGAGCATTAAAAAAGATAGTTGATAATTTTTGGCGGAATTGCTGGGATGTCAAGGCTTACGGGGGGAATTGTTGAGATGAAAGTCATAAAAACGGAGCAGACCCGGCCAGTAGCTATTTGAAGTAGTAATCCCTAGAGAGAGCTTCAGCTGCTTTAAAAAAGGTGTTATGTAAGAGCTGTCTTTGCTCCAATACTCATTAATTTCAGTCTTCTTCTTGTTGGAGCCCATATTAAAATGCATTCCTAGGACTTTCTTTGTCTCGTATACAGGTACAATGTACTGTATTTCATGGAACACGAATATCCATATAAATTCTTTAGAAGCTGAAATTTTTATTCAAAATCCATTTAGTCTTTGATGTTAACTTGCACGCGTAAAATATTAAAAGTAGCACGGAATATTCTACTTCTCGTTCGTTCTACCAATTAATATAAAGCTCGACGGACTTTTAACCAAATATTACATCAAGCATTACATCAAAAACTATAAACTAATGGAACGCATTTTTAGCTGTTGCTTTAAATAGGCTGTAAAGTTACAGTGTTGTGTTATAAAAAAACCTAGTCGAATTGGGGAAAATTTTACTTAAAAATATTCAAAAAAAATTTTTGCACCAACTTTCGCGCTGTTTCGTCAGTAGTTTAATTGTAAATCAAGATCTAGTGAGCTGGCGCTAACGTCGCTAATCGTTTAAAATTGAACCATTGAGTGCAAAGTCCGTGTCATTTTGACTCATCTGATCACCCTAATACACACTATACTGGTTGCATCATCGCATGCAAAGACTAGTGTCTTCTATAATTCGTTGTAGCCAAATTACTTTCACTACCATTTCAACAACACAAAATCACATATTAAGTTTACATAAGTGTCTTCAGTTTTCAGCAAGAAACATGTCTGCTCCAGGCGAAAAGCTAAGCAAGAAGTAAGATATTTTTAAAGATTTTTATGTATTATTTTATATTTTTAAGGCATTTAAAGCTTAGGCCTAACAGTAATAGTTGATAGATGATAGAAAACTTAATTTTAAACAAGTTTAGGTTTTCTTTTTCTATTGAATCTTTTTACTCAAAAAATTGTGCTTCTATTACCCCTTATATTTATAACCTTGATAAAGATGTCAAGATTTAGATGTAAAGTTTATAGAAATTTAAGAGATTTTTGTATAATAAAAAACTAGGTTCTACACTCAAATCTATTAATTAAGAGGCTTAAGCTTAATCGGGCACTAATTTTATGTTTTAAAATTTGTTATAATGCATCTGACATCAAAAAGCTACAAAAGTCTATGGTCAAAATGTTAACTAGTGAATAAGTCTTAACAGAAACAAATAAAAAATATTATTGTCTATGGTCAAACTGCCAATGAACAGCAAAAGCTTTACACGTTATAGTAGTGTGAAATCTATAATTAAACATTCCCAAATGGCTTCACTGGGTTCAGTTGATGCTATAATTCCTCTAAGTATGTTTTGAATAGGGCTTGTAAAGTCCTATGCATGGCGCGCAGCATAGCCTTGCTAAATTTAGGACTTTACTTTTAGTCATTTGTTATTTGTCAACTTGTTAAAAATCATTGATGCTTAGACTTGACCATAGACCTTTTTTCAAGTCAAAAAATTTTCAAATGTTTTGGCCATAGACTATTGTAGCTTTCTGGGGTTAGATACATTATAACAAGTTTTGAAGCATTGAATTAGTGCTTAATTGGACTTAAGTCTCTTAAAAATATTTGTTTGTATTTGAAATAGGCCTAGTTCATAGTTTACTTTTCTAAGTCAAAATTATTTATTGAACAAAACTTAACAATTGCTAGCACATAACATATATATCATAAGTATATTTGTTTTTCTGGTATAAACTTGAATTTATGGCGAGGATATCACTTTTTCCAGTGTACCATATATAAAATAGCTATTTGTACTTAAAATAGTTTGTACTTACTTTTTTGGAGTCAAAATAATTTAATAAACCAAACTTGACAATTGCCATATGCTCCATAGTCTCGATCATGCTGGGTGCATACCCAAACAAAAATTGAATATTTATAAATGTATGCCGAAAAAAATATAGTGCACACCCATTCTCAAAAATACGCTACTGTTGCAACAATAAATGACCTTTTTTTATATTGTGACAATAAAATACCTTTTTTAAATTGCATAATAAACCCTTATTGCCAAATGATTTAGTTGTTTTTTATGCTTTTTTGGCTATACAATTAATAGTGGAAAATTTATACACGTAAAGATTTGTTTAAATGATCTTTACGACCTTGAAAAAACTGGAAAGCTGAAATTTGCGCTTTAAAATGAACTTTTTTCATCTTTTTTCTATTTCACAATAACTTTTACGTGTGATTCTATAAAGTGCGCACTAGGTATGCATGCATACTATTTTCTCAGAGTGATGCATGCCAATTGTGCACGCCTAATTTTGGCATGCAAGGCCAATGCATGCCCAAATTTTTGGACATATATTACATGATCTGGAGTGTGGCATATGCTAAACATTATGGACTTTTTGAACTTTAGGTAGATAATAAAAGTAGTTGCAGCTTTGATAGGATCATAATTTTTTCTATAGTTTTTTGCCATAGTGCAGAAAGATGTCTATGTACAACGATGTGAATTTAAATTTTGGCTTATTGTATAATAGTATGACAGGGATTGAAAAATGGCCTTCTTGAACTTTAGGTAGATAAAATAGTTGCAGTTTTAATAGGATCATTATATTTGTGTATATGGGTTTTTGATAATGCTGATTTCAAATTTGAGCTTCATTTTTTGTAGCTTAAAGCCAACTACGAGGGTATAGGGAATGGGGAGTTTTAGGGTGGGGAGATTCTTTATGGGGATTGATTTTATGTACCTAAACTTCAATAGAGGTATAAGGGTCTATTGAAGATTAGGTAGATAAATTCAGAGACTGAGGGGGTGGGAGGCAAGTCTCAAAGGGGGGGCTAACAATTACCAACAACCAAGGCATAGGGAATGGGGATGTTAGAGCAGGAAGAATCTTCATGGGGATTTATTTTATGTACCTAAACTTCAATAGAGGCATAGAAGTCTATTGAAGATTAGGTAGATAAACTCATGGACTGAGGGAAGGTCTCGGGAGGGGCTAACAATTGTCAACAACTGGGGCATGGGGAATGTGGGATTTTAGGGTGGGGAAAATTTTCATGGGGATTGATTTTACATACCTAAACTTGAATAAAGGCATGGGGGTCTATGGAAGATTAGGTAGATAAATTTGGAGACTGAGGGGGGTAATAAGGAGAAAATTGAAATGAAGCTTAAATTAAAAATTCAACAATTTATCAAAAATATAACCATGGAAAAAATTATAATCCTATCAAAACTAATTGATATTAGCAGCTGTAGTTACCTTCAGAATTGAGACAACACAGATTAGTAGAAATTAGTATAGGTAAACAAGTAAAGAATATACAGCTAGTAGTAATCAACAATGAGGGAACAACAGTGAATCAAAAAGTGGGTGGTGAAGGGTAGGTGGCACCATTAGTCAGCATTTTTTTAAAAAAGTAAACTGATGTGGCACTCTCACTACACTATAACAAATTGAGTGAAAAAAATAAAAATAGACACTATTTTTTCAGAGATAAAATTCAAATCCTCTAAATGTTTTTTAAGAATGATTTCATAAAGTTTTGGAAAATATTACATTAGAAAGTTATGATTCTAAAAAAAGTTCAACTTTCAAACACAATTCTCCAAAACTGCTTGTATCAAATTACTAGTAGTTATATAGGAGTTTAACAAATCGAGCTCCTGTTACCTCTGAGGATAATTTTTGCAGTTTTTTTGCTTTATTATCATTTTGGACAGCCTCTATCTAAGACTCTGGTGAAAGTTTCAGAATAATCAGAAAATTGAAGTATTTTACATACCTAAAGTTCAAGAAGACCAAAAATAGTACTTTGCACCCCCCAAAAAAGAGAAATGTACAATATGTATGACAGGTGATCCTAGTATACAACAGAACTTTCCATCATATACCTATCCTTTCGCACTATAGGTTTTTTAGCATTCTTTTAGTTTACAATCATTTCAAACAATGACGATCACCACTTAAAATAGTTGTAAAACATAAAAACCAATAACCAATAAAAAGTTGGCAAACTAACTCTATTTCAAAGGATGGTTAAGATTATTGTAGCTTACAAGTATATCTTCAGTTTACAATTATCCAAATATATGTTTCCCATTAAAATTATTGTGAACCAAAGCTGGCTATAGGAAAGGGTATCAAATAGTCCCATGTGTCAAGTAAAGTAGCAAGTTTGAGCTAGTAGCTTATATACTTCGGGTGTGTCATAAGTAATGTCACTGCAGGCTTCTGTCTAAAATATGTAGGCACATGGACTTGTGGGTAGTGTAGCTGCAAAGTATACTTAGTGAAGCAATAGCTGTGCATTTGAGACGTGCATAGATTGTTTATGGCCCAAGCTATCGCAAGAATACGCCAAGCAGATTTAGCAAGTGCAACGCGATGAAAAATCGTCTATGCAGCGAACAAAAATAACCATGAATCTCGACAAGACGCCTGCACCTAGCAGATCCGCAAGGTGTTCAGCAGCCGGGGCTTGAATGACATCCTAAACTGCCTGGTTGCTGAGGATGAAAGCTGGCTCCACCTGGATGGCAAGGGCAGCAAGGCAGACAACCGCTGCTGGCTGGGAGCTGGGGTCTGCTGCCGACCGTGACCACGAGGTCCGTCTCGGACAAGAAGACCATGCTGCTGGTGGCCTTTACGCCAAACAAAGATGTCTCATCGAGGGTCAAACGTCAAGTTCGATTGTCAGTAGTTTTTATCCGCTTTTGCCCGGCACACTGGGGTCCTTTTGGCGCACTCTTCGGTCAAATCCATGTCTCCTGGACGAGGTTCTGTGGCAGGTGGACACCGCACGGTCGCACACCTGTAAGCCTGTTTCGAATTTTCTACCTGCACGGCGAGTGAATCTGCTCTGACAGAGTCCCTACAGCCCGGACCTCAACTTGTGCGACAGATTTCTGTTCAAATGGCTAAAGGCTGACTTTTCCAAGAAGAGTTTCGCAAGTCATGAAGAGGTCAAACAGGCCGCGTTGCACTGGTTATGGCTGTTGGATTAAAAACACCTGCAGGCTGAGGTGGACAAGCTGTATGAGCACTGCCAGAGAGTGATTGATATTGGGGGACTCTATATTGTTGAGTGGTACAGTTTTGTTCATCTGCGATTGCAAGTTCGTCTGTTTTCACATCAGTGACATAACTTTTGACACACCCGAAGTATCACCTTTGGTTTACGATCACCTAAATTTGTTTCCCATTAAAATGTTTGTGAACCAAAGTTGGCTATAGGAAAGCGTGTCAAATATGACAAATAGTCACATGCAGAAAACCACTGCTCATTCCAGTTTGAAAGCATCAAAAATCCCCTTTACCTTTGCACCCTTCCCCCTCTCACCTTCAGTTTACAAAATCACTACATATGCACTCTGCTAAATCATCGCAAATCAAAGCTAGCAATATGACCTTTACTCTAAGTGCATATCCATATGCATATATGCCCAACCTCAAAATTTTGCCCATCTGGTGCAACTTAGTTTTGTCTAGATTTGCAACTTAGTTCCTCCTTATTGTGACTTAGTTCCTCCCAATTGTGACTTAGTTCCTCCCAATTGTGACTTAGTTCCTCCCAATTGTGACTTAGTTCCTCCCAATTATGACTTAGTTCCTCCCAATTGTGACTTAGTTCCTCCCAATTGTGACTTAGTTCCTCCCAATTGCGACTTAGTTCCTCCCAATTGTGACTTAGTTCCTCTCAATTGTGACTTAGTTCCTCTCAATTGTGACTTAGTTCCCCCAATTGGGACTTAATTTTTGCTTTAGTATATAGTTATATTTCTGATTTTTTGCTTTTAAATGTATTCATAGGGGCATCATCATTGGGGGGACAAGGAAAAACTATGTGCCATGTGCCAACAATGCATTTTAATTGTCCTTCCAACTCCAACTTTTGAACTATTATGGTAATCTGCAATAATTTTGTTTCAAGGCAACAAAACATAGTGCCTATGGCACCATAATGAGCATTGTGACAATACTAATTCTGAAAATAATGTACACTGTACATGTAGAAATCTTGTACAAGTATATATATATAAACCATATATGCACATACATGTACATGTTTATCATTTTATCCATTTTCAATTTTGTCATTTCTACTCAACTTAACATACATACGCAAATAGACAAATGGTACATGTACAATTGCCAATACAAATGAACAAGTATACAGGATATACATAAGTAGTAAGCAGAAATATCATTTAAATTCTCTAGCATATTTCATGTTGGAAATTTCTGCAGGTGTCTTTTTTATTTATCCTCAATCCAAGCATGCATGAAAAGTTGCAAAGGATACTCAGAAAAAATATCACCTTCAATCCATTCAGTACATGGCCAGAAAAGTTGACGGAATATTGCAGCCAAGGTCTGAACTGCACTGTATGTCCCTTTGCCAGTATACCAGACTACACTTACATTGCCAGGGGACAATCTACACTAGATGCTATCCACAATTATGGCCATTGGCTGAAATTGTGCAATAGAGATCAAAGTTTATGCATTTTGTCCTAAATTTGTAAAATGAACCTAAAAATATGAAATTTATTGAATAACTAAGGAATATACATTCTTGCATGAGCTTAAGACTGATTAAAAACTGTCATCACAGATACTAGAATAACCAGATACCCACTCAGCACATTTGCGTGTAAGCTACTTTCAGTTCAGTAGTAAGTTAAACAAGGATTTTAATGTATTTATGAAGCCAAGGCACATTTATTGGCTCTTACCCCCCCCCCCAGCCTAAACCCTCCAACTGCGCCTGTCCACACTTCCCCCCCCAACCCAATTTTTCTTTTTATAAAATAGCTTATGTAGTCTTATTTGTTACTCAACTGAAAGTAGACAGCTGTTTTACCAGGTATATATGCCCAAGTGGCCTTTTAGTATCTGTGGTGAGCATTGGAAACTGAGAAATTCCCTCATAAGCATTGGCATCTCAGAAGTTCACAATATTAGCTGTAAATTAACAAACTCCAATCTGTTAACTGAACATTTAGTGAGCAAAAGAGGCGTCTCAAAGCCGAGCAGAAGGCGCAGGAGAAGGCCGCCAAGGAGGCCGCTGCAGCTGCGGCAGCCCCAGCCAACAAGACTGGCGCCAAAGCCGCAGCAATAGATATGGACGACATTGATCCCACTAAGTACTTCGAGTTGCGCAGCGCCGCAATTGGCGCCATGAAGGAGAGCGGCGCCACGCCTTATCCGCACAAATTTCACGTGTCAATATCGTTGACCGATTTTATCGCCAAATATGGGCATCTGCAGGCTGGCCAAACTGAGGACGTGACAGTCAGTATTGCTGGCCGGATACACTCTAAGCGATTGCAGGTATGTTGATTTGTGCCTTATTTTTAGTATTGAATATCAAGGGCGACTACTACTACTACTACTACTAAGGGGCACGCATTGAATAGTATAATCTATCTATCTGTATTCTGTAGCCCAAATAGCAGTTACGTAGTTACATGTAGTGTTGTGTGCTTAACTGTTATACTTGCTGAAGATTATACTACTTAATGTGCATGCACATAAGCAGTAGAATAGTAGTCAGCGGTTATTAATAACCGCTATTTGTTCTTTATGAGTAACTTGAGTTTTTACTACTACTGTTACTACTAGTACTACCACTACTACAGTACTACTACTACTACTACTGCTTCTGCTACTACTAATACTACTACTACTACTACTACTACTACTACTACTACTAATATTAATACTACTACCAAATTTACACCGCCAGGGCTCAAAGCTGATTTTCTACGATATCCGCGGCGAGGGCACTAAGCTGCAAATTCTAGCCAACGCTGGCAATTACACTGGGCCGGACTTTCACAAGACCAACGAGGAGCTCAAGCGAGGCGACATTGTCGGCGTGATTGGCAAGCCGACTCGGTCGGCTAAGGGCGAGCTGAGCATCCTGCCTACTGAGATGCGCCTGCTGGCACCGTGCCTTCGCCAGCTGCCGCATCTGCACTATGGCCTCAAGGATAAGGAGACTCGATTCAGACAGCGACATTTGGATCTGATCATTAACTCTGAGGTGCGACAGCGGTTCATCATGAGGGCTCGGATTATTACCTATGTTCGCAGGTTCGTAAATTTTTAAATAGCCAATACTATAGCTAAAACTTTGACCCCCAGAATCGAATATGCTCCAAGGGTGAGATTCTTAATCCTGCGGCTCTCTAAGGATGAGATTCTTAATCATGCGGTTCTCTAAGGATGAAATTCTTAATCCTGTGCCTCTCAAAGGGTGAGATTCTTCATTCTGCTGCTCTCTAGGGTGAGATTCTTTAATATTGTGGCTCTCTAAGGGTGAGATTCTTAATCCTGCGGCTCTCTAAGAATGAGATTCTTAATCCTGTGCCTCTCAAAGGGTGAGATTCTTCATTCTGCTGCTCTCTAGGGGTTAGATTCTTTAATATTGTGGCTCTCTAAGGGTGAGATTCTTAATCCTGCGGCTCTCTAAGGATGAGATTCTTAATCCTGCTGCTCTCAAAGGGTGAGATTCTTCATTCTGCTGCTCTCTAGGGTGAGATTCTTTAATATTGTGGCTCTCTAAGGGTGAGATTCTTAATCCTGCGGCTCTCTAAGGGTGAGATTCTTATCCTGCGGCTCTAAGGGTGAGATTCTTCTCCTGCGGCTCTCTAAGGGTGAGATTCTTATCCTGCGGCTCTAAGGGTGAGATTCTTCTCCTGCGGCTCTCTAAGGGTGAGATTCTTCTCCTGCGGCTCTCTAAGGGTGAGATTCTTATCCTGCGGCTCTCTAAGAGTGAAATTCTTCATCCTGCTGCTCTCTTGGGGTGAGATTCTCCATTCTGCGGCTCTCTAAAGGGTGAGATTCTTAATCCTGCGGCCTTAAGGGTGAGATTCTTCATCCTGCTGCTCTCTAGGGGTGAGATTCTTAATCCTGCTGCTCTCTAAGGGTGAGATTCTTCATCCTGCTGCTCTCTAAGGGTGAGATTCTTAATCCTGTGGCTCTCTAAGGGTGAGATTCTTCATCCCGTGACTCTCAAGAGCTCAAGATTCTTCACTCAGAGTCCTGAGGATGCAGACCTCTTTAATCCTGCAACGTTATCTTCTAGGGTAGAATTTTGAATTATTATCACTCAAAGCTACTCAGTTTCAAGACAGTGCTAACTCTCATTCATCTGGCGCAGGTTCCTAGACCAGATGGGCTTCCTGGAGGTTGAGACACCCATCATGAACGTGATCCCTGGCGGCGCCACTGCTAAGCCATTTGTGACGCATCACAACGAGCTTGACCGAGATCTGTACCTTCGAGTCGCTCCCGAGCTGTTCCTCAAACAGCTGATCGTTGGCGGCTTCGATCGGGTGTACGAAATTGGCCGACAATTTCGCAATGAAGGCATCGACATGACTCATAATCCCGAGTTCACCATGTGCGAGTTCTACATGGCCTACGCTGATTACAATGATCTCATGGCCATCACTGAGCAGCTTCTGTCCGGCTTAGTCAAGGAGCTCACCGGATCTCACAAGATCGTCTATCATCCGGAGGAAGGTGTGGAATGGGAGGTGGACTTCACGCCGCCGTTCCGTCGGTTGGATCTGTACGCCGAGCTGGGCAAACGGCTTGGGGTGGCGCTGCCTCCCCCGGATACGCTGGGCACGGAGGAAGCCAGGTATTAATTATTTGACAGGTTGAGGCATGCGGTTTTGACCATATATTCTGTCCGCCACTCTCACCCTTCATTCAGACCCTCACCCTTCATCCAGACCATTCACCCTCACCCTTCATCCAGACCCTTCACCCTTCACCCTCACCCTTTATCTAGGCCTTGCACTCTCACCCTTCATCCAGACCATTCACCCTCACCCTTCATCCAGACCCTTCACCCTTCACCCTCACCCTTTATCTAGACCTTGCACTCTCACCCTTCATCCAGACCCTTCACCCTCACCCTTTATCCAGACCTTGCACTCTCACCCTTCATCCAGACCCTTCACCCTCACCCTTTATCCAGACCTTGCACTCTCATTCTTCATCCAGACCCTTCACCCTCACCCTTCATCCAGACCATTCACCCTCACCCTTCATCCAGACCTTTCACCCTCACCCTTCATCCAGACCCTTCACCCTTCACCCTCACCCTTTATCTAGACCTTGCACTCTCACCCTTCATCCAGACCCTTCACCCTTCACCCTCACCCTTTATCTAGACCTTGCACTCTCACCCTTCATCCAGACCCTTCACCCTCACCTTCACCCTTCATCCAGACCCTTCACCCTCACCCTTCATCCAGATCTTTCACTCACTCATCATGACCCTTCACTTTTCCATTATTCACTCTAGCTCTTAACCCTTCCTTTAACACTGCTTCATTAGCAATGCTTTATTGTCTCTATTACATTTTACTGATCACCTTTTATCCCCCAATCTCTTAATCTTAATCATACCTGTATGCCAGTCTCCCTGACCCCGATTAACAGGGCTCTATTCGACCGGCTTTGTGTTGAGCGCAACGTAGAATGCCAGCCGCCCAGGACAGTGCCCCGCCTGTTGGACAAACTGGCTGGCGACTTCTTAGAGACTGAGTGTATTAATCCCACTTTCCTGATTAACCATCCGCAGGTGAGTTCATTTTATTAGCGATCGATACCTGAGGGTTAGCGGGCATCTCAGACATCAGAGGGACTGATGAGGGGGTTAGCCGGCATCTCAAACATCAGAGAGACTGATGAGGGGGTTAGCAGGCATCTCAAACATCAGAGGGACTGATGAGGGGGTTAGCAGGCATCTCAAACATCAGAGGGACTGATGAGGGGGTTAGCAGGCATCTCAAACATCAGAGGGACTGATGAGGGGGTTAGCAGGCATCTCAAACATCAGAGGGACTGATGAGGGGGTTAGCAGGCAGCTCAAACATCAGAGGGACTGATGAGGGGGTTAGCAGGCATCTCAAGCATCAGAGGGACTGATGAGGGGGTTAGCAGGCATCTCAAACATCAGAGGGACTGATAAGGGGGTTAGCAGGCATCTCAAACATCAGAGGGACTGATGAGGGGGTTAGCCGGCATCTCAAACATCAGAGAGACTGATGAGGGGGTTAGCAGGCATCTCAAACATCAGAGAGACTGATGAGGGGGTTAGCCGGCATCTCAAACATCAGAGAGACTGATGAGGGGGTTAGCCGGCAGCTCAAACATCAGAGGGACTGATGAGGGGGTTAGCAGGCAGCTCAAACATCAGAGGGACTGATGAGGGGGTTAGAAGGCATCTCAAACATCAGAGAGACTGATGAGGGGGTTAGCAGGCATCTCAAACATCAGAGGGACTGATGAGGGGGTTAGCAGGCATCTCAAACATCAGAGGGACTGATGAGGGGGTTAGCAGGCAGCTCAAACATCAGAGGGACTGATGAGGGGGTTAGCAGGCATCTCAAGCATCAGAGGGACTGATGAGGGGGTTAGCAGGCATCTCAAACATCAGAGGGACTGATGAGGGGGTTAGCAGGCATCTCAAACATCAGAGGGACTGATGAGGGGGTTAGCAGGCATCTCAAACATCACAGGGACTGATGAGGGGGTTAGCAGGCATCTCAAACATCAGAGGGACTGATGAGGGGGTTAGCAGGCATCTCAAACATCAGAGGGACTGATGAGGGGGTTAGCAGGCATCTCAAACATCAGAGGGACTGATGAGGGGGTTAGCAGGCATCTCAAACATCAGAGGGACTGATGAGGGGTAGCGGGCATTCTCAAGCATCAGAGGGACTGATGAGGGGTAGCGGGCATTCTCAAGCATCAGAGGGACTGATTAGGGGTAGCGGGCATTCTCAAGCATCAGAGGGACTGATTAGGGGTAGCGGGCATTCTCAAGCATCAGAGGTACTGATGAGGGAGGGGTAGCGGGCATCCCAAGGTACTTATGGTTAAGAAGGCGCTAGCTTGAACCGTGCAATTCAGATGCTGTCTTACGTACTGTGAATTGAGTCTTGCGGCACAGAATCGCGCGCATCCCCATTGCCAGATCATGTCTCCCCTGGCTAAGTGGCACCGGTCCATCCCAGGCCTGACGGAACGCTTCGAACTGTTCGCCTGCCGACGCGAGATTTGCAACGCCTATACGGAATTGAACGACCCCATAGTGCAACGCCAGCTATTCGAAGCCCAGGCTGCTGCTAAAGCGCAAGGCGACGAAGAGGCCATGTTTGTTGACGAGACTTTTCTCGGCGCATTAGAGATGGGCCTGCCGCCAACTGCCGGCTGGGGTCTGGGACTGGACCGGCTTGCTATGTTCCTGACCGACACCAACAACATCAAGGAGGTGCTGTTCTTCCCGGCGATGAAACCGGAGGCCAACACTGAGAGCTCCGGTTCGGCCGCGGCGGCCGCTAGTGCTAATCACGAAAGTTGAACAACTACTATCGTATTTGTTTGCAATGAAACTACTGTCAGTAGCTGAATTAAACACGTTAACCGCTTTTATTTGTTCTATGAAAGACGGCTGGTGTAGACAGGCGGAATTCTTTGTTTCTTAGAACCAAATACTTTTGAAGGCTGTTTTGTCTCTAAGATAAAAAACTTTTAATCACAATGTGTGTCCAACTAGGATGAGTAAACATTTTCTAAGAAACAAAAGCATCCCGTCCTACCTGAGCCGCGTTTTCTCGTGTTTCTGGGGTGAATACTCTGTGATTTTCGTCTGGCTATTTTTCTTGCTTATTGTTTATTTTGTTTATCTTTTTGGTTCACACATTCAAAGTTTCTCTCTGCGCACTAGGAATGCAATGGAAAAAAATAAACTGTTATTTCTAGACATAAGAAATCAAAATTTGAGAAGTTGCGCACTTCTTCCCCTTAGCTGAATTGCTTACACTATTAAATTTATTGTCTAGAATGTGTGCTTGTGTGTTAGCTTCCTTTGTTGCCTGCTCTTTCTCCATATATAGAATCTAATTTTAACCACCTAAACCCTCTTTATTTTGCTTCCCTTAATTATCACCGGTTTGTTTGCGTTCACTTTAACATAATTAATTGAGTGAGTTTATTAATCTATCATATATTCGAGCCGCCATGAATTTACACACACTTCTCCTGCAATTCGATATTCATAATTATAATATATTAATGCCTATTGTTTTTCTCTTCTGGGCCAGAATCTATGGCCATTTTTGTGCGTGTGCTCCTATTTGATTGGATGAAAAAAATCACTTGTCAGGTTTGATTGTTGCTGACTGAGTTGTCCAAGTATGAAAGCAATGCAACGGACTCTCTGACCTGTTGTCTGGCGTAGGAAACCATTGTTGACTTTGACTTACTGTTATTTCTATGGATTTTAACTCCATTTTAATTAATTTAACTACTAGAGCTGGCAAAGATAGTTTACAGATAGGTGTTACAATCCTTTGGCATATGCGCCTTCTCCTATTGGTCCTGTGGCTTACCCGCCTTCTCCTATTGGTCCTGTGACTTACCCGCCTTCTCCTATTGGTCCTGTGGCTTACCCACCCGCCTTCTCCTATTGGTCCTGTGGCTTACCCACCCGCCTTCTCCTATTGGTCCTGTGACTTACCCGCCTTCTCCTATTGGTCCTGTGGCTTACCCGCCTTCTCCTATTGGTCCTGTGGCTTACCCGCCTTCTCCTATTGGTCCTGTGGCTTACCCGCCTTCTCCTATTGGTCCTGTGGCTTATCCGCCTTCTCCTATTGGTCCTGTGGCTTACCCGCCTTCTATTGGTCCTGTGGCTTACCCGCCTTCTCCTATTGGTCCTATGGCTTACCCGCCTTCTCCTATCGGTCCTGTGGCTTACCCGCCTTCTATTAGTCCTGTGGCTTACCCGCCTTCTCCTATTGGCCCTGTGGCTTACCCACCCGCCTTCTCCTATTGGTCCTGTGCTTACCCGCCTTCTCCTATTGGTCCTGTGCTTACCCGCCTTCTCCTATTGGTCCTGTGGCTTATCCGCCTTCTCCTATTAGTCCTGTGGCTTACCCACCCGCCTTCTCCTATTGGTCCTGTGGCTGTGGCTTACCCGCCTTCTATTGGTCCTGTGGCTTACCCGCCTTCTATTGTTCCTGTGGCTTACCCTACCCGCCTTCTATTGGTCCTGTGGCTTACCCGCCTTCTCCTATTGGTCCTGTGGCTTATCCTCTGGTCTTTTAGTTTTGTCTACTCAGCCTTTGGTTTATCTGATGTGCTTTTTCATAGTTAGTAGAAATAGAGCTTATCTGCTAAAGGCAGCCACTGCCGCACAGCTCACTAACTTTGATTCCTATACAAATCCAACCTAAAAAAACTCCCAATTGCATGCCGCAATGGGATTCAAATCCAGCCCGTTGATTATCGACGCTCGCGGCCACCTTCTCGGCCGTCTGGCTGCCGTGGTCGCCAAGACGCTGCTCCTCGGCCAGCGCGTTGTAGTTGTCCGCTGCGAGGGCATCAACATCTCCGGCTCCTTCTTTCGCAACAAGACTCGCTACCACGAGTTTCTGCGCAAGCGGCTTAACACTAAACCCAGTCGGGGACCGTACCACTTCCGCGCCCCGTCTAAGATCTTCTGGCGCACCGTGCGGGGCATGCTGCCGCACAAGCTCGCCAGGGGCGCCGAGGCTCTTGACCGTTTGAAGGTGAGCAGCTGTTCCATGTCTGGCCCCATCCTCCATCCGCTGCATCCCCTCCCCGGTTCTCCATCCGCATCATCCCATCCGATTCTCCATCCTCAGATTCCCCTCCCCGGTTCTCCATCAGCTGCATCAGCTGCATCCTCTCTCCGATTCTTCACCCTCAGATTCCCCTCCCCGGCTCTCCATCACCTGCATCCCCTCTCCGATTCTCCATCCTCAGATTCCCCTCCCCGGCTCTCCATCACCTGCATCCCCTCTCCGATTCTCCATCCTCAGATTCCCCTCCCCGGCTCTCCATCACCTGCATCCCCTCTCCGATTCTCCTCCTCAGATTCCCGTCCCCTGTTCTCCGTCAGCTGCATCCTCTCTTCGATTCTCTATCCTCAGCATCCCCTTTCCGGTTCTCCATCCTCAGCATCCCCTTCCCGGTTCTCCATCCTCAGCATCCCTTAATTCCCCGATTCTCCATCCTTAGCATCCCCTCCCGGATTCCTCCGAAATTCTATCACCATCACTTCGCAACACCCGCCGTCACACACGTCCAGGTGTTCGAGGGCATCCCCAGCCCCTACGACAAGGCCAAGCGTCAGGTGGTGCCGTCGGCGCTCAAGTGCCTCCGGCTGAAGACCCGCCGCAAGTTCTGCGTCCTCGGCCGCCTGTCGCACGAGGTCGGCTGGAAATACCAGGGCGTGATTGGCACCCTGGAGCGCAGGCGCAAGGTGAAATCGGCTCACTTTCACAAGCGCCAGCTGCGCGACCGCCAGCTTCGCTCCAAGGCCGTCGAGAAGGTCAAGGATCGGGTGGCCAAGTATCAGAAGATTATCGAGTCCTTCGGGCACAAGTGAACGGCTGGATTTGTGAATGGATTCTTAGAGATTCGAATTGTGACAGTGCGTCATGATTGCTGACAGACTCGCAGGCTGAAGCTTCTGTGTGTCGATAGAGACAAGTGTCTGTGCCGCTCGTGTTGGAGTAAAAAAATTACAAAATACGCTGAACAATTTGTCGTCTTTTGTGTTTCTTCTTTTTTGTTTCCTTTTTAGTATTTAGGCTTAGTAGGATCGCCCCTAAACATCCATGAAAATCACCCTAAACATCCGTGAGCATCGTCCACCTAAACACCCATGAGCATCGCCCCTAAACACCCATGAGCATCGCCCCTAAACACCCATGAGCATCGCCCCTAAACACCCATGAGCATCGCCCCTAAACACCCATGAGCATCGCCCTGAAACATCCGTGAGAATCGCCCCGAAACATTCGTGAGAATCGCCCCGAAACGTCCGTGAGAATCGCCCCGAAACGTCCGTGAGAATCACTCCATGAGAATCGCCCACCTAAACACCCATGAGCATCGCCCCTAAACACCCATGAGCATCGCCCTGAAACACCCATGAGCATCGCCCCGAAACATTCGTGAGAATCGCCCCGAAACATTCGTGAGAATCGCCCCGAAACGTCCGTGAGAATCACTCCATGAGAATCGCCCACCTAAACATCCATGAGCATCGCCCCTAAACATCCATGAGAATCGCCCACCTAAACATCCATGGGCATCGCCCACCTAAGCATCCATGAGAATCGCCCACCTAAGCATCCATGAGCATCGCCCACCTAAGCATCCATGAGCATCGCCCACCTAAGCATCCATGAGCATCGCCCACCTAAGCATCCATGAGCATCGCCCACCTAAGCATCCATGAGCATCGCCCACCTAAACATCCATGAGAATCGCCCACCTAAGCATCCATGAGAATCGCCCACCTAAGCATCCATGAGCATCGCCCACCTAAGCATCCATGAGCATCGCCCACCTAAGCATCCATGAGCATCGCCCACCTAAGCATCCATGAGCATCGCCCACCTAAGCATCCATGAGCATCGCCCACCTAAGCATCCATGAGCATCGCCCACCTAAGCATCCATGAGCATCGCCCACCTAAGCATCCATGAGCATCGCCCACCTAAGCATCCATGAGCATCGCCCACCTAAGCATCCATGAGAATCGCCCACCTAAGCATCCATGAGCATCGCCCACCTAAGCATCCATGAGCATCGCCCACCTAAGCATCCATGAGCATCGCCCACCTAAGCATCCATGAGCATCGCCCACCTAAGCATCCATGAGCATCGCCCACCTAAGCATCCATGAGCATCGCCCACCTAAGCATCCATGAGCATCGCCCACCTAAGCATCCATGAGCATCGCCCACCTAAGCATCCATGAGCATCGCCCACCTAAGCATCCATGAGCATCGCCCACCTAAGCATCCATGAGCATCGCCCACCTAAGCATCCATGAGCATCGCCCACCTAAGCATCCATGAGCATCGCCCACCTAAGCATCCATGAGCATCGCCCACCTAAGCATCCATGAGCATCGCCCACCTAAGCATCCATGAGAATCGCCCACCTAAGCATCCATGAGCATCGCCCACCTAAGCATCCATGAGCATCGCCCACCTAAGCATCCATGAGCATCGCCCACCTAAGCATCCATGAGCATCGCCCACCTAAGCATCCATGAGCATCGCCCACCTAAGCATCCATGAGCATCGCCCACCTAAGCATCCATGAGCATCGCCCACCTAAACATCCATGAGAATCGCCCCTAAGCATCCATGAGCATCGCCCACCTAAGCATCCATGAGCATCGCCCACCTAAGCATCCATGAGAATCGCCCACCTAAGCATCCATGAGCATCGCCCACCTAAGCATCCATGAGCATCGCCCACCTAAGCATCCATGAGCATCGCCCACGTAAGCATCCATGAGCATCGCCCACCTAAGCATCCATGAGCATCGCCCACCTAAGCATCCATGAGCATCGCCCACCTAAACATCCATGAGAATTGCCCCTAAGCATCCATGAGCATCGCCCACCTAAGCATCCATGAGCATCGCCCACCTAAGCATCCATGAGCATCGCCCACCTAAACATCCATGAGAATCGCCCCTAAGCATCCATGAGCATCGCCCACCTAAGCATCCATGAGCATCGCCCACCTAAGCATCCATGAGCATCGCCCACCTAAGCATCCATGAGCATCGCCCACCTAAACATCCATGAGAATCGCCCCTAAGCATCCATGAGCATCGCCCACCTAAGCATCCATGAGCATCGCCCACCTAAGCATCCATGAGCATCGCCCACCTAAGCATCCATGAGCATCGCCCACCTAAACATCCATGAGAATCGCCCCTAAGCATCCATGGGCATCGCCCACCTAAGCATCCATGAGCATCGCCCCTAAACATCCATGGGCATCGCCCACCTAAGCATCCATGAGCATCGCCCACCTAAGCATCCATGAGCATCGCCCACCTAAACATCCATGAGAATCGCCCCTAAGCATCCATGAGCATCGCCCACCTAAGCATCCATGAGCATCGCCCCTAAACATCCATGGGCATCGCCCACCTAAGCATCCATGAGCATCGCCCACCTAAGCATCCATGAGCATCGCCCACCTAAACATCCATGAGAATCGCCCCTAAGCATCCATGAGCATCGCCCACCTAAGCATCCATGAGCATCGCCCACCTAAGCATCCATGAGCATCGCCCACCTAAGCATCCATGAGCATCGCCCACCTAAACATCCATGAGAATCGCCCCTAAGCATCCATGAGAATCGCACCTAAGCATCCATGAGCATCGCCCCTAAGCATCCATGAGCATCGCCCACCTAAGCATCCATGAGCATCGCCCCTAAACATCCATGGGCATCGCCCACCTAAGCATCCATGAGCATCGCCCACCTAAGCATCCATGAGCATCGCCCACCTAAACATCCATGAGAATCGCCCCTAAGCATCCATGAGCATCGCCCACCTAAGCATCCATGAGCATCGCCCACCTAAGCATCCATGAGCATCGCCCACCTAAGCATCCATGAGCATCGCCCACCTAAACATCCATGAGAATCGCCCCTAAGCATCCATGAGCATCGCCCACCTAAGCATCCATGAGCATCGCCCACCTAAACATCCATGAGAATCGCCCCTAAGCATCCATGAGCATCGCCCACCTAAGCATCCATGAGCATCGCCCACCTAAGCATCCATGAGCATCGCCCACCTAAGCATCCATGAGCATCGCCCACCTAAGCATCCATGAGCATCGCCCACCTAAGCATCCATGAGCATCGCCCACCTAAGCATCCATGAGCATCGCCCACCTAAGCATCCATGAGCATCGCCCACCTAAACATCCATGAGAATCGCCCCTAAGCATCCATGAGCATCGCCCACCTAAGCATCCATGAGCATCGCCCACCTAAGCATCCATGAGCATCGCCCACCTAAGCATCCATGAGCATCGCCCACCTAAACATCCATGAGAATCGCCCCTAAGCATCCATGAGCATCGCCCACCTAAGCATCCATGAGCATCGCCCACCTAAGCATCCATGAGCATCGCCCACCTAAGCATCCATGAGCATCGCCCACCTAAGCATCCATGAGCATCGCCCACCTAAGCATCCATGAGCATCGCCCACCTAAGCATCCATGAGCATCGCCCACCTAAGCATCCATGAGCATCGCCCACCTAAGCATCCATGAGAATCGCCCACCTAAGCATCCATGAGCATCGCCCACCTAAGCATCCATGAGCATCGCCCACCTAAGCATCCATGAGCATCGCCCACCTAAGCATCCATGAGCATCGCCCACCTAAGCATCCATGAGCATCGCCCACCTAAGCATCCATGAGCATCGCCCACCTAAACATCCATGAGAATCGCCCCTAAGCATCCATGAGCATCGCCCACCTAAGCATCCATGAGCATCGCCCACCTAAGCATCCATGAGCATCGCCCACCTAAGCATCCATGAGCATCGCCCACCTAAGCATCCATGAGCATCGCCCACCTAAGCATCCATGAGCATCGCCCACCTAAACATCCATGAGAATCGCCCCTAAGCATCCATGAGCATCGCCCACCTAAGCATCCATGAGCATCGCCCACCTAAGCATCCATGAGCATCGCCCCTAAGCATCCATGAGCATCGCCCACCTAAGCATCCATGAGCATCGCCCACCTAAGCATCCATGAGCATCGCCCCTAAGCATCCATGAGCATCGCCCACCTAAGCATCCATGAGCATCGCCCACCTAAACATCCATGAGCATCGCCCCTAAACATCCATGGGCATCGCCCCTAAGCATCCATGAGCATCGCCCACCTAAACATCCATGAGAATCGCCCCTAAGCATCCATGAGCATCGCCCACCTAAGCATCCATGAGCATCGCCCCTAAACATCCATGGGCATCGCCCCTAAGCCGCCGGCGCCGACACTCCCGCTGGCGCATGGATCTATCTAAGTCTAGCGGTGCTGACAAGCTCAACATCTGTCGCAAATACACTATCGGCGGCGCATTCCTATTGCCATTCCTTTGGCTAACCAACTTTGCTTGGTTTTTTCGCGAGGCCTTCCTAGCGCCGGCCTATCCGGAACAGGCGCAGATCCGGCGTCTGGTTATTATTAGCGGCATTGGCAGCGCCATCTGGACTGTGGCACTGCTTACCTGGTTCTGCGTGTATCAGGTGTGTGCAATGCTTTTTTAGTCTATTTGATAGCTTTATATATACCATTGGTCTCTTATTCTATTTGATCTTTCCTTTAGTAACCACTGCCCAGTCTATAGCTTGATGTCTGATCTCTCCCTTGGTTTAATCTCTCTCGCTAATCTAATCTCGTGCTCTCTGATCTCTGATCTCTCTCGCTAATCTAATCTCGTTATCTCTGATCTCTCTCGCTAATCTAATCTCGTGCTCTCTGATCTCTGATCTCTCTCGCTAATCTAATCTCTTGCTCTCTGATCTCTCGCCTTAATCTAATCTCTTGCTCTCTGATCTCTCGCCTTAATATAATCTCTTGCTCTCTGATCTCTCGCCTTAATATAATCTCTTGCTCTCTGATCTCTCGCCTTAATATAATCTCTTGCTCTCTGATCTCTCGCCTTAATCTAATCTCTTGCTCTCTGATCTCTCGCCTTAATATAATCTCTTGCTCTCTGATCTCTCGCCTTAATCTAATCTCTTGCTCTCTGATCTCTCGCCTTAATCTAATCTCTTGCTCTCTGATCTCTCGCCTTAATATAATCTCTTGCTCTCTGATCTCTCGCCTTAATATAATCTCTTGCTCTCTGATCTCTCGCCTTAATATAATCTCTTGCTCTCTGATCTCTCGCCTTAATATAATCTCTTGCTCTCTGATCTCTCGCCTTAATCTAATCTCTTGCTCTCTGATCTCTCCCCCTAATCTAATCTCTTGCTCTCTGATCTATTGCAGAATTTCTTAAACCACCCGCACTCTCCGTCGCAACCCCCGCAGGTGTACCGGCCCACCTGGGGCGAGCTTGGCGATCGCCTATCGTTCAGTCTTCCAAGAGGCACCCTGTGAATTCTGGTGTCCCGAGTGTCTACCGAAAATCATAAACAGTTCCAAATAATCTCCATTGATCCCCAGTGATAATCAATCCATCAACTCTTAGAATCGTTGCACTCGGCATGAGCTCATCAGCCAAGCCCGTCGCCACCTCGCCGACTCCCGACGCCGCAGCCGCCGCGGCCAAAGAGAATCCCCTAGCCGACCTAATGGACGCCGAGGAGTCCCGCCTGATCTCCTGCCTGCCTCCCCGCCTGCCGCAGCGCGGATTCGATGTCTACGTGACTAAGCGAACCAACTTCCCAGCCCAGCTGCTGCGCTGCCGCAGGCTGCTCCGCCGGCCGCCTCACCTGTGCTGGGTGCACGGGCTCGGCGCCGCTGTGCCCAGAGCGGCCAATCTGGCCCTGCAGCTGGCCGATGAGCTGACCAGCCAGCCGGCTGTGTACACCTCCACCGTAGCTTGTACAGACCGACTGCTGCACGAGCTGAATGAGGACGCCCAGGGGCAGCAGCAGCGGCAGCGACTGAAATCTGCTTTGCACATCCGGCTGGAGGCTAAGCCGTCGGCGGCTAGTGCTAGCGGGACCGCGGCCGCCACTTCTGGTTGATTCAATAATATTAATCATACCGATTAATTAAATTAACAGTGTAATACTTCAGCTCTCCGCCTTGTTGTTGGCTATGTTTTTATTCAGTCAATTCTTAATTACTATTAGTAATGCTTTCTAAATACTATATTATAGGTTAGCTTCCTATCTACTGTAAACGATTAGTCCGTCATTGAAAATGCGGGAAAGATAAGGGGACAGCTGTGAAAGATATAGGGACAGCTGTGAAAGATATAGGGACAGCTGTGAAAGATATAGGGACAGGTGTGAAAGATATAGGGACAGGTATCAAAGATAAGGGGACAAGTGTCAAAGATAAGGGGACAGGTGTCAAAGATAAGGGGACAGGTGTCAAAGATAAGGGGACAGGTGTCAAAGATAAGGGGACAGGTGTCAAAGATAAGGGGACAGGTGTCAAAGACAAGGGGACAGGTGTCAAAGATAAGGGGACAGGTATCAAAGATAAGGGGACAAGTGTCAAAGATAAGGGGACAGGTGTCAAAGATAAGGGGACAGGTGTCAAAGATAAGGGGACAGGTGTCAAAGATAAGGGGACAAGTGTCAAAGATAAGGGGACAGGTGTGAAAGATAAGGGGACAGGTGTCAAAGATAAGGGGATAGGTATCAAAGATAAGGGGACAGGTGTCAAAGATAAGGGGACAGGTGTCAAAGATAAGGGGACAGGTGTCAAAGATAAGGGGACAGGTGTCAAAGATATGGTACTCTTATATATATTTATGACAATAAATTTATGCAGTTTCAGTAACAAAGGATTTGTTTTCTTTTATAATTTTCAACTTATTTACCCCTGCTGGTTATAACAAATGTCCAGCGACATCGCTTATTCAAACAAATTAGTTATTTTGGTCTTCTATTAACTTTTTATTCCAGTTGTCATTAACTCTGATTTTTGCCCTCGATTATGTATTTATTGGAGGCGGGCAGGTGGTCGCGGCTTCCTATAATTTATTTGTCTCAAAAGTGCACATGCACTAATAAATATTGGCGTAAACTAATGCAGATATATCAGTATATATGTAACTTGAGTAAACATATATATACTGTCATAAATTGCTGTCAAATAAAAATGGAGAAACGTGGCAATTTGTTATTGCCCATATTCTTCAATATTTTAACTTCGGCGCTTAATTCCTATGCGTTTATTAATTTATAATTGTACTCATGCATGCACAATGCTCATCATACTGTACCTGTGAAATAATAAGTTTTTGATCCTTTCCACATGCAAATAGCAGCACACGTGGTGGTTTATACGAGATAAATCATAATTATGCTTATAACAGAGTACGCGTATTATTAGTGATGCAGCGGCAAACAACTGCTTTTTGCGGCAAAAATGAAAGACAAATGTTAATTTAGTGACTTGGCGCTGTATTCGTATGCAATTTTTTATTAATATGCAAATCATATGCCGCTGCGTTTCCGGTGTTTTGGGAGATGGATTAGCGGCATTTCCGGTGTGTTTTGGGATGGATTAGCCGCATTTCCGGTGTTTGAAGATGGATTAGCGGCATTTCCGGTGTGTTTTGGGATGGATTAGCGGCACTTCCGGTGTTTTGGGAGATGAATTAGCGGCATTTCCGGTGTGTTTTGGGATGGATTAGCGGCACTTCCGGTGTTTTGGGAGATGAATTAGCGGCATTTCCGGTGTGTTTTGGGATGGATTAGCCGCATTTCCGGTGTTTGAAGATGGATTAGCGGCATTTCCGGTGTGTTTTGGGATGGATTAGCCGCATTTCCGGTGTTTGAAGATGGATTAGCGGCATTTCCGATGTGTTTTGGGATGGATTAGCGGCACTTCCGGTGTTTTGGGAGATGGATTAGCGGCACTTCCGATGTTTTGGGAGATGGATTAGCGGCACTTCCGGTGTTTTGGGAGATGGATAAGCGGCATTTCCGGAGTGTTTTGGGATGGATTAGCCGCATTTCCGGTGTGTTTGAAGATGGATTAGCGGCACTTCCAGTGTTTTGGAAGATGGATTAGCGGCACTTCCGGTGTTTTGGGAGATGAATTAGCGGCATTTCCGGTGTGTTTTGGGATGGATTAGCGGCACTTCCGGTGTTTTGGGAGATGAATTAGCGGCACTTCCGGTGTTTTGGGAGATGGATTAGCGGCACTTCCGGTGTTTTGGGAGATGGATTAGCGGCATTTTCGGTGGTTTGGGAGATGGATTAGCGGCATTTTCGGTGGTTTGGGAGATGGATTAGCGGCATTTTCAGTGTGTTTTGGGATGGATTAGCGTCATTTCCGTTTGTTGGGAGTTGGATTAGTGGCATTTCCGTTTGTTGGGAGATGGATTAGTGGCATTTTCGATGTGTTGGGAGATGGATTAGTGGCATTTCCGGTGTGTCGAGTGATTAATAAGTTTCTACAACTTTTTACGTTCAATCCTGATCAAAGCCCAGTTCCAAAACAACTAGCGGAAATTCAATTCAGACAATTTAGACTGGGGCCCAGTCTAACCCCAGCTCAAAACATTCTAACCGAAGTAAGGTTTAGCCATAGACAAAATTATCCTCAGTCTGAACTGAATTTCCGCTAGTTGTTTTAGAACTGGACTTTGATCAAAATTGAACTTGAAAAGGTGTACTATGCGTGAAGAGTTATTGAGAGCAGTACATTTAAATGTTGAAATTCATAAATATGGAACATGGACATACGTTAAGCTTAATATTCAAGACTAACATATGGACTAAACATGAATTGCTACTGAACAGAGGGTTCTTAAATTCATAAACTAGCAGAAGCAGTTTCCATCAGTGGGAATATTAATTAATGTATAAAATTGCATTAGCATAACCAAAATATGAAATATGAAAAAAACGCAATTCAATTCTTCACGAGGCGCTCTCGGCTGCAGTTGAAGCTCAAGCAGATCTGTTTGGCTACGGACTCGAGCACTGGTCCACGCCTCTCCCGTCGGCTGCGGCGTCCACCGTCAGCTGCACTTCGTCCCCGGTGTCCTTGACAACCAGCCGAGCGTCCTTGACGCATCCAATGATGCCCAGCTGATTGGCCGAGCGGTGATTGGCGAACCGGGTCTCAAGGTCAAGGCCGCCTGTTTAGAGGAATTGGCCCGGGAGGGGGTTGGCGTGGTTTAAATATAGCAAGCAGATCGCGGCTTCTGATTGGCTGGCGAATTAAAAAAGTGACGTCATTGGGCTGCGCGATGTAGGCCAGCCAATCGCGTGGCATTTCTAACTTCTATATAAAATAAAGGCTAAGCAATGAAATAGTTGGGCTATCTTATCAAAGTAAATTAACTGGGTAATTTATATGATTAAGGATATAAGCAATATTGCAATAAATGGACCGAAGAACAGACAATAAATTAATAAAGTGCATGCAGTTTTTTGCGGTCAAAGAATTATAAAATAAATGTGGTTATGAACAATATAACAAGAACAGTCCAGTGCCAAGCTCGATTTAAATATTAGCACTGTTTATAAGCTTATCATTTCAATTGTGCGCTTATATTGAATAGAAATTATTCACTGAAAGTTGGTTATGCGTTACTTGATTGTAACAGAAAAAGAGGTAATACAGAATGCGGCTTTAATATCACTTTTCTGTTTTTTAGGAAGCTTTGGATGGTTTGTAAATATTTATCTAAATTTTGGGGTGAAATTAGCCCAGATGTACGCTAATTTATGTACAACAAACCTTAAATTGGTTGTACATTCGATGTAACATCATGTGTTTCTTATTAGAGGCAGGGGGCTGTGTGAACCCTGGCGCACTTTAAGCGACATTGTCACGCAACCGGTGAGAGGCATTACTGTCCATTCCGCCGACTGCCAGCTGAGCAGGCGCACAATCACGCGGATACGTACGCAGTCATACGCGCAGGCACACACTACTCACACAGGAGTGTACAGCGGCCCTAACTTTATTTTATCGTTAAGCATGTACACTTCACTGCGCCTTGGGGGTTGGCCCTCAAGGCCGTTAATTGCACGAGCAGAGCCAAGCGGAGATTCAAATTTAGCCCCAGATTAATGTGACTGCACTTGGAATCGAGCCTGGGCCGCTGGCACATCAGAGCAACTACGCTGGACCAATGGGCTACGGCCAAACAATACAGGTGTTACGTTTGATGTACATTGGATGTTCAGTTTATAGAAATTTACATGCACATGTGCATTGGTGTACACAGGATGTACATCTAGCGGTCAATAAATGTGCATAGGGTTTCGAAGAGGGGGGCAGACTTTGCCTAGTTGAGTCGAGAGGCCTTTGCCCTACCAATCAGCAGCTGAGCAAAGTGATCTCGGCTGTCGGCCTGGTGATGCTCAGAGATGGTGTCCCTCGGCAGGCCGTCCACATACAGGATGTAGGACTTTGGCATTCTAAACGCGAATTAAAGTACATTTTGTACTACTTTTGAGGGCTATTTTCTAAAGCCATCAAATCCCACGAAGCTTAATCCTGAACTTAAGCTTTAATCTATAATCCCACGCTCGTGCGCCCGCACTGGCTCCGACCTGAGCAATGCCTGGATGATTCCTTTTGAGCAGGTCAAAATTACCCAAATTTTGACCCATTCCAATGACACCCAAAAAGGACGGCTGCACTGGCAACTCGCGCGTGCAAATTCCGCTTGCACTGACAAAGGTTGAGAAACGCAACAGAGTTGTACAGTTCGCCTTCCCTAAACAGATTTCGCACAGATTTACCATAGACAAAACTCGGTTGTACTGATCGAAACCTACTGGAATTGCATTTCATGGAAAAACAGTTTGATAAATTTGTGAGTTCATATTGGACAAAGTTTGCCCCAAATTTACTCAATTTGTAATCCTGTAACTCCAGAAAGCTTTCTTCATCTTTGCTGATGCATTATATTTAGAAGCGAAATCTTTGTTGCAGGAGTTGTCAGCCCAGGGTCCTTTTGCTTGAGTTGTCCATGGTATGCAATCTGTATGAATTTTAGAAACGTTTGAGCTATCCAAAATTTCTTTTTAGGCATTTAGGCTTAGTTAATTACTAATATTTGGGTGCGTCCGAGTAGCTTAAAATTTCTTAAAATGACTTATAAAGATTTTTAAGTGCTGTTTTAACGTACTCACTAAAACAAAACAAATATCATATGTATGTTTATAATTATAAATAGCGTTTTTGTGACGATAAAAAACTTTTTAAATATACTAAACTATTCGATAATCAGTCTAATCCTGTTATCTAAATTATAATAAATCGATGAATAAAAAACTAATAATGCGTTAATAACTTATTTTTCTATTTAGTATTATTCCTAGTATGCTGAGGAATAATGTACATAGGGTGAATGTACATTCTAACCATACCAAACACCAGTCTAATTTACTTAATTGATATTATGTAGCTTATAATATTAAAACAGTCACAAATCGAGATTTTAATGTAAAATCTTGCCATTTGCTTGGTTTTACTGTACTGAGTACAAGCTACGACAAGATGGCATTTAAAATCAGTTTATGTCAATTAGGTCATTCTAAAAAGTCATTTTAATCATTTTAAGTCGTTTGCCCCATTTTAAGTTGTTTCAAGTCGATTTAGCTCGTAAATCATTTTTAATCATTATAAGCCATTTTAAATAATTTTAGGCCATTTAAAACTCATTTTAAGTCATTTTTAAATCACTTTAAACCATTTTTTCGTTTTAAGTCATTTTTAAGTCGTTTTAAATAATTTCAAGCTACTTGAACGCCTACTTTGTTTTACTGAGGACGCCATATTGAGCATTCTAAATCAGTCTAAACTAAACCGCGGTTCTGAGCCGCCCCCTGCACTGGATCTCATTACTTGCTGATGGCCACCGAGTGCCAGTTGCCGTCGAAGGTGTACAGCCGGCTCCTTGTCTGCGCGGCGCCGAAGCCTTCGTTGAATCGCATCGACAGGCTGCCATTGGCAGGAGCCACTGTCAGCTGCAGGAATCTGTCGGTGTCCCCGGTCCGGGGGCCGCCAATCAGCAGCAGGGTGGCGTCTGCCGCCGCTTCGCCTTCCGCTGCCGACGGTGCGAGGCGGATGCGCAGACTCAGCGAGAAGTTCGCGTTTGTGAGGCTGCGAAATTTCATTTCTTTGTTTATCGAACATCGAACTCATTATTTATCGAATTTTGTAGGAAACACGATTCCTTGTTCAGAGAAAAAACTCCGTTACACACTACTACCAAAAGTCCGATTAGTAATGTTAGTAGCGTTTATCGCGCTTTGCGCTGTGCAATAAAAGAAAAACACGAATTGAACGTAGAATTCCGGCAAATCAGTTTGTTTGGAGGTGATTTTTGAGCAAAAAACAACAAAAGTGAAACTCAACATCTGATTGCAGCGGGGCCATGAGCATGACATTAAATCCAGCACCTTTCATCCACCACTATTTACATGACCCACCTATCCATCTATCTGACACTCCTACCATCCACCTGACCCACCTAGCCATCCATATGCTTAATTGATTCTCACCTGTTCAACGCGAGAGCAAAGGAGCGGCAATGTTTACAGTAGAGTCACTTTCAACACGCCGGGCACTGGGAACCAAAGCTCATCAAACACCGGCTCCGCTTTTGCTGCAAATCTGCTTTATTCCCGTCTGCTTGTTTCTGCTGCCGCTGCTGCGAAAGCAATTTTTGCTTGCACCGGTGTCCGCTTTCTTGAGAAATCTTGAGGCCTTTCTTAGACGGATAGTACGAGAGAGCCGAAGGGAAATGAGAGGAGAGTACGAGGGGGAGTTTTTTACCTAAATATTCCCGCTGCTAAAGAGCTCGGGCGAGCCACTTAATCACTGCTTTCAGGACGCTTCTGACTTCGCTTTTTTCCTTAGTAAGCTTCAGACCGCTTCGCGGCAAGCGCAGAGTGGGGGATGTGCTTTGTAGCTTAAACAGTTGACTCGTGTTCTCATAAGCCCTGCGATTGGAGATTTCTTTACTGAGATATTCCCCCCTGTTGGGAACTGCTCTAACCGTCTGTGGGAAATTTATTCTGTGGAAATTGGGGTTAAGTTATTCTTTGAATTCCGGATCTAATCTCTCCCCATCTGGGATTTGGGATCTAATCTCTCCCCATCTGGGACTTGGGATCTAATCTCTCCCCACCTGGAATTTGGGATCTAATCTCTCCCCATCTGAAACTTGGGATCTAATCTCTCCCCATCTGGGATTTGGGATCTAATCTCTCCCCATCTGGGATTTGGGGATCTAATCTCTCCCCATCTGAAACTTGGGATCTAATCTCTCCCCAACTGGAATTTGGGATCTAATCTCTCCCCAACTGGAATTTGGGATCTAATCTCTCCCCATCTGGGATTTGGGATCTAATCTCTCCCCATCTGGAATTTGGGATCTAATCTCTCCCCATCTGGGATTTGGGATCTAATCTCTCCCCACCTAGGATCTGGGATCTAATCTCTCCCCACCTGAGATTTGGGATCTAATCTCTCCCTACCTGAGATTTTGGATCTAATCTCTCCCCACCTGAGATTTGGGATCTAATCTCTCCCCACCTGAGATTTTGGATCTAATCTCTCCCCACCTGGGATTTGGGATCTAATCTACTCTTATTTTAGACGTCGGATCTAATCTCTTCTTAGTTGCTCAAACAGCAGCAGCCCAAACTGCTTCAGCATTGCTTGCTTCTCTTGCTCCAAATCCTACTTAGGCTTAAGAATCGCTCCGGTGTCAAGTTGAACATCCCAGACTCCTAAATCCCCTTCCCCCCATCTGTCGTTAGCGACAATCTCTAGCGCTATCTAGTAGAATAGCCCCGAGCTTAGCCTTTGCTCAGATTTATCTATCATCTTCGGCAGCCGCAGCACCAGGCAATCTGACACCAGGCAAAAGACGGGAAAAAAAGAAAGAAAACAAAACAAAGAGAAAACGTTTGCCCGAGCTGACCTGGACAGCAGGGCCTGGTCTCTGTAGAGCAGGTAGCTGTCGCCGGAGAATCTAGCAGAACGAATTGACCGCTTCTCCACCGCTGCAATGAGGAGGGGCAGAATGAGAGAGGTTAGTGTGGATGGAGACTGGGGAGTTTGAGTTGCTAGGGGGGAATATAGAGAAGCGAAGAGAGACGGGAATGAGAGATGAGACACAACGAGATGAGAGATGAGACACATTGAGATGAGACATGAGACACATTGAGATTAGAGATGAGACACATTGAGATGAGACATGAGACACATTGAGTTTAGACATGAGCGATTGAGAGGAGAAATGAAACACATTGAGACGAGAGAGATGGAGATGCGACATAAAAGATTGAGAGGAGAGATAAGACGAGAAAGCGTGTGATGAGATTAAGAGGAGAGTTGTAGAGGCAGAGGGAGGGATGACAGTGATGAAGGGAACCGAACGAAAGAGGAGTCTGTAAGCATTTTGCAGTTTGGATACTGAAATTTTCGCCCGGTTTTCGAGATTTCGAGTTTGGGACCTCCAAACTCAGTCTCTGATAAGTCCAGGGCATTCACTGCTTCACCGACGGCTCGCTGTTCAACGGCCGCGCTGGAGCGGGTATTGTCTTTTTCCACGAGGGTAAGATGCTTTTCCAGGAAAGTCTGCACCTCGGTGAGAACACCTCGGTTTTCCAAGCAGAAATTTGCGCCATTGACCAGTGCGCCCAACACCTGCTCCAGGCGAATATTAATAACTTCAATATTAACTTTTACACTGATAGCCAAGCCGCTATTAAGGCCTTAACCACTGCAAGAATATCTCCGCTGCTACAGTATACCAATGCCACCGCAGTGTGCAATCCCTCTCAGTCCTTAACAGGATTAGAATTATCTGGACACCCGGTCACAGCAACATCCTGGGCAACGAGCTCGCGGACTCTCTCGCCAAGGACGGCAGCAACCCAGACGGCAACCACTGTCTGATGAGGCTACCCACTCCCAGGTCGCAAGTCACCCGCCATATCAACAGGTGGCTCCATCAGCAGTACCAGCTCCACTGGAACAGCTGCACCGAGTACAGGCAAACCCGCTCTGCCATGCCTAACCTGAACAGGAAAGTCTCTGATTATCTGATTTCGCTTAACAGAACCGACCTCAGGGAGATGTGCATGGTCCTAACCGGCCATGGATTCTTCCAGAGACATGTCTCGTTGCAAACCGGTTGCCCTCCCACCTGTCCTTTCTGTGGCATAGGAGAGGAGACCGCGGAGCATCATGCCACCTTCTGCCCTTACTTCAACAAGGCGCGGCACAAATACCTCGGCCACCCCCAGCGGATGGACGAGCTGACCACCCCGGACAATATCCGTGACCTTCGCGCCTTCGTCCGGGACTCCGGCCGGATGAGGGTCGCCGATGCCTCCACTGTGAACCTGCCGACTACTGGCGGGGACTGGGCGCACCCCCAGGGTTAATCCTTGTGCTCTTTTACCTTGGGGTTGCGATAGGGGCCTCGCGGCCTATTCGCGGCGCCTGCGCCCCCCGTCAGTAGTAAGTAAGTAAGTAAGTAAACTCAGTCGGAATGCGAGAACTCAATGAGCAGAACTTGCGGCTCAGGATTTTAGACAGAAATGATCTGCATAGCATGTCCCTTAAACTGCTCGCTGGATCTTGTTTGACAAAGATAATGGAGACTGCACAAATAGTGAAGTTTTAATTGCCTGGGCCTTTTGTTTGACTGTCGACTGAACCTTCCAAAATGCTTAGATCGATTCTAAAACCGCTTTAAATGCAGGCTTCAGTTTGGAAATTAAACGGCATTCAGAGTTTCGTCTATGACCATGACCATACAGTTTATGACCATGCAGTCTATGACCATACAGTCTATGACCACGCAGTCTATGACCATACAGTTTATGACCATGCAGTCTATGACCATACAGTCTATGACCACGCAGTCTATGACCATACAGTTTATGACCATGCAGTCTATGACCTTGCAGTCTATGACCATGCAGTCAATGATCATAGTGGCTATGACCAGTGTCTATGACCATACAGTCTATAACTATAACCAGTGTCTATGACCATACAGTCTATGACCAGTGCCTATGACCATGCAGTCTATGACCATACAGTCTATGACCATACAGTTTATGACCATGCAGTCTATGACCATGCAGTCTATGACCATACAGTTTATGACCATGCAGTTTATGACCATGCAGTCAATGATCATAGTGGCTATGACCATGCAGTGTCTATGACCATACAGTCTATGACCAGTGCCTATGACCATGCAGTCTATGACCATACAGTTTATGACCATGCAGTTTATGACCATACAGTCAATGATCATAGTGGCTATGACCATGCAGTGTCTATGACCATACAGTCTATGACCAGTGTCCATGACCATATAGTCTATGACCAGTGTCCATGACCATACAGTGTATGACCAGTGTCCATGGCCATACAGTCTATGACCAGTGTCCATGACCATACAGTCTATGACCAGTGTCCATGACCGAATCAGTCAGGGTGTTGCCGCTCACCTTGCTGGCATTTTGGCCCGCTGTAGCCGAGACGGCATCGGCAGGCGAACCGGCCGGAGCCGTCGGTCGCTGGCGCGCACTCTCCGCCCGGGCCGCAGGATCCGTCGGCTGTCCAGCAGGCGGCCGGGTCGTCGGCCATCGCGCCGCTGATGCCGTCGCCGCCTGCCTCGCTGCAGTGCCTCACGTTGGGGCCGCCGCCGCCAACCAAGTCTTGGGGAAATTCTGCTCTGCCGAGCTCGCCGAATGACAGCTGGGGATCGGGGAACAAATTATAAGTATCTATATCTATCTATCTATCTATCTATCTATCTACCTATCTATCTATCTATCTATCTATCTATCTATCTATCTATCTATCTATCTATCTATCTATCTATCTATCTATCTATCTATCTATCTATCTATCTATCTATCTATCTATCTATCAATCTATCTATCTATCTATCTATCTATCTATCTATCTATCTATCTATCTATCTATCTATCTATCTATCTATCTATCTATCTATCTATCTATCTATCTATCTATCTATCTATCTATCTATCTATCTATCTATCTATCTATCTATCTATCTATCTATCTATCTATCTATCTATCTATCTATCTATCTATCTATCTATCTATCTATCTATCTATCTATCTATCTATCTATCTATCTATCTATCTATCTATCTATCTATCTATCTATCTATCTATCTATCTATCTATCTATCTATCTATCTATCTATCTATCTATCTATCTATCTATCTATCTATCTATCTATCTATCTATCTATCTATCTATCTATCTATCTATCTATCTATCTATCTATCTATCTATCTATTTATCTATCTATCTATCTATCTATCTATCTATCTATCTATCTATCTATCTATCTATCTATCTATCTATCTATCTATCTATCTATCTATCTATCTATCTAATCTAGAGATCAGCACAGGGACAGAATCACAGATGGCTAGCATCATGCTAGAGCCCTAAGCCTCAAGAAAAGCATTCCTAATCGCATTAAACATTCTCCGTTCGATCAGGGAAGGCCAGAGAGATGGCACGTGGGAGGAGTCAGCAGGGAGGACGAGCTGAGCAAATCTTAAACAGACAGTCCCAGCTAGCTCTGACTCAGGCAATGAGTCCTGTCAATTTTGCAGCTCTGGGCCGACCGCGTCCATTTGCCAGTCTGCAATTTGCACTAAAGAAATTGCATCAGAACTCTCTGTTTACTCTCTTTACTCTTTGCCAGAAAATCTGCTTTCTGAGTATTTGTGATTTAAGCCACCAATAGGAGGGGGGCACCGGGCTGAATAGCACGGGGAATGCGGTGGCCGCATGGGTGACAGACTGGCGAAATCTGTCCCACCCGCAGACCAATTTCCGGAGGTGCCACAGGCTCAATCAGTCAACTCCCAGAAAATGCCCCAAGCACAGACTGGCTGGGGTTTCAGCAGCACTTACCAACCTTTCTCTCCGTCACTGCTTACCAAGTTGGACTTGTGTAAAAAGATCCCTACCAGAAAGAAAAGGTGAAAAAGATTGGCGCTAAAGTGCAGCAAAGTGCTTGGCGAGCATTTCAAGCTTGTGAGAAAATAAACTTCAAAATCGCTCAGGTGAAATTGGTCTGCGTGACTGACTACTCAGTCCCAGCCAGAGTCCCAGAGTCCCAGCCAGAGTCCCAGCCAGAGTCCCAGCCAGAGTCCCAGTCAGAGTCCCAGCCAGAGTCCCAGCCAGAGTCCCAGCCAGAGTCCCAGCCAGAGTCCCAGTCAGAGTCCCAGCCAGAGTCCCAGCCAGAGTCCCAGCCAGAGTCCCAGCCAGAGTCCCAGCCAGAGTCCCAGCCAGAGTCCCAGCCAGAGTCCCAGCCAGAGTCCCAGCCAGAGTCCCAGCCAGAGTCCCAGCCAGAGTCCCAGTCAGAGTCCCAGCCAGAGTCCCAGCCAGAGTCCCAGTCAGAGTCCCAGCCAGAGTCCCAGCCAGAGTCCCAGCCAGAGTCCCAGCCAGAGTCCCAGCCAGAGTCCCAGCCAGAGTCCCAGCCAGAGTCCCAGCCAGAGTCCCAGCCAGAGTCCCAGCCAGAGTCCCAGCCAGAGTCCCAGCCAGAGTCCCAGCCAGAGTCCCAGCCAGAGTCCCAGCCAGAGTCCCAGCCAGAGTCCCAGCCAGAGTCCCAGCCAGAGTCCCAGCCAGAGTCCCAGCCAGAGTCCCAGCCAGAGTCCCAGCCAGAGTCCCAGCCAGAGTCCCAGCCAGAGTCCCAGCCAGAGTCGCTCACCGACTGCAGGCAGCCCACAAAGTTGTCCCGCACAGGCAGGTGCTGCGATGCCACTTGGTAGTCGGGATGCCCGCCCAGGAAGGTCTCGAGCTGGATGTCCAGCTGCACCAGCGGGCCCGGCGAGTAACCTTCGGCAGCGGCGCCGGCCTGACCGACAACTCGAAGTCGGCCGCGCCGGCCAACCCGGCTGAATTTGACAGTAGTCCAGCGGTGGAGCTCGATCTGGTGGCGAGATCTGGCCAGTGCGGAGCGGAGACGGGTTGATTCAGCTGACTACCTGACAGATTGACTACCTGACAGACTGACTACCTGACAGACTGACTACCTGACAGACTGACTACCTGACAGACTGACTATCAGGGACTCTGGGACTCTGGGACCCTAGCAGCAGGCGACTCACCTGATAACGGCCGGCCCGCTTCCCAAATCGAAGGCGGCCACAACTCGCCGGCTCTGCAGCCCCAGCGCCAGGAAGTCGCCCCGCGTGTCTTGACTGTAGCCGGCGTACATCAGCAGTCCGGTTGGCGAGTCCGGCCTGAAGGTGACCACCAGCTCAGTCTCGGAGCGAGACGTTCGGCGAAGGTGACCCCGAAGGCGGGCGTGAGCGGTGCCGTCGAAGTAAGGCACAGTGATGGGTGCTGCGGGTGCCAGGCGGTGGCTGGTAGAGACAGACGGACAGACAGACAGACAGACAGACAGACAGACAGACAGACAGACAGACAGACAGACAGACAGACAGACAGACAGACAGACAGACAGACAGAAAAACAGACAGACAGACAGAAATCTGTGAGGTCGCCAACTGCCTGGATCAATAGCAAGCAAACAAAGTCTTAAACAAGTTTTCAGGAAATTCAATTCGACAGCTTCAAAGCCTAAGAAGAAAGAGGGACGGAAAGGGATTTCTTGCTCCGAAATAGGTGGATCTGATTAAATTTGACCCTTGACAGAAGGTGCTCTTCGGATTAATGGTGGATAATTTATTTGCCGTTTTTCCAGCCCTTCGAACTGTTCTACAGATGTACTTTTCTAATGCCTCACTCTTCAACTTTGTCTCGCAGTATCGACCCGTGGCATTCGAGCACAGGCAGACGTAGTCACTGGGCGGCCTCGTCACGTGACACTGGCCGCCGTTCTGGCATCGGTGCTGCCTGCACGCTGTCAGTGAGCAGTCGTCTGCGAATGAAGTAGGATGACAGAGTAGAGTATTCCGGTAGAGAGGGGTAGCAGAGAGCGATTGTCAAGGATAGTGTGTCAGGGATAGTGTGTCAGAGATAGTGTATCAGGGATAGTGTGTCAGGGATAGTGTGTCAGGGATAGTGTGTCAGGGATAGTGCGTCAAGGATAGTGCGTCAGGGCACAGTGTCAGGGCACAGTGTCAGGGCACAGTGTCAGGGCACAGTGTCAGGGCACAGTGTCAGGGCACAGTGTCAGGGCACAGTGTCAGGGCACAGTGTCAGGGCACAGTGTCAGGGCACAGTGTCAGGGCACAGTGTCAGGGCACAGTGTCAGGGCACAGTGTCAGGGCACAGTGTCAGGGCACAGTGTCAGGGCACAGTGTCAGGGCACAGTGTCAGGGCACAGTGTCAGGGCACAGTGTCAGGGCACAGTGTCAGGGCACAGTGTCAGGGCACAGTGTCAGGGCACAGTGTCAGGGCACAGTGTCAGGGCACAGTGTCAGGGCACAGTGTCAGGGCACAGTGTCAGGGCACAGTGTCAGGGCACAGTGTCAGGGCACAGTGTCAGGGCACAGTGTCAGGGCACAGTGTCAGGGCACAGTGTCAGGGCACAGTGTCAGGGCACAGTGTCAGGGCACAGTGTCAGGGCACAGTGTCAGGGCACAGTGTCAGGGCACAGTGTCAGGGCACAGTGTCAGGGCACAGTGTCAGGGCACAGTGTCAGGGCACAGTGTCAGGGCACAGTGTCAGGGCACAGTGTCAGGGCACAGTGTCAGGGCACAGTGTCAGGGCACAGTGTCAGGGCACAGTGTTAGGTCGGCTGTCGCTCACAGACGTTGATGCCGTGAATCGCGTCGCCGTAGAACGGGTTCTGCCGCGGGTCCAGTAGACGCCGGTTAAGCGTCACGTTGCCTAGGCAACCAACAAAACCGGCGTCCGAGTCTGTCTGTCCGGCCAGCTGTCCGGGTGGCACACTCCGCGGGAAGCCGGCCACGAATAGCCGATTGTCCAGGCGAAATGGGCCGCCAGAGTCGCGGAGCTGTAGGGGAGAATTTAATTGACTTGGGATAATAATCATGAGTATTCTCTGCATCATGAGTATGCCCTGCAACGTAGGTAAATAAGAATCAAAACAACCGTTTTAACGTAAACTCTAACCTCACACTGCCGCTCTTGCCTAAAGTTCTACCCCTGACACTCTACCCCTGACACTACCCCTGACACTCTACCTGACACTCTACCTGACACTCTACCCCTGAAACTCTACCCCTGACACTCTACCCCTGACACTCTACCCCTGACACACTATCCCTGACACTCTACCCCTGACACTCTACCCCTGACACTCTACCCCTGACACTCTACCCCTGACACTCTACCCCTGACACTCTACCCCTGACACTCTACCCCTGACACTCTACCCCTGACACTCTACCCCTGACACTCTACCCCTGACACTCTACTCCTGACACTCTACCCCTGACACTCTACCCCTGACACTCTACCCCTGACACTCTACCCCTGACACTCTACTCCTGACACTCTACCCTGACACTCTACCCCTGACACTCTACCCCTGACACTCTACCCCTGACACTCTACCCCTGACACTCTACCCCTGACACTCTACCCTGACACTCTACCCCTGACACTCTACCCCTGACACTCTACCCCTGACACTCTACCCCTGACACTCTACCCCTGACACACTATCCCTGACACTCTACTCCTGACACTCTACCCCTGACACTCTACCCCTGACACTCTACCCCTGACACTGTACTCCTGACACTCTACCCCTGACACTCTACCAAAGTGGGCGACCAGTTTATTAATGCTTTAGCGCTGGGGGCTTGTCTCCATGAGCAGTATCAAACATCAGAGTTAACTAACCGCGTCGCCAGCGTTGAGCCCGCCGACTTGCTCAGCAGCAGACGGGACGCTTTTCGAGTGCCGACTGCCGTTTAACATGATCCAGATGACGCCGGGGCCGCGGTGGAAGGCCAGCGTGTGCCACGAGTTGATGCTCAGCGACTGCGGATGCGTGAGCACCGTCATGCCGTCGCCGCTGTTGTACCTGCGCAGGCATGCATTGAGACCGATAATCCCTCGTAGCGTCAGCTTAATGTGCAGGTCTACTACATGGACTACTAAAAGTTTTCACTGCCGCCAATCGACAGGCGACAGGCGACAGTCGAGGACGCGCAAACAGTCATGCCCGTTCCGCTGACCTCTGACCTCTGAGTACTTTTATACACACACTGTGCCTTGGAGGTTGTTAAAACACACCTGAATTGAGGCCGGCGATCTCGCAGCACGAGGGCGAGGAACTGCTCGCCGAAGGCCTGCTTGCCGGAGGCGTACACCAGCACGCCGTTCTGCAGCTTGGGCAGGACCTCCAGGCTCACCGTCAGGCTGGCCTGGTTGTAGTCGGCCAACTCGAACATTAAATAGCCGTTGCCGTGAAACTCCGGGAAGCGGAAGCTGCCCTCTGTTAAGAGTTTAAACGGAGAAAGGGGGGCGATTTAAATTAGTTAGTCTTACATTTTTGTACATTGGCTTTACTTTAGGTCGCTTCTACTCGGGGTTTTTTGCTATTGGACGAAAGAGTCATCGGCACTTTCTACCTCAGTATGTGCATTGGTTCTATATATAGCATCAATTATGACACGAACAAACCCAAATTCCTCTGCCCCACATATGTACATCCATTTTTTATAACACAAGTTCAACGAATTCCCTCGCGTGCACACTCACATGGGTATGTCACCATGTATTCTATAGACCAGCTCACTTTCTATCCCGGTATGTACATCGATTCTATATATAGCTCTATCCTCTACCCCACGTATGTACATCCATTCCCCCAAGCCATTTTTGACAACTTTAAGAGTTCTAAATAAATTTACGAGCATATCGATGGCAATTCTTAAAGTGCAATTCCGATGTCGAGACTCCGATGCAGTACTCAGTTAATCCTAGGCCTAGAACTAGTCACGCCTATTCTGAGACTCTTAATCTGCGTGAACATACTTTCCTCTCCGAAAGCCGATGGGAAGAAGGGCCGGGGCGGGATAAGCTGGCCGATTTAATCCGGCTGAGACTCAGCTGACGCCAGCAGAAAGCGAAAGCAAAATTCAGATGCAAAAGCGAGGAAAGAGTTTCTCTCTCACCCGACCCCTCATCGCGCCGGCGTCAATCATCAGGTGAACGGATGAAAGTGGAGACCGTTCTAATGAGACTTGACTAGCTAGTGTCAACTCTCTGTTCAATGAACTCTTCTTTTTATAATTCATTTTTCGGAGCCGCCTCCCGGGAGGCCCGGCAGCCCACCTGCGTGACTGCCAATCTCTCGTCTAAATCCCTCTCCTGTCTCCTGCATCCTGCTCAGATAGGTTGAAAGCAGCCACTATTGTGAGCCTTTCAAAAGGGAATGGAACAAAAAAATTATTCGCGACGCTACCGATATGTTTAGAACACCAGGCCTACTCCAGGGGCAGACTTTTTGAAGTTGCCGATAAGTATATTTCTGGAATTCTGGCCGCGGCAGTTGATGCATTATTGTAAGCTGAACGGTCGATGCAGGCCAGGTGCCAGACGCGGCACTCAGGGAGAGGCATGCAGCTGGGAGCGAGGCGGGCAGAGCGGAAACGGCGAATTCTGCAGTGCTTCGCTGCCAAGTGATTGACACACGCGACTGGGGAGCAAAGCGCAGCACACGCAGAGCATGGGGGCCAGAGGGGGAGCACACTAGGGATGTAGTGGCCGAAGTCTAGCTTCAGAAACAACGCCCCAAGTAACTATAGTAGCAGCCACTCATCCATTGTGGGACAACTGATGATGGAAGAGACTGGGGGGGAGGGTTATTGAAGAGCTGCGGATTAATTTGTTGACACGGTGAGCAATGAGCCGGCTCGCAACGGTGCCTGGGCTATTAGCAGCTGGTCACTGCAGGCCCCCCCGTGCTCAAATGATTGCCCGTGCTCAATGGCTAATATTCGCACTGCTCTCGCCGCTCTCAGCGCGGGGTGGCGGACTGACGCGCTGGGGGGGGGGGGGGCAACTCAATACTCAAGTATCGCCTGATAAAGTGATCGACCTGCTCTCTGAGCCGGCTGCTGGCTTTATCGAAGTGCCGTGCCGTTCATTCTGTGCACCGCTCCACCCTGGAACCTTGCAGCGTCAATGCTTTGTGATGGCGTTGAGCATAGCTGAGGACTGGGGAGCTCTGCTGCCCATTGTGACTGAAATTGATAAGTGCTTGCGTACTCACTGCATTTGCTGGGGTAATTTATCTTTAATAACCAGACGACAAACAAAAGGGATGAATGAAATAACACCATCTAACCTAATAGACAGACATAGATAGATAGATAGATAGATAGATAGATAGATAGATAGATAGATAGATAGATAGATAGATAGATAGATAGATAGATAGATAGATAGATAGATAGATAGATAGATAGATAGATAGATAGATAGATAGATAGATAGATAGATAGATAGATAGATAGATAGATAGATAGATAGATAGATAGATAGATAGATAGATAGATAGATAGATAGATAGATAGATAGATAGATAGATAGATAGATAGATAGATAGATAGATAGATAGATAGATAGATAGATAGATAGATAGATAGATAGATAGATAGATAGATAGATAGATAGATAGATAGATAGATAGATAGATAGATAGATAGATAGATAGATAGATAGATAGATAGATAGATAGATAGATAGATAGATAGATAGATAGATAGATAGATAGATAGATAGATAGATAGATAGATAGATAGATAGATAGATAGATAGATAGATAGATAGATAGATAGATAGATAGATAGATAGATAGATAGATAGATAGATAGATAGATAGATAGATAGATAGATAGATAGATAGATAGATAGATAGATAGATAGATAGATAGATAGATAGATAGATAGATAGATAGATAGATAGATAGATAGATAGACAGACAGACAGACAGACAGACAGACAGACAGAAAGACAGACAGACAGACAGACAGACAGACAGACAGACAGACAGACAGACAGACAGACAGACAGACAGACAGACAGACAGACAGACAGACAGACAGACAGACAGACAGACAGATAGACAGACAGACAGACAGACAGACAGACAGACAGACAGACAGACAGACAGACAGACAGACAGATAGACAGACAGACAGACAGACAGACAGACAGACAGACAGACAGACAGACAGACAGACAGACAGACAGACAGACAGACAGACAGACAGACAGACAGACAGACAGACAGACAGACAGACAGACAACGCACTCTAAGAAGTTTAACCAAAGGACCGAAAGAGCTCGGGAATTGCGCAGCCCTCGGCAGCCAGGGAGACCCGGGCTACACGCAAAGCCGGATTAATCCCTAGCAATATTCGGTATTCCAATCCTTTCTAATCTGAATTTTCCAAGTCCGAAACTGATTTCGCATTGCATTGATTTTAGCAAAATAGAAGAAACTGACAAACTACAGCTGAGCTTGAATTGCTTGCAGGGGGAACCGGCACCTGGAGCCTGGCGCTGGCTCGCTACTGACGGCGCGAGAGGCCCGAAGCCGATGCTGGCGGGGTCGAGTCTGGGAGCTCCAGAAGACCGCCTGAGCATGAAGTTTCTCTTGTTGCAAAAAAACCCGACCAGTCATTCAAGCCGGGCTGGCCTGGCAACCCTGTCGTCCCCTCCCCTACACAGCCCATTGTGTCCCGCACAGGGGTCCGCTGCGCCAGTGCACGCGAGCCGGTACTGAGGACCTCCGTAGCCTTGATCAGCAATTCACCGACATGGCATCCCCTCCTCCCTCTGGATGCCTCGATGATCCCCTGTTAGCGCCCGCCGGCAGGCCTGATGATTGGGAAAAACCTCCCATTTCTTCCAGAGCTGCCTGCGAGGGAAATGTAAAATTCATTACCTGCAGCCAAAGTCACCATCTGATCCTCCTACTTAGCTATGCGCGGGAATATGAGCTCCGTGATTTTGTGGTATCTGAAACTCACCTGACTTTGTTCATATCGGAGAGGAGGACCCGGCCAGTGCACTCAAGCATGAATTCATGCATGCGTGATGCTCCGCAGTGAATAGAATGCAGCGTAATTGATTCTTTTCAGGCTTCTGTCCCTCATATTTAAAATTCCAATGACTTTTTACAGCTTATTGACGAGTTAAAAAGTTTTGACAACTTTCATCTTGAAAATACGAACATTTACTAGCTATTCTCGGAAACGTATTCTAAATCCCACGAATTGCTTGAGTTTGTTTATTATTTACTTGCTAGGGTTAGTAAGGGGTTGTCTCAGGGGGTTGCGACTGAAAGGTCGGGGGTTCGATTCTCGATTCACTCGGAACAGTTTGTGTCCTTGAGCAAGACACTTAACTCGATCTGCATTGCTTCAGTTCACCCAGCTGTAAAATGGGTGCCAGCATTGGCTGGGGTAGTTGAGGGTGTGTGTGGCGACCCCCCAGTCCTTGGACTGAACAGCCGTACGCAGCCTTCAGATGCGCCGCGCAATAGCTGCGGCTGAGCTGTCGGCTGCACATCTGGCCAATAGGGCAGGTGCAATCAATTATTATTTATTATTTCTTTTTATCATTATTAGGGTTAGGGCTAGGGTTAGGGCTAGGGGTAGGGCTAGGGTTAGGGCTAGGGTTAGGGCTAGGGTTAGGGCTAGGGTTAGGGCTAGGGTTAGGGCTAGGGTTAGGGCTAGGGTTAGGGCTAGGGTTAGGGCTAGGGTTAGGGCTAGGGTTAGGGCTAGGGTTAGGGCTAGGGTTAGGGCTAGGGTTAGGGCTAGGGTTAGGGCTAGGGTTAGGGCTAGGGTTAGGGCTAGGGTTAGGGCTAGGGTTAGGGCTAGGGTTAGGGCTAGGGTTAGGGCTAGGGTTAGGGCTAGGGTTAGGGCTAGGGTTAGGGCTAGGGTTAGGGCTAGGGTTAGGGCTAGGGTTAGGGCTAGGGTTAGGGCTAGGGTTAGGGCTAGGGTTAGGGCTAGGGTTAGGGCTAGGGTTAGGGCTAGGGTTAGGGCTAGGGTTAGGGCTAGGGTTAGGGCTAGGGTTAGGGCTAGGGTTAGGGCTAGGGTTAGGGCTAGGGTTAGGGCTAGGGTTAGGGCTAGGGTTAGGGCTAGGGTTAGGGCTAGGGTTAGGGCTAGGGTTAGGGCTAGGGTTAGGGCTAGGGTTAGGGCTAGGGTTAGGGCTAGGGTTAGGGCTAGGGTTAGGGCTAGGGTTAGGGCTAGGGTTAGGGCTAGGGTTAGGGCTAGGGTTAGGGCTAGGGTTAGGGCTAGGGTTAGGGCTAGGGTTAGGGCCCTAGGGTACTCTTATATCAGCAGTCGCTGGCGACTCCGTGCTCTCACCAGTTTCGCAGTGCGGGCCGGTGTACCCCAGCGGGCACATGCAGGCCAACCTGGCCAGTCCGAACTGCAGGTCGGCAGCGGCCCCGGAGCCCGACGGTCCGGCCGTCGGAAAAAATGTGTCGCAATGGCCGCCATTTTGGCAGGCCAGGCCCTCGGCTTCGCAGCGTCGGACAACGTCAGCCGAGCGCGACAGTCCGGGCTCGTCGTAGGGCACCACCTGGCGGGTGCTGCGCCGGTGCGACGGCTGCGGCGGCAGCTGTGGCGGCGGCGGCTGCTGTTCCGGATCCTCAATGTGGACGTCGAAGTCCAGCGTCAGGCCAATTGGCTTCTTGATACTTGATGGGGCTGGAAATTGTGGATAAGTTGAGTTTAGAAATGCTCACTAATCAGCTCATAGGAGCGCACTCGTGCATTAATGAACCTTCTCATGAACTCACTCATAAACTGATGAACTCACTTATAAACTCATGAAATCACTCATAAACTCATTCATGATCTCACTCATAAACTGATGATCTCACTCATAAACTGATGAACTCATTCATAAACTCATTCATGATCTCACTCATAAACTGATGATCTCACTCATAAACTGATGAACTCACTCATAAACTCATTAACACATAAATTGTAAAGGTAAATCACCTGACTCAAATGAAAGACCAGCCTCTCACAGATTTAATCCCATAATTTTCAGTACAACATGCCCTCGATATCAGCTCCCATCGGCTCTCAGACTGTGGAGGCTGAGAAGCTGAGATGTTCACCTAGTCCTTAAAAGTATTACACGTTAGGCCTTCGATATTCGAGTAGTTTGAAATTAGAAGTTACCTTGAAATGAATGCACTATTGCACTCACTACGAGACCGTATCACTCGCTATGCACAGCGGATTAAGCACGCGCTAAATAGCGTTCAATCATACACGCACTGGGCTATCATCTCTGGGCTATCGGCCAGTTAATCGAGACGACCTTTTATAATTCTCGCTTAAGCATCGATATAGCTACCCAGTTCCCGTATATAGAAGGGCCAGAGAGAGAGAGAGAGAGAGGGAGAGAGAAACACCTTATCGATGCCACGGGGGGGCATTAGTTAATTCGAGACCTGCATGGCTTCTTTGCGGCAACTGCTGCAACTCTCAGTGAGAGTCCCCTAGGAGGCGCTGGCTGGGGCCCCGGCGAGTTTCAGACACTGAAAGAGAATAGTGAGCTCATTTTGGCCACACTGGCAGTGCGACAGGCTAGGAGACGGGGGGCTTACCCACCCCTCCCCTGTAAAGTCTATCCCAGGAAATTGGCTCTGACGTTCCTCCATCCTCTCTCCCCAATCTCTCTCCCAGCCTTTTGAAATTTCCGTCCAATTTTTGCATTCCAAAATAATTCCTATTTTTCTCGACACGGAAAGCATTCGTGGGTACCATATCAACAGCACAGCGTTAAAAACTGCGCAAAAAAATTGCTAATTAAAACCACCTCATTTGGCCGCTAGCTGGGGACTGGACGAAATGCAACTAAGTTGCGGCAAAAACTGCATTGGAATTTTTTTAATATGAATTATGAAATATGGCTTATATCAATCTAGCATGCTCAATGCCAGGTCGCTGTATAGGGTTTTCAATTGACCAATTGATTATTTAAATTAAGACAATGAGTCCACGTGCGTTGGAGGTGTAGAAGTGTGAATTAGCCCCACTGCCCACTCATTACCGATATATAAGCCTGCTAATTGAAATTTGGACGTCAAACATTTACTGTCAGAATTGTTCGAATAATGATAGGCACTCTAAATATGCTTTTCTGATTAGAATGTGGGAAAGTCTTTGAAAGGTGGGAAAAGTCTCCGAAGGGTGAGGTAAGTCTCTGGAGGGTGAGGTAAGTCTCTGGAGGGTGAGGTAAGTCTCTGGAGGGTGAGGTAAGTCTCTGGAGGGTGAGGTAAGTCTCTGGAGGGTGAGGTAAGTCTCTGGAGGGTGAGGTAAGTCTCTGGAGGGTGAGGTAAATCTCTGGAGGGTGAGGTAAGTCTCCGGAGGGTGAGGTAAGTCTCCGGAGGGTGAGGTAAGTCTCCGGAGGGTGAGGTAAGTCTCCGGAGGGTGAGGTAAGTCTCCGGAGGGTGAGGTAAGTCTCCGGAGGGTGAGGTAAGTCTCCGGAGGGTGAGGTAAGTCTCCGAAGGGTGAGGTAAGTCTCCGAAGGGTGAGGTAAGTCTCCGGAGGGTGAGGTAAGTCTCCGAAGGGTGAGGTAAGTCTCTGGAGGGTGAGGTAAGTCTCCGGAGGGTGCGGTAAGATTTCGGGGGTGAGGTAAGTCTCCAGAGGGTGGTAAAAGTCTCTTAAGGGTGGTAAAAGTCTCTTAAGGGTGGGAAAGGCTCCGGAGGGTGGGAAAAGTCTCTCAATGGTGGAAAATGCTTTGAAAAGAAATTTCCAGAAAAGACCAAAAGATAGAAATATGAGAAACTCACGCAGCTCAGTTGCTCCCACTTGTCTCCCAGAGGAGACCAGCAGCAGTGGTGAAATTGCCAGTAAAAGCAGAAGCAGCGGTGACATTGCAAATCTTGGAGTTTCAGAGCTGGCACGCAACTATTGTCTTCTAGAGGACTAAAAAGCTTTTTACGGCAGCGTCCCAGAAAGAGAGATGAACTGGCAAGAAAAAAGCTTTGGGATCAGTGCATTTGTTAGCGAGGATTGGCCGGTGTGGGGGCGAATTCCATCATAGCAGCTCCAAGGCCTGGCCAATCAGTGGCGTCCTCGCTAAACCCCTCTTCTAAGAAATGCTGCGAACTTTGAATTGCACGAAATATCTGCTACACCCTACTGCGCGCGTAGGAAGCCGAGTAGCATCTCAGGGGCGAGTCTCTGGATAGGCAAACTTCTTAGTAAGGCTAATCTCCAGGGCGAATCTTCAGGGCGAATCTTCAGGGCGAATCTTCAGGGCGAATCTTCAGGGGCGAATCTTCAGGGCGAATCTACAGGGCGAATCTCAGGGACGAATCTTCAGGGGCGAATCTTTAGGGCGAATCTACAGGGCGAATCTCAGGGACGAATCTTCAGGGGCGAATCTTCAGGGCGAATCTTCAGGGCGAATCTACAGGGCGAATCTCAGGGACGAATCTTCAGGGGCGAATCTTTAGGGCGAATCTTCAGGGCGAATCTTCAGGGTGAATCTTCAGGGAGAATCTTCAGGGCGAATCTTCAGGGGCGAATCTCAAGGGCGAATCTCTGTGGCGAATCTCAGCGGCGAATCTCAGTAGTGATCTCAGGGGCGAATCTCAGGGGCGAATCTCAAGGGCGAATCTCTAGAGGAGCGAATCTCAGGGGCGAATCTTAGGGGCGAATCTCAGGGCGAATCTCAGGGCAAATCTCAGGGGAGAATCTCAGGGGCGAATCTCAGGGGAGAATCTTAGGGGCGAATCTCAAGGGCGAATCTCTAGAGGAGAGAATCTCAGAGGCGAATTTCAAGGGCAAATCTCTAGAGGAGCGAATCTCAAGGGTGAATCTCAAGGATGAATCTCAGGGGCGAATCTCAGGGGCGAATCTCAGGGGCGAATCTCAAGGGTGAATCTCAGGGGCGAATCTCAGGGGCGAATTTAAAGGGCGAATCTCAAGGGCGAATCTTAGGAGTGATTTCAGGGGCGAATCTCAGGAGCGAATCTCAAGGGCGAATCTCAGCAGCGAATCTCTGGGGCAAATCTCTTGAGGAGTGAATATTTTGGTAGTGAATTCCAGGAGCGAATCTTAGAGAGGAATCTCATGCTAAAATCTCGAGGGCGAATCTCTTAGGAGCAAATTTTTCAAGGCGAATCTCGAGGGAGAATCTCTGTGAATCGAAGTGAAACACGAATGCTACTGAGATTATACCGGTAACACCTAAACGAATCTTCTTCATTGCGCAAACCTGCGCTCCGGTTTATGGTAGCGGATGTCAAAGAAACGTTGAAAACGTTGAAACTAAATTATTACTGCTCAAAGCGGCCTCCCTTATCAGCTGGAACACAATGACAAATTGTTCACTGTCGGCTACACTTGCTAGAATTCAATGTTTCTTTTCAGATAGAAGCGCGGCCACTCAAGCACAGGGGCCTCGGGCAGTGTAATCTTATCTTAAATAATTTCAACGCCTTGTAAGTACTGATAAGGCAAACCGTGCCAGCATCCCCCAGCTGTGGTCATTGTTTGAAAACTGTCGCTAGGTTGCACTTTTAAATTTTGAAGTTTTCCGTTGAATCTTTAGACGTTCACTTGTGCAAGGCTTTTTTAGACTTGGGCCGATGCTTAAACACGGTTTTAGATGGGGACGCCGTGGGGGTGCCTCGGTTTTAGATGGGGACGCCGTGGGGGCGCCACGGTTTTAGATGGGGACGCCGTGGGGGCGCCACGGTTTTATATGGGGACGCCGTGGGGGCGCCACGGAATTAAATAGGGACTCCACGGGGGCGCCACGGTTTTAAATGGGGACTCCACGGGGGCGCCACGGTTTTAGATGGGGCGCCATGGGGTACTACGGGTTTAAATGGGGGGGGCGCCATGGATTTAAATGGGGGCGCCATGGGGGCGCCATGGTTTAAGATGGGGGCGCCACGGTTTTAGATGGGAGCAGCATGGGGGCGCCATAGTTTTAGGTAAGACACCATGAGGACGCTGCCGTTTTAAGTTGAGCGTCATAGGGGCGCCACGGTTTTAGAAGGGCGTCATGGGGGCACCATGGTTTTAGATGCAGGGTCACGGTCACGGTTTTTTTGCGGGGCGCCACGGTCGGATACATAGACCCCGCGCTCTCTTATCACTGGGGCCATAATTCAATACTTCAGTGCCACACTGTTTAAGTTAAGACCTCAAGTATTTTGTATTGCATTTATAGCGAAAACTGTTACAACTTAATGCTAAATGCTTCTATTTACGAAACAGAGCTATGTTATGCTTACTGTTGCCAAGGTAACGCAGCTTGAAATGCTGGGCCGGCTTATGTTGGGGTGGTTGCTGCCGGACCAATTCAAGGCCCAATGCCGCCAGCTGCACAGGGGGTGCTATGGATATAAAATGGCCCAAAGCAGGGCTGGGGCAATTCCCACCGAGCCAGTTTTGTTCAAATCTTGCTAGACTCTCTTTTATTCACCGAAAGACTGACTGAGATGCAGCCGAACTCATTGTTGCAGACTCTGCTTCCGCTGTTGCTGCTATGGACTCTGGCTCTGGTTGCGCAAGCCTCGCCAAGAATCAGCCGAGCGAGTCGTCGCCAGCTGCTTCTGGTGTCCCTGGATGGATTCCGTCACGACTACTTGACTATCTACGCCAATCAGTCCCGGTTCCTGCGCCAGATGGCCAGCGAAGGAGTCTTTGTTCGCTCTATGCAGACTGAGTTTGTGACAAAGACCTTCCCGAATCACTGGGTGATTGCCACTGGCCTGCATCAGGTGAGAGACGTCATTTGTTGGTGGCACTATGCTACCTGTTGTGTATGGCACTATGTTCGCCTGTTGTGTATGGTACTATGCTCACCTGTTGTGTATGGTACTATGCTCACCTGTTGTGTATGGTACTATGCTCACCTCCTTCATGCCCGGTTCTCAGACAGAGAAGTCAGGTGAGCACAATAACTCTAATTGAATTCGCGCATCCACAGGAGAGCAACGGGATCGTCAGCAACGGAATGTACGACCCGGTGTTCAATGCTACCTTCGGCATGAGCACCAGGGAGGAGCGCTGGTGGAACGATTCTCTGCCAATCTGGGTGACGGCCAAGCGTCAGGGACTCAAAACGGCGACGTTCTTCTGGCCGGGCAGCGAAGTCGAGTTCGGCGGCACCCGGCCTGATCACTACTTCCCGTACGATGGCAGAATCAGCTACGAGTACCGGATCGACACCATCACTTCCTGGCTGGCCGACGAGCAGATCGACCTGTGCACCCTGTACTTTAACGAGCCGGACTCCGCCGGGCACAGCAGCGGGCCGGAATCGGTGCGGGTGTCCGATGCGATCATCAGGCTGAATCACCTGCTTGAGCTGCTGGTGTACCGACTGGAGAGGCGGGGAGTGCGGGATCGCGTTGACATTATTGTCACCTCTGATCATGGTGAGTCTGTCTGTCTGTCTGTCTGTTTGTCTGTCTGTCTGTCTGTCTGTCTGTCTGTCTGTCTGTCTGTCTGTCTGTCTGTCTGTCTGTCTGTCTGTCTGTCTGTCTGTCTGTCTGTCTGTCTGTCTGTCTGTCTGTCTGTCTGTCTGTCTGTCTGTCTGTCTGTCTTAGTGTCTGTCTGTCTTAGTGTCTGTCTGTCTGTCTGTCTGTCTGTCTGTCTGTCTGTCTGTATGTCTGTTAGGCGCCGAACTCAAGGCTGTTAAGAACGTCAGTTTGTTCTCAGGTGTGCCATTTTGGCGACAGGCTTATTCTCTTTTCCGAGCGTATTGGTCAGGATTAAGCGTCAAGTGGGTTGCTATGGCTTCCCAAAGTCTGGGGCGTTATGGGTCACCAATCACTATTTTCATCTCTCTGGCATCGGGTCCGGCCCGCAGGCATGACGGAACTGAACGACAGCAAAGCCATCCACTTCAACAACGAGTTGGACCCCTTCGTGGACCGCTACATGGACAGCGGGCCGCTGCTCAGCATGTTCGCCAAGCCGGGCCAGCGCGACCGGCTGGTGGAGTTCCTGCAGAACCAGACCAAAGCCAGGAGTCTGCCTGTCCGCGTCTTCACCCGCGAGTCCATGCCGCCAGCCTACAGGTACTCGCAGCACCGTCGCATCCCGGACGTCCTGGTGCTGCCGGATCCCGGTTACGTGGTGTTCCGCCGATCCACCAACTTGATCAAAGGGAATCACGGATTCGACAATACCTACGACGAGATGAAGGTGCCGCTAATAGCTGTCGGACCCAGCTTCCGTCGCGGTGTTGAGGTGGAAGGTTTCCGACAGGTTTGTTGCTGGGTCCTGCCAAGGATGACTCAGCTGCTGGGCCACCGCCGCTCTCCATCCAGATCCCCAGTTGCTGGGCCAGCTTCCCAGATCCTCAGTTGCCGGGCCCGTCTCCCAGATCCTCAGTTGCTGGGCCAGCCTCCCAGATCTTCAGTTGCTGGGCAAGCCTCCCAGATCCCCAGTTGCTGGGCCAGCTTCCCAGATCCTCAGTTTCCGGGCCAGTCTCCCAGATCCTCAGTTGCTGGGCCAGCCTCCCAGATCTTCAGTTGCTGGGCAAGCCTCCCAGATCCTCAGTTGCTGGGCCAGCCTCCCAGATCTTCAGTTGCTGGGCAAGCCTCCCAGATCCTCAGTTGCTGGGGTCCAGCCTTCCAGATCCTCAGTTGCTGGCCCCGCCTCTCAGATCCTCAGTTGCTGGGCAAGCCTCCTAGATCCTCAGTTGCTGGGGTCCAGCCTCTCAGATCCTTAGTTGCTGGGCCAGCCTCCCAGATCCTCAGTTGCTAGACCAGCCTCCCAGATCCGCAGTTGCTGGGGCCAGCCTTCCAGATCCTCAGTTGCTGGGCCAACCTCCCAGATCCTCAGCATGGACAGCTCAAGAAGGACGTGGGAATTCATTTTCTTAGAAAATATTAAACTTTTAGCGAATACAAATATTTTTATTTTGATAGGTTACGTCTTTCTACTGCTAAATTGATTTTTGTGAAAAGCTTTGCATTTTAAACGGGCATGAATATATATTTTAATGTCTTGAATGTCGGCAAATGATAGGGGAAAGCTCCTAGTGCCCTTTCATAGGACATCAAGCTAAGCCCTGAACGATTTGTTATTTTCGTTTCCAAACGCAAAGTTCGAAATGGCATTTGGGGGTAATTCAAATGTCTGCCATCTGGTCCCTTTGGTGCACTGGGTGCGTTTCTTTTCATAGCGCATTCATAATGCACGTAGCTAATTGAATTCTTTGCTAAAATTTCACCGGTATGGGTGCAGTAGCTTACTGTATGTTCGTGGTTAAAATATACGTTAGCGTCACAGTCAGCCAATGTCCCAGCCAATATCCCAGCCAATGTCCCAGCCAATATCCCAGTCAATATCTCACTCAATGTCCCAGCCAATGTCCCAGCCAATATCCCAGCCAATGTCCCAGCCAATATCCCAGCCAATATCCCAACCAATGTCACAGACAATGTCCCAGCTAATGTCCCAGCAAATATCCCAGCCAATGTCCCAGCCAATGTCCCAGTCAATGTCCCAGCCAATATCCCAGCCAATATCCCAACCAATGTCACAGACAATGTCCCAGCCAATATCCCAGCCAATGTCATAGACAATATCCCAACCAATGTCATAGACAATGTCCCAGCCAATATCCCAGCCAATTTCCCAGCCAATTTCCCAGCCAATGTCCCAGCCAATATCCCAGCCACTGTCCCAGCCAATGTCCCAGCCAATGTCATAGACAATGTCCCAGCCAATGTCATAGACAATGTCCCAGCCAATATCCCAACCAATGTCCCAGCCAATATCCCAGCGGCAGTCCATTCCACCCTGCTCTCTGCTACCAAACAGGTGGACATCTACGGGCTGATGTGCCACCTGCTCGGCATTCGGCCTCAGCCGAACAACGGCAGCAGCGAGCACTTCAGCGCAATGCTGAGCAGCGACAGCAGCAGCAGCAGCACCGCCAGCACCAGCATGCCGATGACCACCACCAGTGCAGCTGGCCGAAGTGCAACTGCAGCACAGGAATGCGTCACATTGCCCTCTTTGTTAGTGTTGGCTCTGTCGCTTGTTTGGGCTTGATCAAATTGGCTTCAAACCAATGCCTTCTAGGCTTTGCCTATCTGACTGAATCATAACCAATGCATTGCAATTTTGATTTAATATGCTTTTCTAATGTTATTATCAATCAATTCAACACCAAAGTGTACAAGACCAATGAACGGGAAACTTGTGAATTAACTAGGGAGACTTGTGAATCAACTAGGGAAACTTGTGAATTAACTAGGTAGACTTGTGAATCAACTAGGGAAACTTGTGAATCAGCTAGGGAAACTTGTGAATCAACTAGGGAAACTTGTGGATCGACTAGAGAAATGTGTCAACCAACTAGGAAAACTTGTGAATCAACTAGGGAAACTTGTGAATCAACTAGGTAGACTTGTGAATCAACTAGGGAAACTTGTGAATCAACTAGAGAGACTTGTGAATCAACTAGGGAAACTTGTAAATGAACTAGGGAAACTTGTGAATCAGCTTGGCAAACTTGTGAATCGACTAGAGAAATGTGTCAACCAACTAGGGAAACTTGTGAATCAACTAGGGAAACTTGTGAATCGATTAGAGAAATGTGTCAAACAATTTGGCAAACTTGTGAATCAACTAGGGAGACTTGTGAATCAACTAGGGAAACTTGTGAATCAACTAGGTAGACTTGTGAATCAACTAGGAAAACTTGTAAATCAGCTTGGCAAACTTGTGAATCGACTAGAGAAATATGTCAACGAACTAGGGAAACTTGTGAATCAACTAGGGAAACTTGTGAATCAACTAGGGAGACTTGTGAATCAACTAGGGAGACTTGTGAATCAACTAGGGAAACTTGTGAATCAACTAGGGAGACTTGTGAATCAACTAGGAAAACTTGTGAATCAGCTTGGCAAACTTGTGAATCGACTAGAGAAATATGTCAACCAACTAGGGAAACTTGTGAATCGACTAGGGAAAATTGTGAATTGACTAGAGAAACTTGTGAATCAACTAAAGAAACTTGTGAATCGACTAGGGAAACTTGTGAATTGACTAGAGAAACTTGTGAATTAACGTAAAATATACTTGACAGAGAAACGAAGGCCTTTCGCTACTTTGTAAGGGATTAAAGAAATACACTTGAGAAAACACACAGAAACCTCGCTCGTTGTTGTGATTCTTATCAGTTCAGAAAACCCTGTCTTAATTCGCCTTTTAACACCTCGGCAGCTTAATAGTGTTCGACTACGACATTGAACCAAGCTTAGCAATAATTTCATCAAGCAAATCCAGTTGCAACCGGAAATTTCTGTTCAACTCGTATAATTGAGAGACCCTTCAGACGATATTACGGCTTGCATAAGGCATAAGGCAAAGCTAATTTGCACCTCGCTTACCCAGCGTTACGGTACGAATAGCTCACCTTGCAGAGGTGCATCTGCGCCGCACGTTGAGTATATTAACCTCCATCTCTATCTGGCTGTCTCTGTCCCTCTCAGACTCAGATTGTTTCACACAGACTGACAAAAGATTCCTACAGAATCTGCCTTCTTTGACGCAAAACCCCTCTCATTGGAGGCGGCATAATTCGCCATAAATTCGAGTTCTCGGCTCGCCTCGGTATGGGGTGAGCACTTTGCACTGAGTAAGGCCCTTGCACTTGCTCACTCCGCTCTGGGCTCACCGCTAACCCCCCCTCCCCTCACCCTGCTAACTGCGCCTGACAACCAGACAGTAAAAGCCAAGCTTGAAGCTTAAGAAGAGCGAAGTAGAAAAGGGCGCTACTGACATTGGAATTGGATTTTGTGGACCTGCATTTCTGCTATGGCCGCGCTGGACGCTCTGGGAAAGCCGCGCTACCCGCTGGGCAGACGGCACACTAGGAATCGGTGAGTATTGCTTATCTATCTATCTATCTATCTATCTATCTATCTATCTATCTATCTATCTATCTATCTATCTATCTATCTATCTATCTATCTATCTATCTATCTATCTATCTATCTATCTATCTATCTATCTATCTATCTATCTATCTATCTATCTATCTATCTATCTATCTATCTATCTATCTATCTATCTATCTATCTATCTATCTATCTATCTATCTATCTATCTATCTATCTATCTATCTATCTATCTATCTATCTATCTATCTATCTATCTATCTATCTATCTATCTATCTATCTATCTATCTATCTATCTATCTATCTATCTATCTATCTATCTATCTATCTATCTATCTATCTATCTATATATCTATCTATCTATCTATCTATCTATCTATCTATCTATCTATCTATCTATCTATCTAGCAGGCTGGTTCCAGCAGGTAGTTCCTCTGGATAAAAGCGCTTACCGCGCCCATTGGCTTTCCAGCTGCCTTAATCGTTTCCGGTGATCTTGTGTGCGTGCATTCAGCTTGATTGGCTGCGGCAAGCAAGCTCGAAAGAGCTCGCTTCGCTCGCTCTTTCTCGCTATCTACCATCTATTGCCAGGACCTGCACCGGAGCGGTTACGAAAATTAGATTTCTCGGTAGTTGCTCGCACTCTTTTGCACTACTTGAGTAGTCTGATTTTCGAACGGCAGGCTGGTTCCAGCAGGTAGTTCCTCTGGATAAAAGCGCTTACCGCGCCCATTGGCTTTCCAGCTGCCTTAATCGTTTCCGGTGATCTTGTGTGCGTGCATTCAGCTTGATTGGCTGCGGCAAGCAAGCTCGAAAGAGCTCGCTTCGCTCGCTCTTTCTCGCTATCTACCATCTATTGCCAGGACCTGCACCGGAGCGGTTACGAAAATTAGATTTCTCGGTAGTTGCTCGCACTCTTTTGCACTACTTGAGTAGTCTGATTTTCGAACGGCAGGCTGGTTCCAGCAGGTAGTTCCTCTGGATAAAAGCGCTTACCGCGCCCATTGGCTTTCCAGCTGCCTTAATCGTTTCCGGTGATCTTGTGTGCGTGCATTCAGCTTGATTGGCTGCGGCAAGCAAGCTCGAAAGAGCTCGCTTCGCTCGCTCTTTCTCGCTATCTACCATCTATTGCCAGGACCTGCACCGGAGCGGTTACGAAAATTAGATTTCTCGGTAGTTGCTCGCACTCTTTTGCACTACTTGAGTAGTCTGATTTTCGAACGGCAGGCTGGTTCCAGCAGGTAGTTCCTCTGGATAAAAGCGCTTACCGCGCCCATTGGCTTTCCAGCTGCCTTAATCGTTTCCGGTGATCTTGTGTGCGTGCATTCAGCTTGATTGGCTGCGGCAAGCAAGCTCGAAAGAGCTCGCTTCGCTCGCTCTTTCTCGCTATCTACCATCTATTGCCAGGACCTGCACCGGAGCGGTTACGAAAATTAGATTTCTCGGTAGTTGCTCGCACTCTTTTGCACTACTTGAGTAGTCTGATTTTCGAACGGCAGGCTGGTTCCAGCAGGTAGTTCCTCTGGATAAAAGCGCTTACCGCGCCCATTGGCTTTCCAGCTGCCTTAATCGTTTCCGGTGATCTTGTGTGCGTGCATTCAGCTTGATTGGCTGCGGCAAGCAAGCTCGAAAGAGCTCGCTTCGCTCGCTCTTTCTCGCTATCTACCATCTATTGCCAGGACCTGCACCGGAGCGGTTACGAAAATTAGATTTCTCGGTAGTTGCTCGCACTCTTTTGCACTACTTGAGTAGTCTGATTTTCGAACGGCAGGCTGGTTCCAGCAGGTAGTTCCTCTGGATAAAAGCGCTTACCGCGCCCATTGGCTTTCCAGCTGCCTTAATCGTTTCCGGTGATCTTGTGTGCGTGCATTCAGCTTGATTGGCTGCGGCAAGCAAGCTCGAAAGAGCTCGCTTCGCTCGCTCTTTCTCGCTATCTACTATCTATCTATCTATCTATCTATCTATCTATCTATCTATCTATCTATCTATCTATCTATCTATCTATCTATCTATCTATCTATCTATCTATCTATCTATCTATCTGTCTATCTATCTATCTATCTATCTATCTATCTATCTATCTATCTATCTATCTATCTATCTATCTATCTATCTATCTATCTATCTATCTATCTATCTATCTATCTATCTATCTATCGGCTCGTATGATTTGAACGAATAGCTTAACATGTTAGTTAACTGGTCCTATATTTTATGCTTAAAATAGTATAAAACGATATGACGTTCTGTATATTCATTAAGCGCTTGTGCTTGCGGGGGCTAGACAATATGTCTGTCCGAGAGTACAGAGGAACTGGTTTCCATGACAACAGGTACGAGCTATGAATTTGAGTACAGAGCAGGGAAGAACAGGACTCTTTCAGGGGGTGACTTGTACGTATACCTGGGAAAGAGTTGGAAAGAGTTGGACATTGCCTCAGTGCTGCACCCTTTCTGAGAAATGCGAGACTAATAAAAGTGCAGCAGGATTCAGCCACAAGCAAATTCTTCCAACTCTGACCCACAGCACTAGCTATGGCTCCATGCACCACTGGCTGCACTCGGAGCTGTCCGGTCACAATCTGTCCGGCTATCAGGACACCGAGAGTCACCTAGTTGCCGTGACAACGGACCGCCAGCCGCCCGGTCCCGGAGCCAAATTTCTGAAGGCTTCGCAGCGCGGCTGCCAGACTGTGCCCGAGGAGGAGCAGCTGCACGAAGCTGGCGACGGGCTGCAACGGCTGGTCAGTCCGTGCGCCGTGATGCCCGACTACCCGCAGTACAGGGAGCTGCGGCAGTGCATGACTGAGCGGGACCGCAACCGGCACGGCGTCAACTACCGGGCGGAGGACTTGGCCCAGCCGGCCGAGCAGAGGACCGCGGCGGTGCCCAAACTGCCGATCCTGCCGTCGCCGAGGCCGCACGATCAGGTATGAATCAGCGCCGTGTGACATGATTTACCTTTCCCGGCCTTGTCACGTGACATATTTCTCTCTCCGGCCTTTTCATGTGACTAATTTCTCTCTTCGGCCTTGTCACGTGACTTATTTCTCTCCGGCCTTGTCACGTGACTTATTTCTCTCTTTGGCCTTGTCACGTGACTTATTTCTCTCTTCGGCCTTGTCATATGACTTATTTCTCTCTTCGGCCTTGTCATGTGACTTATTTCTCTCTTCGGCCTTGTCATATGACTTATTTCTCTCTTCGGCCTTGTCACGTGACTTATTTCTCTCTTCGGCCTTGTCATGTGACTTATTTCTCTCTTCGGCCTTGTCACGTGACTTATTTCTCTCTTCGGCCTTGTCATATGACTTATTTCTCTCTTCGGCCTTGTCATATGACTTATTTCTCTCTTCGGCCTTGTCATATGACTTATTTCTCTCTTCGGCCTTGTCATGTGACCTATTTTTCTCTTCGGCCTTGTCACGTGACTTATTTTTCTCTCTGGCCTTGTCACGTGACTTATTTCTGTCGCTTGCTTATCTGTCTCTCTCTCTCTGTCTTATTTGTGACAAATACATCATTATAAATCTAGTTCAGCGTTCAAATGCTGATATGCCACCCCTGCACGAATGACTGTGTAGGTCGCGCGATAAAAGTGCGACACGCGCCTGCTGCGTGGCTGTGTGGTAGCGTGACCACTGCCACCCCCAGCCCGTGACAAGGCGTACAGTAAAATGGAGGAGAGCTAAGATCTTTCATTCTCTCTCCCCACAAAGTCAAATACACTCGCGCATCGGTCCGAGAGAGATCACCGACCATTTCACTTCTGGCCCGAGCTCGGCAGTAGGCTAGTTGCTACGGGAAAATGTAGCCCAGGCATTAAAACCAGTCTTTGCGTTCAATCCTTTGCTTTTCGGAGAGACAGACAGAATGTAGTGGATAAAACAACAAAAATATCCGCTATACCCAGTTTAAGTAAGTCTCCATGTATCATTTACGAGTAGCTAATGCTTCATCATTCTATTTTTCTAGAATCCGCCGCTGCACCTGCAGTTCGGCCCCCGAGCCCACGGCTACGACGACGCCCACAAGGCCTACCTGAAGCAGAGCCGGCCGCCTCAAACCGAACGGTGAGCGGCGGCGTTCACAGCCACCTTCTCTATTGCTAAAACGCTGCCACTCATACTTACAGTAGGCGAGTCGCGAAACAAACCCTATTTAGAGTTTGCGATTCGTTCCTCACTGTATAAGCCAACATCCACCTCTATTCTGTTTGTTGCGGGTGCAAGGACGCGGGACTGAAACAGGGGCGGCAAAGCGCCAACTTTGTAGGGCTGTCAAGGTGGTTTGCAGGTTGGCTCAGTGGGCGACTAGCTTGCCAAGTGCAAGGCAGGATTTACCGCTGACACCTTGGCTCAGAGCGCAGCCATAGCCGGGTTCGTCTCCCAGCGCCGCTGTGCGGACCGACCGCGCCGGTCCCGCTTGCGGCCGCAGTGCAGCCCGCGCCGGTCCCGCGGTCTGCAGCCGTCTGGGAGGTGCCGCGCTCCGACGTTGCGCCGCGGCGCCTCTGGTCGCTTGAGAGCGCGACTGGCCGGTGGACCACTTCGCTGGCCCAGGCCGGCGTCCGGGACAGCATCCGGCGGCTGGATTCTGGACGCCGCGACTTCGACTAACCACAGCCGGCGGAGCTGCGGCGCAGTACAGCTGGGGGTCGGAGCGGCGCGGAGGTCCGCCATCGGAGCGGCGGTCCAGGCAGGAGCTCCAGAGGCTGCTCGGCGGCTGCGGCGGGACAGGCCGGCTACTGGCCGGGTCGCTGGCTGCCCGGCGTTCGGCCGGCCGTTCGGACCTGGCCGGATTGCGAGGCTCCCGTCCGCGGCCGGTTCCCAGCGGCCGTACTCCGCCGGCCGTCCGCCCGGGGCTGCGCTGCCGTGTCGGACGGCCGTCGGGGGCGGCCGTTCGGGCCCCGGCCCGGGCGGGCTGTCGCGCTCTCCAGCCTTGAGCCTCTTGCGGCCACCCGACCGCCTGCCTGCCTGCCTGCCTGCCGCGCCGACATTTCTGTCAGCCGCAGCCGCAGCCGCTCATTCCGAGTCGGCCGTTTGGGCGGCGGGCAGCCGAGCGGCCCGGCTGGGCCCGGCCTGACCCGCGGCAGTCGCTGGGAGCCGACGGAGCACCGGCCAAGTCCGCGGCACCGAAGCCGGACCTCCGAGCCGCTCCGGCCTCCGGCTGTTCCGCGCTGCAGCACCGCCGACCGCGGCTGGCCGGAGTCCGCGGAGTCTGCAGTCCTACCGCCGGCGCTCATCACGGATGCCGTCCACGGCTGGCGAAGCTGCCCACTGGCCAGCCGCTCTCTCTGGCACCCGGCGGCTGTCGCGCGCACTGTCGGCGTCCAGTTCCATCCTTCGGCGGCAGGCCGCGAGCTCCGGTGTCGGGCTGCGCTAGCGGGATCCGGCCGGACCGGCCCAGCACAAAGCGGCTCGGGAGAGCTGAACTCGAGCTCACAGGCTGAACTCTGTGGGCCACTGGTCTGCTCGGGGCGCCTCGTCTTGTTAACTTTGCTAGTCGCTTGTTATTCGCCAATCCCCTCGCACTTTGAAGCCTCACTCTATGCGTGAGCGCTATCTCCGCCAGTTTCCGATTTCGCGTCCTTGCACCCGCCCGCCACTGCAAATCCGCCTCCCGCAGGCAGCAGCCGCGACTGCGCAACGGCAAGGGCGGATCCACTTGGCGACACCTGAAATTCGCCATGCAGCCAGACGGACAGAGGACGCAGTTTTTGGATGGTGAGACTGTGAAATCCCTGGGTTGCTCTGAGCTGCTGCCGTAACTTCCCAAGTTTCTACAAAGCCAACCAACCCCCCATCCGATTGCGCAGGTCAAGTGTCAATGGCCGATGCCTACAGGCGACAACTGGCTCTGCAGCCCGGATTTCTGGACCAGCACCGCCAGCAACAGCAGCGGGTTGCCAACGCCGCCACTGAACGGATCCGCCAGCAGGCCTATGGTGATTGGCGGGGGTAGTGGTTGAGAAGGGGTTGGCAAAAGACTGGGAGACTGGTGCAGAGGTGTTGGGGATGGAGGTCCATGACAGACTGGGGCAAAGGTGTTGGGGGTTGGAGGTCCATGCCTGGCGGGGCAGAGGAGTGTTTTGGTTGGTCCGTGCCTGACTGGGGCAGAGGAGTGTTTTGGTTGGTCCGTGCCTGACTGGGGCAGAGGGGTGTTTTGATTGGTCCGTGTCTGACTAGGGCAGAGGGGTGTTTTGATTGGTCCGTGCCTGACTGGGGCAGAGGGGTGTTTTGATTGGTCCGTGCCTGACTGGGGCAGAGGGGTGTTTTGATTGGTCCGTGCCTGACTGGGGCAGAGGGGTGTTTTGATTGGTCCGTGCCTGACTGGGGCAGAGGGGTGTTTTGATTGGTCCGTGCCTGACTGGGGCAGAGGGGTGTTTTGATTGGTCCGTGCCTGACTGGGGCAGAGGAGTGTTTTGGTTGGTCCGTGCCTGACTGGGGCAGAGGGGTGTTTTGATTGGTCCTTGCCTGACTGGGGCAGAGGGGTGTTTTGATTGGTCCTTGCCTGACTGGGGCAGAGGGGTGTTTTGATTGGTCCTTGCCTGACTGGGGCAGAGGGGTGTTTTGGTTGGTCCGTGCCTGACTGAGGGCCTGGGGCAGAAGGGTGTTTTGGTTGGTCCGTGCCTGACTGGTGCAGAAGGGTTGGGAGTCGGGTATCCGTCCTAACAAGGACTACTCAAGTAACATATATATTCTACTTAAGTTGTCCTTGTGTCCTAACTGAGCCGAGATGCTGTGGTCATAGTTGGCGGGGTAGATGGGCACAGTAAGTATTGTCTTTCAGATGGTGGTCATTGGTAGAAGCATTGGTTCAACCTCAATTATCAAGCGTTATTTTAAAGATTCAAACACTCCACGTCATTTGCTCAATCAGCCAACGAAGCAGCAGAGACCGCGAGTCGAGCCAGGAAATACGACACTTCGTATTTGATATTCTAACTAAAAACTCGACTGGATTCCTCTCGGGTACAAGTTGTACTGGACTATTCAGAACAGCTTTTAACATACAATTATGAATAGCATATATAACTTATTAACAATTTTGGCATATACTACTTAGGATCTGATTGGTTAAAGGAGGCTTACGCCAATATTTATAAATTTATTAACTATACATGGCCTTTTCTGGTCACTGCACGCCAGCTGGTGAATGTACATTCAGTGTACATTGAGTGTACATTGTAAATCATATTTTATATACGCTCTCTATACGCCATTAGTTATTACTTTTGTAATTTTAAGGGAGGCTGTGCCTTTGGGTGCTGGCTCAAGCGATGAGAGGCAATTAAAAAGCAGGCATATTCCACTTACCCCAGAGCACAAACACGCCCATGGGTGTATGTACATCTGTCCCGACTTTCGCTTTGTCAGAGAGTGTACATATTCGGTGCCCTGGGGTGGGCCAATCTCGTCTCCTGCCGGCTGTTGAGTGTACATCGAATATATGTACTCCCCTGTCTTTCTTAGTCCACGAGGTCTGAGTCACCTCAGCTCCCCTGTCTTTCTTAGTCCACGAGGTCTGAGTCACCTCAGCTCCCCTGTCTTTCTTAGTCCACGAGGTCTGAGTCACCTCAGCTCCCCTGTCTTTTTTAGTCCACGAGGTCTGAGTCACCTCAGCTCCCCTGTCTTTCTTAGTCCACGAGGTCTGAGTCACCTCAGCTCCCCTGTCTTTCTTAGTCGACGTCCGTATATCGCAGGAAGAAGTATTTATAGCCCCAATTTTATGAAAACATTATTTTGCAATTTACTTGGCTATTTTATCATTCATCTAATGATGTAATAACTGGCATAATATATTTTAGTCACGCATTAAAACAAAGAAAAAATTTCAACCACAGTTTTAAACTTAGCAGCCTTCTGTCTGGCATTCTGACATCGTAAAATTAACCCACACGACTTTCAGACACCAATAGGCGACCAACTGCGAAGCGGGGAATGGAGTACAACAACTGGCTGGTGATGCGATGAAGATGAAAATCTGTAGAGTCCAGCTTCATATTAACAAAAATACTGACTGTCATGGAGAGATTTTCAGACACTTTGAGTCTTTATTATTTCCACGCGAGCGTTAGAAAGTTTTCTGTCTGTCCATGTATAATAGCTTCTTTTCTAGAGAACTTTTTGCTAAACTCCGCGATATTATTATTTTTTTATTTCTTGTATTTCTCAAAAAAGAAACTGACGTCATAAAGCCTGACCATATCTGTGCAAATTTCTTATTAGTTAATTTTGCAGTTTATTTAATTTAAACAACATGAAACTCAATTAAAGTGGACTGACAGTAAAGTGTTGGGCAGGAATCCAAGAATTCGCGAGTTAAAAAGAATCTGATAAAATATAAAATATCATCCATGTGATTCATAGATAACGACTGAGCAGCAATAAAGTAACATTAAAAATATAACAGTTGTTCATTTTCTGGAAGATATTTGTATCAGAGGAAATGTAATTTCAATGCAAAGGGCAATTTATCCAGGCAGTTTTTACTCGTTACAATTGATTCGGGGAAAAATATAGGAACTCGTATCTAAGTCAGCAGCAAATAGAACGCAAAAATTTGCTTTGTATCATTAAAAATGGAAGTTTAAAAATTGATAATTGTTTATTATTATGATAAAATCACAACAACAATAAACTAGAAGTGGTATGCATCAGAAAAAAATTGATTGATATAAAACTGCCAACGAAAGCTGTAGGTAGAGGTGCTGGGTTGGGGTCTAGCGCGGGGTTTGTTGGGTCCATGCCTGACTGGGGCAGAGGGTTTGGGGGTTGGGGTCTGTGGCTGATTGGGGCAGAGGGGTTGGGGGTTGAGGGTTCTGTGGCTGATTGGGGCAGAGGGGTTGGGGGTTGAGGGTTCTGTGGCTGATTGGGGCAGAGGGGTTGGGGGTTGGGGTCTGTGGCTGATTGGGGCAGAGGGGTTGGGGGTTGGGGTCTGTGGCTGATTGGGGCAGATGGGTTGGGGGTTGGGGATCCGTGCTTGACTGGGGCAGTGGTCGTAGGGCCGCTTGTTTCATATAAGTGAACACGCTTCGTTGGAACACGCAGACGTGACAACATAGGAAGCACAACTAAAAATGATAAATTAGATTGGTTAGGCTAAGCTGCACATTGATATTTTCCAAAGTAGAAAGAAGACTTGTAGACAGATTTTGTATTCGGCATGTCATCGAATTTTCGGCAGACCGCAAGACAGCATCGGGTGATTGTCGCTGGCTGACAGCACAGTCAGAGCATCCAGTGTGACCGCTCTGCAATGCGAATTACAAAACGTTTCACTCCCTTTCTACATTTCAGTCTATCTATTTCAAGTTCATAGAGTACAAATACTTCTCATTTACTGAAAGCTTTCGACAAAAGGTGGCCAAGAATTGACAACAGTCACCTAACTTACGAGCTAAATGTAGTATACAAAGAAATAAATGTTCGCAAGAGGGTTATGCCCCCCCTGGCACAATTCTGCCCAATTCTCTTGAGACTCCTGAACACACACAAGCGCTCGAATACTGTACGCAGGCTCGCAGTCATACACGCGCTCACACAGAGTGTACAGCGGTCCTGACTTTCTAACCGTCAGGCATGTACACTCTCTGCGCCCTGGGGTTGGGCCTCATGGCTGTGAATCGCGTTTACTGCACTATTAACTAACCTATTTGTTCCCGTCTCCATGGCAACGCCGCCAATCAAAGCGGCCGTCTCGCTCGCCGGATCCTCCCGGCGGCAATCCCAGGCAGAAGTGGACAGCCGGAAGTCGCGCGGCAGGCCCGGACAGCCGCGCTGCCCGAGGCGCCGGCACTCGGCCAGCTGGCGCCGCAGCTGCTCGGGCCCGGCGAGCGCGCCAGCGAACATGATGCGGCCCTGCCGGTACACCAGAGCGTCCCCAACCCGCAGGTTGTGCCGCACCAACAGCTCCGGATAGGTGCACGCCGTGGTGGCCGCAGCGGCGCCCAGGTCGTAGGCCAGCATTCGAAAATTGTCACGCGCCGCGGCCAGACAGGGCGCCGTGGCGCCGCGGCGCCGATTTCTATTAGCTGAGGCGTACTGGCGCAGCAGGGAATCGGCGCGGCGCGCCGCCTCTGACGAGTCGGAATTGGAGTGCGTTACCATGACAACCAAGAGTTGATCGGGATTTCGCCGGCCCTGCGCCTCGATGAACGCGTCGAGCTCGAGGTCCGTCAGGCTGGGGACCTTTAGGGTGAAGACGGTGAGACAGTGGAGAGCGGAGGGAAAAATTTTAACACATTATTTATCGAAGGGAAGCAGTTCCACACATTGGATAGCGGAGGGAAGCAGTTCCACTTATTGGATAGCGGAGGGAAGCAGTTCCACACATTGGATAGCGGAGGGAAGCAGTTCCATACATTGGATAGCAGAGGGAAGCAGTTCCACACATTGGATAGCGGAGGGAAGCAGTTCCACACATTGGATAGCGGAGGGAAGCAGTTCCACACATTGGATAGCGGAGGGAAGCAGTTCCACACATTGGATAGCGGAGGGAAACAGTTCCACTCATTGGATAGCAGAGGGAAGCAGTTCCACACATTGGATAGCGGAGGGAAGCAGTTCCATACATTGGATAGCAGAGGGAAGCAGTTCCACACATTGGATAGCGGAGGGAAGCAGTTCCACACATTGGATAGCGGAGGGAAGCAGTTCCACACATTGGAAAGGGGAAGGAAACAGTTCCACTCATTGGATAGCAGAGGGAAGCAGTTCCACACATTGGATAGCGGAGGGAAGCAGTTCCACACATTGGATAGCGGAGGGAAGCAGTTCCACACATTGGATAGCGGAGGGAAGCAGTTCCACTTATTGGATAGCGGAGGGAAGCAGTTCCACTTATTGGATAGCGGAGGGAAGCAGTTCCACACATTGGATAGCGGAGGGAAGCAGTTCCACACATTGGATAGCGGAGGGAAGCAGTTCCACACATTGGATAGCGGAGGGAAGCAGTTCCACACATTGGATAGCGGAGGGAAGCAGTTCCACACATTGGATAGCGGAGGGAAGCAGTTCCACACATTGGATAGCGGAGGGAAACAGTTCCACTCATTGGATAGCAGAGGGAAGCAGTTCCACACATTGGATAGCGGAGGGAAGCAGTTCCACTTATTGGATAGCGGAGGGAAGCAGTTTCACACATTGGATAGCGGAGGGAAGCAGTTCCACACATTGGATAGCAGAGGGAAGCGCACAAAAACGCTTGCTAGGCTCACCTGAAGGCCGCATCCGCATCGATTCAAGCCAACAAAGCCGGAAGTTCCGCCAGCAGCCCCCGCCGCGATCAGCAGCTGCCTGGCTGTGGTCGGACACGCCGCAGACTCCAGGGCTTCGGCCAGGGAGTTGGCCGACGCCGCCGCTGTGGCGCTCGTCGCAGTCGATGGCGCCGCTGGCGCCGACTGTCGAAGCGCGCCGACGCCGACGCCAGACGCGGCAGTCGGTGGCGCCGAGGGCAACCGCGGCGGCGCCTGGACGGAGCGCCGTCCCGCGGTGGAGCTGCGCTGAGCCGTCGCCGGGGCGGCCGACTGAACCGGCCTCGGCGTCCTCGATGACAGCGGCAGCTGCTGGGGCTGCGACGGTGGCGGCGGTGCTGGAGGAGCGACACCCAGGCGCTGCCTGTATGCCTCCAGCCAGGAATCGCAGATGCCGCGAATTCGAGCTCGAGTCTCCTCGAGGTCCGAGTCTCTCACGGTCAAGTCGCTGCCGCTGCCACCGCTGCCAGTTCCCCCGGAAGACGCGGCTGAGAACTCTGTGGCGCCGGACTTGGCGGAGTCCTTAGTGATGACAGATTTAGGAAAAATATTGACTAATTTCCTCTACTCATCGAAAATTTACTTCTCCAATTAGCTATTTACGAGCGTACTTGATTTGTTCTCTTTTTCTTCCTAAAACACAAGTTCTTGACTCAAATACTCTTCTTTTTCTTTCCGCTAGCGATGTACATTAGTCACTCCTCTATTTTCCTTCCCCCAAGCAGTGTACATTAGCCACTCCTATATTTTCCTTCCCTCTAGCGATGTACATTAGCCACTCCTATATTTTCCTTCCCCTAGCGATGTACATTAGCCACACTGATTTGTTCTTTCCCTCTAGCGATTTACATTAGCGACACCGATATTTTCCTTCCCCAAGCAAGGTACATTGACCACTCCGATATTTTTTCTCCACCCCCCCCTAGCGACCTAGCGATGTACATTGGCCACTCCGTATTTTTCTTCCCCCAAGCAATGTACATTGGTTACTCCGATACTTTGCTTCCCCCTGACAATGAACATTAGCCAATCCGACATTTTCCTTCACATATATAAAAATGCAAGTTTATTTCTTTGATATCATTTAACAAATCCTTTAATCGCATTCGTTTTAAAGTTTCATATCACAGAACGACTTCTGCACTAAATTGGTCTTACCGCCGGTCTTCTGGCCAGCTGATATTGCAGCTGTTGTTGCTGCTGCTGCTGCTGCTGTTGCTGCTGCTTTCGCATCTGCTTCGCTTTTGCAACCAGCCGCTTTGCTGTCTCAGACTTCCATAGCACCGTTTCTTTATCTCCGTCGATTTTCAGCGATTCGCTGAGTCCAATCTGTTTATATATGGGGTAGAAGTGCGTCATGTACTTTTGTGTTAACCATGAACTAACAGCACTATGCTCTTCCAATGAAATGTACTTTTGCATGTACATACTATAAAGTTAACAATATGACAGCTGGCGACAGCAGTGTGAACACAGGTAGTTGCTCGTTAGACGCTGTGAATACACAAACAGATAAAAACTGACAGTGAAACCAATTTTAAGACAGTGAAAATTCATCAGAATCAAAAGCCTTACTAGGTTTTTCTTTACGAACGCTTTAAATGCAGAGCCAGAGATGAAGAACCTTGATTAAAAATACATAAAGGCTGACATATATTAGGGATACATCATGTACATGAGGCAGACATAAATCATACATAAATCAGTGACCCACAAACTGTCAAATCAAAGTGGAACTTCTATGTTGTAAAATGGGACTTCAAACAGTTTGAAATGGCACCTCGGAAAGTCAACCCCGTAAACTTTCGGACGTCTCACCAACGGGTTGCCATGGCGATCGATGCACCGCTGCCTGACGGCCGCCTCCCGCTCGGCGCAGAAGCCGACAGCCAGCTGGGCAGAGCGACCCTCTGCCTGGAACGCGAAGGTCATGTCAGCTCGGCCCGAGCACACGAATGTCAGGCAGGAGTTCAGGCGCACCTGCAGATTGATTGGCAGCTTCGCTCGCGGATCCGAGGGCCAGGCCAGCCGCTTCAGCACCCGGCCGGTCAGGGGGTCCTGCGGTTAGAGGAGGGGTACTTGGACTTCAGCAGCTTTGCTTGGCCTGCATACAGAAAAATTGCCAAGCGTGGACTCGGCCACCCACCCCAGCCTCCCAGATCCTCAGTTGCTGGACCACCAGCCTCCCAGATCCTCAGTTGCTGGACCACCAGCCTCCCAGATCCTCAGTTGCTGGACCACCAGCCTCCCAGATCCTCAGTTGCTGGGCCAGCCTCCCAAATCCTCAGTTGCTGAGCCACCCTCCCTGATCCAAACAGGGGGTTTGGGTCTCAGATGAGCAATTTGAAGCTACTGACTTCAACCTCGATCTAAAAATATTCCAAAACTTAAAATCTGACATCCCGGCGCACCTGCAGCTGGGCCACAGCCTGGGTGCAAGTGAACGTCGGCTCTGTCGGATCCATCGAGCGCACAAAGCCGCAGGCGGACGCGGTGACGCTCGCAAGCAGGTGGCTGCCCTGACGCTCCAGCGAGTCGTTCAGGGCCACAACGGCACCCGACCAGCCGCAGGCGAGCAGCGCCGGCCTGCCCGACGGGTACAGCACGACGGTGCCACCGTCTGGCAGGCGGCACTGGATGAGGCGTCCACCGCCGAGGCTGCTGTAGCGAGATGGCAACTCGACGGTCAGCAGGTTGTTCAGCGCCGACTCCTCCGAGGTGCTCGCGGCGGCAGCGGCGGCGGCGGCGGCGGCCGCCTGATGCGCCGCAGATTTTGCCGGCATCGGCGGCGGCGCCAGCATCGCCTGCAGGACGGCCTCGCGCATGGCCGGCCAGTCGGTCTTGAAGCGCCGCCTGAGCAGCCGGGCCTCGTCTTCGGTCAGGAGGGGGAGCCCCGATGGCCCGGACGATGAAGCTGAGGCGACAGCGGCGGCGGCTTCGACCAGACGATCGGCGAAGGCCCGCTTGGCGCTGACGTCGGGCGGAGCGACTGGCCTGGGCAGCAGGGTGTCCGGGTCCACCAGCTCGGCCGGCTGGAGCCGGCGGGGTCGCGGCGGCCGGTAGGACGGGGCCCCGGCTGCGTAGAACTGCAGCTCCAGCTGCTGCTGCTGCAGGTGCTGGTCCGTGGTTCGATTCCTAATGAGATGGAAAATGTATTGAGTTTATCCTTTTCTGCTTAGTACAGACCGGCTAACAAGATAGACAGGCCAGTTGGGACAGACAGGCCAGTTGGGACAGACAGGCCAGTTGGGACAGACAGGACAGGCCAGTTGGGACAGACAGGCCAGTTGGGACAGACAGGCCAGTTGGGACAGACAGGCCAGTTGGGACAGACAGGCCAGTTGGGACAGACAGGCCAGTTGGGACAGACAGGCCAGTTGGGACAGACAGGCCAGTTGGGACAGACAGGCCAGTTGGGACAGACAGGCCAGTTGGGACAGACAGGCCAGTTGGGACAGACAGGCCAGTTGGGACAGACCCAGGCGCGTGTCCGGCCAGCCTCAGTTTGACCAGCGCGCTCTGCAGTTTGTCTTCAATCAGGCGCTGATTGAAATTCTGCAGCCAGCCGTTCTTCAGCGACTCCTTGGACACCAGCGAGAAAGACAGGGTGTCTGTCGGGTGGTGGTCGGCCGATTTTGCCGGATTTCCGGTCGAGTGCTCGGGCCCCTCGGCGATGGCCTGCTCTTGGAGGGCGCCGCCGCGAGAGCGGGCCGACTTCTTGACGGACGCCGCCGCCGCTGCCGCTGTCGCGCGCTGCTGAGGCCTGGCTCAGGCGGACAGTGCGCCGGTCGGCGGCGTCTCCGGAGGCCGAGGCGATCCGGGACATCCGCGAGCGAGAACCGTCGCGCATCAGCAGGCTGTCATTCTCGGCGCGTTGGGCGGCGCGGCGCGATTCGCGCTCGGCGTCCTCCGCCTGGCGCCGCCGGCTCTCCTCCAGACAAGCGGGCGTCTGCCACTGCCGGTGCTCCTGCCGGGTGGGATTTTTAATGAAAATTTTATGAAAAAAAATCATTCGGCAATGATTAGTGTGATAGAGTGATCAAAATATCACGTCTTGTTAGGCCACAGTGGATTCGAAGGCGACAAATCAAGACCTTGATATCTGAAGGGGGTAGCTGAAGGAGGGTAGCTGAAGGAGGGTAGCTGGAGGAGGGTAGCTGAAGGAGGGTAGCTGAAAGAGGGTGGATGGAGGAGGGTAGCTGGAGGAGGGTAGCTGAAAGAGGGTGGATGAAGGAGGGTAGCTGAAAGAGGGTGGATGGAGGAGGGTAGCTGGAGGAGGGTAGCTGGAGGAGGGTAGCTGGAGGAGGGTGGTGAGAATGCAAAGAAGCTGCTAATTTCTGCAGAGATTTGAGAGCCGCACCTGCTTGCAGTCGGCGGTCAGCTGAGCCCAGGACTCGCACAGCCGCAGCTCCAAGTACCGAGGCAGCTTGCCTTGCCGGCGATGCGACCTGCCGGAGGTGCCACCCGCAGACGGCATCGCGTCCATGACGTCGCGCGAGCCGCCCGAGCAGGCCGGTGCTCTCCAGACGCCAGGCGTTGTAAACTCGCCGCTGCTCGTCCCAGTCTCTTCCACTGCTGACACCGCCGCCGCTGAAGCCTCGGCCCCAATCGATTCGTCCGGTTTCGCCGGCTCCGGCACCTGCAGGGAGCCGCTGACTGGCACCGGCGATGGCGCCACATCGGGGTCGGCAGCTGGAGATGCAGAAGATGCAGAGGACACGAGCCGCTGCTGCAGGCCACCAATGCGGGCCATGGACGGCAGCTCGTCCGGCGATTTCTTTGTCCGCCGCTGTCCAGCCCTGGGTGGCGCTGCTGGAAGAACAGGAAACTGCAGTCCGGCGCGCTGTGCCGTTTGGCCGATTGGCGTTGACGGCTGCTCCCAGCGCCGGTGCTGACGCCGCTGACGGCGCTTTTCCTGGCGGCTGAGTGCATGGTGTACTTTTTAACACTTCAGCTTGCACGGCCTAGTCCAGCGTTTGGAAAATTTCATAAAAAAAATTTCCAAAGGAATTTGCTGTAGTTTTCTGCTTTCAAATTAAAAATACGAGCATTTTCAAAATCAGTATTTCAACTGCAATAAATTAAAGTTATCGAGAAATTTTCAGTTTAAATACGAGCTATTGTGTTAATTTCATGCTATTTTTATTCTCTGATAACTAATAAATGACTAAAATTTTGGTATACCTAAAATCCACATACTAAAACTTTATAACTAATCCTAAACTAAATTAATATGTGGTAGACCCCTCAGGGAGGGCCCAAATGGGGCCATATGGCCCCTTCAGCTGTTGGCCGAAAATGGGCCTTGACTTTTTGCATAAAACATTAAATAAATTTTTTCGAATATTCTGGTTTTTAGTTGCTTCACAAAAAATTTCTGGAAACTAACCCTGAAGTTAATGGCTAATATTTCAACTCTGATCCTGTATCTAATGCTAGAAGAAAAAGCTAAAAATTATGAATATCAACAATATGGAACCCCACTATCTGCTCCAGCTTAGGTTCAGGAACCTTTATTTATGTATTTGGTTTGAAATAATTTGACGTACTTTTAATTTGATTCCTAATTTATACTTGTTCGTTTTGTAAAGGAACCTAAATATGAAATAAATCAAAATGAATATTTCAATTACTCAAAAAATAAAAAATAAGATGTTTCGGTCAATTTAATTTTTATATAACAATTACGAATTTTAGGTTTTTATAAATACACACTCATAGTCTCATACACAGTTATACATGTAATCAAATACACATAACAAAAAGTTATGTACCGACACAATAATTTTAAAAATCATTCAAGATTATATGAAAGGCAGTTTGCTTAATCTATAGTAATCTATTTTTGACATTCCGTTTTGACCACCAAGCTAATTTTCTTGTTGAATGTTTCCATGTCGCTTGATTGAACAAAAATCAAATACGAAACCATTTTATGTCTTAGTTAAGACATAAAAGGTGCGAATAATTTCGATTGCAGAATTAGAAAATTAATTAGTTTCAAGCTCGTTAACATTTCTCACTATTAAGACTGTACTATAGCCAATAAGACTAGCTCGTATTCATGTATTGTAAGCAAAATGCCATCCTTTAAATTGTAAATGTTAAAGCCGCGATTCGAATTAATTCGAAAGGGGTGAAGCACACTTTTCTCTGTTGCGATGGAAACATTAAATGGCATCTTTAGAATTTGTTTTTTGAGAGAGTAAGACGTTTTATAAAAAGTTTTGTGAATTAATAATACTGTATTCTACGGTTAATTGTATTTTAATCCAGATATTTTGCTTTACTTAACCAAAAAGGCAAAATTTAACTTTGAGGCTTTCTTCGAATTAATTTCCAGCTTAATGCCGTACCGGATCAGTCAAGGCGCTTTCGATCTTCAAAGAATTTGTTGAACTTTGAATCACCTATAGTACTTTCAAAGTAAATACATTCAGTGATCAGCAATGATTTCCGACATTGTCATCGCAATGTAAGTTGCTCGCATTTTATATATGTGTATGTGCTGGTTTATGGTATGTAATGATGGGCGTTGGCCATTGTTGAATATTGACACAGCATGGGCCTTGAAAGTTAAATTCTACGCGCCAGAATGAAAGTTGTATCCAGAGCCGAGAGGGAGACAGTTGACCAATTAAAAAATTTCCTTTACCAGTACC
>NIVC01000425.1:0-29934 GCA_002269645.1 Macrostomum lignano | reverse complement strand
AAGATGACAGATGAGAGAGCAGAGATGAGGGTGAACAGACAAGAGATGGGAGAGTAGAGAGAACAGAGGAGAGACAGGGAGAGAGAAGAGGAAATAGGAGAATGAAAAGGGGAGAAAGAGGAGAGGAGAAGAGAGATAAGAGAGGAGAGATGAGAGAGAGAGGAGGGAGAGAGAGAGAGAGAGAGAGAGAGAGAGAGAAGAGAGAGAGACAGGAGAGAGAGAGAGAGAGAGAGAGAGAGAGAGAGAGAGAGAGAGAGAGAGAGAGAGAGAGAGAGAGAGAGAGAGAGAGAGAGAGAGCAGAGCAGAGAGAAACGAGAAAAGATAAGAGAGAAAAGATAAAAGAAGAGAAAGGAGAGATAAAAACGCAGACAAGAGAGAAGAGAGGTGAGGGAAGAGATGAGCAACGAGGGGAGAGAGAAGAGATAAAACAAGAAAAGAAATGAGAGGAAAGAGGTGAGAGAAGAGACGAGAGAAGAGGGGAGAGAGGAGAGAGAGAGGAAAGAGTAGAGAGGAGAGAGTTAAGAGAAGAGAGAAAAGAATAGAGAGGAGAAGGAAGAGACGAGAGAATAGGGGGAGAGAGGAGAGAGAGGAGAAGAGAGAAAACGAAAAAGTAGAGGATAGAGGAGAGGAGAGAGAAAAGAAAAGGGAAGAGATGAGATAAGAGATTTGAAAGAGAAGAGAGATGAGGGAAGATAGAGATGAAAAGTACGAAAAGTACAAAAAGTAGAGAGGAGACAGGAGAGAGGAGAGAGAGAGAAAACGAAAAGTAGAGAGGAGAGAGAGAGGAAAGAGGAGACAGGAGAGAGGAGAGAGAAAATGAAAAGTAGAGAGGAGAGAGAGAGGAAAGAGTAGAGAGAAGAGACAAGAGATAAGAGAGATGAAAGAGAAGAGAGATGAGGGAAGATATGAGAGAAGAGAGGAGAGAAGAGAGAGGAGAGACAAGGGATGAGAGAGAAGAGAGGAAACAGAAGAGACGATAGAAATTTTAAAGGATCCAAGGGACGTAGGGAGAGTCAGGGAGAGGCCAGAGTTTGCCAATACATGTTTTAGAGTCAGACAGACATTGCCTGACATTCTGTGCAGTACCCCAGCCAACAATATCAATGTTTGCCTCAAATCCTAATTTTACACGAATGTGTCCATTTTATGTCTACCTCTATCCTACTAACTATTAACAAGTTTTTGTTTGTGTATGGCCTTAGATTTCAGAATACATGCAAAAGTAGTTCCGGGGATTGAAATTCTCTAGGTTCAAAATCCGCGGGTTTTAACAGCTTGTCTTACTATATATTCACACAAATAAACAAAATTATTATCACAATCCAATGCACTGTGAAGATATGTATATATATATATATACATATAGAAACATCAGTTTTTCTCAAAAAGTTCTTGAGCAAGAAGCTTTGAGTTTGGTTTGAGTTATGATAATCACTTAGTGTCTAGGTAAAGTTCTAAATGTCAATTTTCAGCAACAGAAAGCAAGCAGAAGTCCTCAAAATTAAATATCAATCTAATAGTAAGAAACTACCAGTTTTTTGCAAATTGTAAAAAATCCTTTTGATCTGTAGCTGTAATTTTTTCAAGTCATTTATTTGGTATAGGACCAAGATGGCCATACACCAAGATGGCCACAATATTGAATATTTATTATATCTACTCTCTTTTACTATCCTTAATTAGCAATATAATATATTAAATTATTTTTGTTTAATCAATTATATTCATAAATACTGATACAGTAATAGATTTGAAACTAATTAGGCCTACTTATAATACAACACATTTAATCTTTTTTAGTGTTTATGGCAATTTATTCTCTATCATTATATCTATCAAATCTATCATGATCTGTTTATTAAGAAACTATTGCTAATGGTAATGCTAGCTATACAAATAATTAGGATAAATTTATGAATATCATAGGATATTTATTTTCTGCTAGGTTACTTGCTTTATATAGTAGATAAATAGGTAGGCCCCTACAGGTCAGGCTACAATAAAAGCTAGGCCTAAGTCCAAAGGGAATTATTAGAATACAATTCCATTATAACATCTATTTTCCTAATTACTAAAAAAGGAAAGGAATTAAATATATGTAACTAGTCTTATTATTATCTATTTAAACATTTAATAGAGCTATGGCCATCTTGGTCATGCGCCATTTATCTCATAGGTGCTGTTTTTTCTGTAAAAAATCATGGCATTTAGTGTTTTAAAAGTAGAGATTTTTGTTATTTCTGAATAGGCCTTATAGGCCTATCAATCTTGAATATCACACAGGGAATCCCTACATGTTCAACTAGAAAGTTAAACTATGGCAATGTGGCAATAAGATATCTAAGATGTTTATTATTAAACCAATTATTGTTAAACCTAATTAGGCCCCTATCATAAAAAATGGTATTAACAATTGTAAATCTACATTATTGCCAAATTGGCTGTTACCAAAGTGGTCATTTTTTGTTACAAAAGTGGCTGTTACCAAAATGGCTGTTACTGAAAAGGATTGTATTTGTAGAATAAATACTAAAATAGGCCTAGGCCCTCTGTTGCTAAGTCAAGTAAGATAGAGCCTAGCCCTAGGTCCTATTGTCCAATCCCTAGCAGCCCTAGTTGGCACTTGGCAGTAGGTTATTGCTTTTTGTTGGAGATTACATCCTATATACTAAAAATGAGTTGTCTGTATGTGTATGTATAAGATTGAATACTATAGGCCTACTTATATAATAATGGGCCTAGCTAGGCAGTAGGCCTAATTAATAGGCCTAGGGCCTAACAATAACAATATTAAAAATTGTTCAAAGCAAAATAACTCAAACTTTCGAGAACTTTCCCTAACCTAATCATATAGGTTAGGCTAGGCTAGGCTAGGGGCCTAGTTCCTAGGACAGTCGACACTACTCGACAAGCTACGAGTATGACCAGTAGGCTAGGCCTAACGCTAGCTGATATTAAGTGTACGAAGTATTATGCAGAATTGCAGCATGCAGACAAATAACAATTTCCAAAAAACGAAAATATTTCAGATATATTTTGTGATTCCAATTGAAAAAAATTCAAGATTTGGCGGATGCTACATCAGTGCATTTATTGTAATGTGTTTGTCACGCGGGCTATTTGTTGCTTGAAATTTCCGGCATGATGACACGCAAAAATTAAATTTACAACTAAAAATTAAAACAAAAATGAAATACTTTAAGAGAACAAAAGTAAATTTAATTTCTTTTAAATATTGCGATACATTATCCTAAAACAAACACATTGCAGTGTAGAATTTAAAAAATAATTTAAAAACAGAAGTTGTTTTGAGTTGTCAACGAAAATATATTTATTGACATAAACATAATTCACAGAAGCAGGATATTATTCATAAGCAACTATCCAATATATTTGGATTTACAATTTCTGTCTGTGTCAGAACTGCGTAGTATTTTTCTAGCAGAAGAATTGAATTTTTAGAGCAAGTTATTCTTTTCCATTTGTCTGATCGCATTGAATTCATTTTTTTATTTTTTGCTTTTGACAAATTTCAATAGGTCTTTGACTTTGTTTTTATGACCATGGCCTGGGTCCATGACTAGTTAGTTAGTTTACTTTCTTAATAAGCCAGAATTGCAAACAAAAAATCGCAACTATTTTTTGCTATTTTTCTGAATTTTTTACTTTAATAAGCTTAAAATAAATCACATATCTAGATATATGACTTTGTTTAAAATATTGATTCGTAATATTTAATATTGGCAGTTGTTATTTGTCCAGTAACCGGACAAATAGTCTTTTTGCCATTTGTCCAGTTAAATTGCTATTTGTTTTGTGATGAATATTCTAGATTTTTAAGACTTTCTTATATACTAATTAATATTTTGTTGTATATAAGCAAAACCAGTATATGCAATTTGGCATAATTTGGTGTATAAGACACACTACTCACTAGTATAACAATATAATAATCAAGATATGAGTAAGAAGTCTTTGAAGTCTAGGAATATTCACCTTTGTAGTTTCTATAGAATAGATATTTTAGCATTAATAATTTAACCAGATAAATAGGAAATCATGGCCATTATCTAGTAACTGGACAAATAACCACATTGCTGTTCATCTAGTCACCAGACAAATAACAACTGCCTTTAATATTTTAAGCCATCTTGCCCATCCATACTAGTAATATTAACAATACTGAGAATTTGCCATGGGCCATGGCTTATTATTAATTAGCTATTGATATAGATATTGGAAAATTATAAATATAGCAAAACACTATATGCCACTTATTGTAGCATAGGGATAGCATTGCAAAATTATAGCCTCTATACTCTAGATCATATAGACACTCAAAAATTTGGGTATGTATTGCCTTTAAGAATTATGCATGACTCTTAAGAAAATTTTGTATGCATACCTAATATGCACTTCATAGAATCATATAGAAAAGTTAGTATTAAGTCAAAAAACAACTAAAAATATTGATATTTTAGCATAAATTTCAAACTTTCTTGCTTCTAAGCTTATTAACAATACATTAAAACTAAATTTTGTATATATTGATTTTCTGTTATAAATATAATAGTATAGGCAAGAAAGAAAAATAATCAACCAAATTATTAGTCAAAAAGGGTCATTTATTGTTGCAACACTGGCCTAGATTTGAGAGTGTAGACATGTATTAAAAATGTTTTTGGTGTGCATTTGTATCTCTTCGATTTTTGTTTAAGTATGCTCCGAGCATGATTTGAACTACTGAACTATGGTGTAGCCATCAAAATTTAAAAGCTTTATCTATAAAATCAAAACCTAGATTTACCTTTACCTTTGTTATTAGACATTTTAGACTAGGGTAACAATTGTCTAGATGGTTTTCTACCTGAAACTTATTATTTCTAAGCATATAATTAGGATTGAAAATTTTACATTTTACTTAGTACAACTTCATAAGAAAATTAAACTCTAGGCATTAGCCACTAACCCTCTATATTATATCATATATATATTTATTAATCTAGGCTCAGCTATTTTACCTAGTTATGAATAGGCTCTATTCACTAATAATTACACTGCTTGTATACTTTGCCAAAGGTTAGTAGTTACAATTATCAAAATGCAGTGGTCTAAAATTAGAAATCAATTTCTTACTTTCTTACCTGTTGACATACTTTTAGATGCAATTGCTGTGTTGAATATATGAAATATGCTGAAAACAAAATATTTCTATTTAAATTGTACTAATTCAATGAGTTATTTCTAATCCTTAATAATGAGTGCTACATTGTATGCATTGATGTTCCATCCATTGCAATGCAAGGCAATGCGATATAGATAAAAATGACATCAAGTAGAAGACCGTCTGTGCCATCAAGCCACCAGCAGTAACCGTCCAGCAAGGGTAGCGCAATTGTTTGCTCAATAATTATTGTCAAATAGCAGCAGAGCTTATGGACTTGTACATAGAGTGCCTGTCTGGCACAGTATTCGAGGTGCGCGTCTCACCCTACGAGACAGTGCTAGCCGTCAAAGCCAAACTGCAACGAATGGAGGGCATCCCCATCAGCCAGCAGCACCTGATCTGGAACAATCACGAGCTCAATGACGATCTGTGCCTGCAGGACTACCTGATCCCGTCTGGCAGCAAGCTCAAACTCGTGCTCGGCATGCGAGGCGGCCCAATCAACACTCGTCGAATTCTGATTCCGCCAGACGATTCGCCAAGCATCGAGGGTGCTGGCAGCGGCGGCGGCCGTCAGGTCACCGTGGTGGTGCTGCGCGACGGAGAGCAGCTGGAATTCTACAAGCTTCTTGGTGGCAGCAGCGGCGGCGGTGGCGGCAGCCCCCTGGCGGCCATCGACAGCGCCGGCTCGCGCACCGGCTGGATCGGCAGCGGCAGCCGCTCCCGCCGGGATAACCGGGACGGCCATCAGCAGCAGCAGCGGCCGGACGATCCGCCCAATAGCGGCCGGGCTTTGCGCGACAAAATGCAGAAACTGCAGCAGCAGATGGACAAAATTCGACTGGGCAGGCAGGCCAGGGCTGCCGCCGCCGCCGCCGCATCTTCAGCTGCCAATTCGAACGGCGCTGCGCCCGCTTGCGAATCCACTAAGCCGCCTCCCCCTCAGCCTTCACTCCCGCCTGCGCCGTCTCTGCCGCTTCCGCAACAGCGAACTTTCAGGCGTCTGCCGCCTTTGCTTCCGCCTCCGCCCGCTGCCACTCTGCCGCCCGCCCCAACCCTGCAGCAGCAGCCGCCGCAACCGCCTCCTCCTCCTCCTCCGGCGCCGCCGCCAACAACCGGCCGCTTGCTGGCCGGCCGGGCCAAATCCGGCCACAGACTGCCGCCAATGCCGCCGGCGGAGCCCATTGCGACAGCGGTTGCCGTCTCTGAAAACTCGATGACGACAGGCACGACGACAGGCACAACGACGCTTTCGCCGACGCGTTGCACCGCCTGCAAGAAGCGAACCGGCCCGGCCACGTCCTACGGCTGCCGGTGCGGCGGCAATTACTGCGCCAAGCACCGCTATCCGGAGACGCACGCCTGCACCTTTGACTTCAAGTCGGAGGGGCGTCGACTGCTGCGCGAAGCCAACCCGCTCGTGGCGGCCTCAAAGCTGCCAAAGATTTGAACAAATTTGTTAAAATCGCTGTTGGTAAATGCAGTCTGCTGAGCACTTTATTGGAGAGCATTATGTATTGATAAAATTTCAGTAATACGGATTCCGTAACTTGTTTATTAATAACTATATTGGCGCTTGTGATAATGAGGGTATTGGAATATTTGCATTTTGGATTTTGAGGCTTGTGCCAGTCCCATCCCTGAGAATGGCAATGTGTGTGCCAGTCCCATCCCTGAGAGTGGCAATGTGTGTGCCAGTCCCATCCCTGAGAATGGCAATGTGTGTGCCAGTCCCATCCCTGAGAATGGCAATGTGTGTGCCAGTCCCATCCCTGAGAATGGCAATGTGTGTGCCAGTCCCATCCCTGAGAATGGCAATGTGTGTGCCAGTCCCATCCCTGAGAATGGCAATGTGTGTGCCAGTCCCATCCCTGAGAATGGCAATGTGTGTGCCAGTCCCATCCCTGAGAATGGCAATGTGTGTGCCAGTCCCATCCCTGAGAATGGCAATGTGTGTGCCAGTCCCATCCCTGAGAATGGCAATGTGTGTGCCAGTCCCATCCCTGAGGACTGCAAGGGTTTGCTGTCACTGCCAATACTCCAAAGCCGATGTCAGTGGTCTCCGATACCCTCACTGAGTGCGGTTCGTCTAGCATTCCGAATTAATGTGATTTTGCCCCAGTCACCATCGGTCCAGCTTAACTCTCTGAGCCGTCTTTCCTTAAATAAAAAGCAGTTTTTTTTACTTAAAAGAAAGCATCTTTCCTCACTGTTGGTTATGATTTTGTTTATTCCTGATGAATTTATTCTCCTAATCTTCACTTGCCCCTTCTTTTTAATGAACAATGGATTGCTAGCTAACATAAGTAGGACAGCACTAATCGTGATTACTCAGCCTAACAGATTAATAACTGCCCATATTCTTCTCAGCCTGTAGTTTCTGTGCCTTCCTCCATCTTCTTCTAATATACTATTCATTGTCTATTGTTGGGTTTTTCTATAAACTGCTTTTGACACAAAACTGTCAGATTGTTAAGCTGTCAGTTTAAGCACTCATGTAGATGTCATATGGATCTATATATTATTCTAGAAATTCTTGCTGTGATTTATTTATTATTGTGTTATTTTGCTCCATTGTCTCGCTTTTGTACATTATAAATTAATTTTAGTGCACATATTAATACTGTTTAATGCACTCAGTTCCTGTCTGTGAGGCTAGCTAAAGTGCAACAAGGGAGCCTTGTTGATACTTTAATGCTACAACTAATACAATCTAGAATCATCAAGCACACTGTTGATTTTCCCAAATGGCGAAATGGATTGTTAACAATTGGACCTTTTTTAATCCTGCTAATGCTGAAGCATGGCAGTTGACTGCCGAAGATTTAGGGTATTTGGGATAGTAGGGTTAGGATTAACGATTAGGGATTAGGGATTACGGTTAGGGATTTGAGATTAGGGTTTATGGATTAGGGACTACGGGTTAGGGATTTGAGATTAGGGATTAGAGATTAAGGATTAGGGATTAAGCTTTGGGATTAGGTATAGCTTATGGACTGGGGATTATTGTGTAGGGTTTATGGATTAGGAGTTAGGGTTTACTTAGGTATTATAGTTGTGTTTAGGGATTAAGGTTTATGGATTATGGTTTAGAGATTAATGATTAGGTTGGGGATTAGAGCTTAGGTTTGAGTCTAGCAAATAGAAATTAGAATAGAGTTCATGTTAAGGTTCGGGTTAGGGTTAAGCAATGCTGGGTTAAAATCGGGTACCCGACTGTTTAGGTGAAGATCAGATTCAGCACTCAATTCTTGGCAGTCAGTTGTCACAGTCCCCAGTAATATAACAACTGTACAGGCAGAAAATCTGCAGAATTCTTTAAATTGATAATGTATAATCTATTCCGATTGCAACATTTCCGTCATCCTACTTTTCTAGTGTAACTAATCAGTAGCATATCATAAAATATTTTGATATATGGTCAATAACATTGTTGAGGACTTTCAGCTCAGTGCTTTTCCAACTCTTTCTCAATGTAAACAATTTTTCAAGGGGTTCACCCGTTGAAAACGTTACCGTGTCAAGAATCACTAGAGTCATTGCAAACTGCTCACTTGTGACTCTCGCGACTCTGGAGCGACTCTTGTGACTCTAGCGACTCTGGAGCGACTCTTGTGACTCTAGCGACTCTGGAGCGACTCTTGTGACTCTAGCGACTCTTGTGACTCTAGCGACTCTTGTGACTCTAGCGACTCTTGTGACTCTAGCGACTCTTGTGACTCTAGCGACTCTTGTGACTCTAGCGACTCTTGTGACTCTAGCGACTCTTGTGACTCTAGCGACTCTGGAGCGACTCTTGTGACTCTAGCGACTCTGGAGCGACTCTTGTGACTCTAGCGACTCTTGTGACTCTAGCGACTCTTGTGACTCTAGCGACTCTTGTGACTCTAGCGACTCTTGTGACTCTAGCGACTCTTGTGACTCTAGCGACTCTTGTGACTCTAGCGACTCTTGTGACTCTAGCGACTCTTGTGACTCTAGCGACTCTTGTGACTCTAGCGACTCTTGTGACTCTAGCGACTCTTGTGACTCTAGCGACTCTTGTGACTCTAGCGACTCTTGTGACTCTAGCGACTCTTGTGACTCTAGCGACTCTTGTGACTCTAGCGACTCTTGTGACTCTAGCGACTCTTGTGACTCTAGCGACTCTTGTGACTCTAGCGACTCTTGTGACTCTAGCGACTCTTGTGACTCTAGCGACTCTTGTGACTCTAGCGACTCTTGTGACTCTAGCGACTCTTGTGACTCTAGCGACTCTTGTGACTCTAGCGACTCTTGTGACTCTAGCGACTCTTGTGACTCTAGCGACTCTTGTGACTCTAGCGACTCTTGTGACTCTAGCGACTCTTGTGACTCTAGCGACTCTTGTGACTCTAGCGACTCTTGTGACTCTAGCGACTCTTGTGACTCTAGCGACTCTTGTGACTCTAGCGACTCTTGTGACTCTAGCGACTCTTGTGACTCTAGCGACTCTTGTGACTCTAGCGACTCTTGTGACTCTAGCGACTCTTGTGACTCTAGCGACTCTTGTGACTCTAGCGACTCTTGTGACTCTTGTGACTCTAGCGACTCTGGAGCGACTCTAGCGACTCTTGTGACTCTAGCGACTCTTGTGACTCTAGCGACTCTTGTGACTCTAGCGACTCTTGTGACTCTAGCGACTCTGGAGCGACTCTTGTGACTCTAGCGACTCTGGAGCGACTCTTGTGACTCTAGCGACTCTGGAGCGACTCTTGTGACTCTAGCGACTCTGGAGCAACTCTTGTGACTTTTTAGCGACTGGTGCGATGGAGAAGCGGTTGTTGAGTCTGGAGCGCATCACGTGAGTTATAGAATCAAAAGAGTCGTGAAAAAGTCATCCAAGAGTCGTTGTGTTAGCGCTTAACTTTCTACTGACTCAAGTAGACTAAATAGAGTTGTTATAAATGCGAAATGCGATTCTAATTCATAAAGTGACGCAAATGCGCTTTAGACGCAACTCAGTGATTCTGCAGCGACTCGGGCACGCCTCAGATGCGACTGACTACGGCCTCAGAGTCGTTTCAGAGTCGCAGACATGGCCTGAGGTACCGTTTTCATACAGAGACCTGCTTCCGTTTGCTAGAACACTAGCTATTTACCCCATTTTAATCAATCGAAAATTTATTGTTGCACCGTGATAAGATAAGCCCGTTTGTTTAATTTTAACAAATTTGTAGCTGCTTAACCTTTTCCCAAATACATGAAAATTATTTTTGTTCTGATTGTTGCATAGACACGCCAGCCATAGCCGCTGTTTTAGTAAAAAATTATTTTTGTTTTCGTTTGTTAACTTTGCTTTTTTCCGGTGTTTTTAATTTTTTATCACACAGTATAACAAAAGCTTTATTAAGGAAAATAAAAGTTTCGTTGAAAACTATTCAAATAAGAGCATAATTGAACTCGTTTTAACAAATCAACTCAACGTCAGAACTCAAATAATTGTCGCCAATCTTCCAAAGTTGGCGTTATAGATATCAATAATATCCGGCAGAAGTCCGAAGAAGGTCATTAGAATAACAAAAAACGACGCCCAAAGTGCGAGAATATTTGCTAAGCCTCCGATAACAGCCGGCAGAAGTCCGAACAGCATCAATAACAGTCCGAGAATGAGGGCCAGTCCCGCTAGAATCACCGGCAGAAGTCCGACCACGGCCATGAATACGTCGAAGACAGCCGCCAGTGCCTCGCGAAACTCTGGCACAACTGGGACATGCTCCATTCAAGGCGACAAGGATTGCAGACCTTTTTATTCGAAAATTTTCGTTTATCGTTCAAGTGAAACATTCTTAAAGGTGTCGAATTCATTTGGCTCTGAGATCCTGAGGTATTCAGTGCGATACCATAGATAGAATTAAAGGAAGTAACTCGGAACTTCGGAAGGGATCGGAAGAATTAAACAAAAGCATTACGCAGCGCAAAACTGGATATTTCTTGTTGTCACATAAATTCCACGCTAGATGTACATAAGGTGAGGTTACAATCCCATCCTACGCGAGGTTACAATTTCCCATTCTGCACGAGGTTACAATCCCATCCTGAGGTTACAATCCCATCCTACGCGAGGTTACAATTTCCCATTCTGCACGAGGTTACAATCCCATCCTTCATTAGGTTAAATTCCCATCCTTCATAAGGTTTAACTCCCATCCTACACGAGGTTACAATCCCATTCTACTTGAGGTTACAATCGCATTCTACGTGAGGTTACAATCCCATTCTACATGAGGTTACAATCCCATTCTACATGAGGTTACAATCCCATTCTACATGAGGTTACAATCCCATTCTAAATGAGGTTACAGTCCCATTCTACATGAGGTTACAATCCCATTCTACGTGAGGTTACAATCCCATTCTAAAACGAGGTTACAATCCTATTCGCTAAGCAAGTTGTGGTGGAATTTAAGTCGCTCCCATCTTTTCTCAGCCGGTTGTGTCAATGGTAAACCGGCCTCATTTTAATTTAAAAAATCTGGTTAGAGAACAAACTCTATTGTCTGTGTTTTCGGTCTTAATTTTTTCAGAACTCCATATAGGCTCAGCAGATCGATGACGCCCCTGTCTTGGTGGGCGCCCCTGTCTCTTGGTGGCTGCCCCTATTTCTTGGTGGGCGCCCCTGTCTCTTGGTGGGCGTTTGTGTCTCTTGGTGGGCGTTTGTGTCTCTTGGTGGGCGTTTGTGTCTCTTGGTGGGCGCCCCTGTCTCTTGGTGGGCGCCCCTGTCTCTTGGTGGCTGCCCCTATTTCTTGGTGGGCGCCACTGTCTCTTGGTGACGCCCCTGTCTTGGTGGCTGCCCCTATTTCTTGGTGGGCGCCCCTGTCTCTTGGTGAGCGGCCCTGTCTCTTGTTGGGTGCCCCTGTCTCTTGGTGAGCGGCCCTGTCTCTTGTTGGGCGCCCCTGTCTCTTGGTGAGCGGCCCTGTCTCTTGTTGGGCGCCCCTGTCTCTTGATGGGCGCCCCTGTCTCTTGGTGGGTGCCCCTGTCCCATGGTACGCGCCCCTGTCTCTTGGTGGGCGCCCCTGTCTCTTGGCCCCCTCTGCAAACGCCACAATCAGTCCGTCTGCACCCGCTACCTGTTTAGTGGCGGCCATTTTGCTGTATCTGCTTGCAGGTGTCGGCCATGATGGCTGGCCACAGGCAGGCCCAGCTGCTCTTTGCTACCCAGTGAGTCGCATTGCCCTAATGACTCCTCTATCGCCTCGAACACGTCAAAAATATCGTCAGAGTTATCAAATAAGTGCCACCGCAACGTCCCACGGGATGATTATCAACGTATTTTGCCGTTTTCAGCTTTCTCAATCAACGATTCTTCAACGACGTTGAATCCAACGGTTGGTATTTTTTGACCATTTGGGCCGGTCTTTGGCAAGGTTCAACAGGCTGGTGTTTCCAGTCGATGCTAAGACTGGCGACAACGAGAGATTGCAGGGGAAGTCGAAGTGTATAAAATTTAGTACTGCTAATCTAGCAGGTTGGAGTTTTAAGCACTCACAGAATTTCGCATTCCTTATAAATATTCAACTGCAAGCCATAACTACCAATGGCGGTTCTTTTGTCGCATTTTAAGATACGTGCCGTAAAATGAAAGTTTGTTTATTTATAAATAAAATTTATTAACTCTAGCGAACGATTAGATACACTATACAGTAATATGGTAGATCTGTGAAGAAATAATCATGATTTAAAAGTCGCAGGCACAAGTCTCTTGCATCGTCCCCACAACTACCGCAGCATCACGGACTTCACCAGGCTGTACAAGCCGCTCCTCCAGCCGGAGCCTGCTGTCAGCTCTGCAGCTTTGCTCACTTCACCGACCTTGTCAAGTCCCTCCTGCTCAGACAGGCTCTCCATCTCCAGCTCCTTCGGCAGCTCGTGCAGCGCGGAGGCGATCAGCCAGTCGACGGCTTCGGCCAGACCCGCTCCGGTAGCCGCCGAGACCTCGAAGCAGCGGCAGGGCCTTCGAATCGATGCGGCCACCTTGCGCAGCTCATTGCAGGTCTCGGCTACGGCCTGGAGCTTCAGGTCGGACTTGTTGCACAGCAGCGCCAGCGGAATGTCGCCAAGTTCGCAGTCGTCCAGCTCGCTGCACAGCCTGTTGAGCTCGTCAACGGACTCGCCAAGGCGGTCTCGGTCTACGCCGTCCACAATGTACAACACACCGCGAGAGTTCGAGTAGTAGTGCCGGTACAGGGCGCGCGTCTTTTCCCGACCGCCTTGTCCAATGTCCCAGACGGTCAGGTTGGCCCGGCCTTCGATGCAAAGCTGCTCAACATTGAAGCCAATGGTGGGAATTGTGAACACGAGCTCTCCAGTTTTCAGTTTGTACAGAATCGAAGTCTTGCCGGCCGCGTCTAGGCCCCAGATTAGGATGCGGAGGTCCGGGGTTCGACGACAGAGGAGCGCTGAACTGATAGCCTGACCCATGTTAAAATAAGCCTTTAAAAATGCAATGAGAAGCTCTCTAAAATGTAAACTTCATTTAAATGCCGCAGCTTTGAGGTGGCGTGTGAGCTTCCAGCCTGGCAGTCGGACAAGGAAAAAGGGTTGACGGCTACAGAAGAATTGCTTTTGTTTATAGCTGGGCACGAATGTACATTGACTGTACGCGGGCCGGTCCTCTGTCTCCTCCGTACGTACGAGACTGCCACTTAGCAACGGCGCCACTTGTATGCCCTGTTTCTCTCTGCTTCTCTCTTCATCTCTTACTCTGCATGTGTACTCTGAGTGCACTCTTTGAAAATGTTACAAGAGCTTTATCATGGCCGCGATGCGTCTGAGAATTTAGTGGAATTGTAACAACGGCCCAGTAGAGCAAAGAAAGCATTACGTAGAGCTGGATATCTCTTGGTTTATCGCAAAAATCCCATCTTTTATGAGGTTAAACTCCCATCCTTCTTGAGGTTAAACTCCCATTCTTCATGAGGTTAAACTCCCATCCTTCATGAGGTTAAACTCCCATCCTTCTTGAGGTTTAACTCCCATTCTTCATGAGGTTAAACTCCCATCCTTCATGAGGTTAAACTCCCATCCTTCTTGAGGTTTAACTCCCATTCTTCATGAGGTTAAACTCCCATCCTTCATGAGGTTAAACTCCCATCCTTCTTGAGGTTTAACTCCCATTCTTCATGAGGTTAAACTCCCATCCTTCATGAGGTTAAACTCCCATCCTTCTTGAGGTTTAACTCCCATTCTTCATGAGATTAAACTCCCATTCTTTTTGAGGTTAAACTCCCATCCTTCTTGAGGTTAAACTCCCATTCTTCATGAGGTTAAACTCCCATCCTTCATGAGGTTAAACTCCCATCCTTCTTGAGGTTTAACTCCCATTCTTCATGAGGTTAAACTCCCATCCTTCATGAGGTTAAACTCCCATCCTTCTTGAGGTTAAACTCCCATCCTTCTTGAGGTTAAACTCCCATTCTTCTTGAGGTTAAACTCCCATTCTTCTTGAGGTTAAACTCCCATTCTTCATGAGGTTAAACTCCCATCCTTCTTGAGGTTAAACTCCCATCCTTCTTGAGGTTAAACTCCCATTCTTCTTGAGGTTTAACTCCCATTCTTCATGAGGTTAAACTCCCATCCTTCATGAGGTTAAACTCCCATCCTTCTTGAGGTTTAACTCCCATTCTTCATGAGGTTAAACTCCCATTCTTCTTGAGGTTAAACTCCCATCCTTCTTGAGGTTACAATCCTATTCAACATGAGGTTGATTCGACTCGTATCTGGGGCGCCCATCATGCAAGACCCTAATCATTAGCACCCAATTAAATTAAAATATCTGCGCACCCTACTGAAAATTAGTACATATTGAGGTTTAGTTATGTAGATTTCCCAAGGAGAATTCGAACACACCAGTAACACAGCTTGATTTAATCGCATTTCTTAGCATTTCAAAAGAAAATCGTTATAAAAGTTATTGTATTTTACTATACAAATCAAATGTAATGCGGTGTATCTGTGCAGAAGTGATCATGATTTAAAAGTCGCAGGCACAAGTCTCTTGCATCGTCCCCACAACTACCGCAGCATCACGGACTTCACCAGGCTGTACAAGCCGCTCCTCCAGCCGGAGCCTGCTGTCAGCTCTGCAGCTTTGCTCACTTCACCGACCTTGTCAAGTCCCTCCTGCTCAGGCAGGCTCTCCCTCTCCAGCTCCTTCGTCAGCTCGTGCAGCGCGGAGGCGATCAGCCAGTCGACGGCTTCGGCCAGACCCGCTCCGGTAGCCGCCGAGACCTCGAAGCAGCGGCAGGGCCTTCGAATCGATGCGGCCACCTTGCGCAGCTCATTGCAGGTCTCGGCTACGGCCTGGGGCTTCAGGTCGGACTTGTTGCACAGGAGCGCCAGCGGAATGTCGCCAAGTTCGCAGTCGTCCAGCTCGCTGCACAGCCTGTTGAGCTCGTCAACGGACTCGCCAAGGCGGTCTCGGTCTACGCCGTCCACAATGTACAACACACCGCGAGAGTTCGGGTAGTAGTGCCGGTGCAAGGCGCGCATCTTGTCGCGACCGCCAATGTCCCAAATAGTGAGCTTTGCCCGGCCTTCCACGCTTACCAGCTCAACATTGAAGCCAATGGTGGGAATTGTGCACAGGAGCTCTCCAGTTTTCAGTCTGTACAGAACAGATGTCTTGCCGGCCGCGTCTAGGCCGCAGATTAGGATGCGGAGGTCCGGGGTTCGACGACAGATTAACGCTGAACTGATAGCCTGACCCATGCTGGAGAAGAATTGGGCGTCTTAGAAAGACGGAAATTGTCCATCTACTGCATATAAATGCACTGGCGGGGGTGAGGCAGTGACGTCGAAACTTCCAGCCTGGCAGTTGATTCTATTTTTAGAAATCAGCGTACGGCAAGATTGTACACTCCAATTGCAACACTCTTCCTCTCTGTGTCTCAGAGACTGCTAATAATTGTTCATACCTAGGTACATGAGTGCATGTACTCGTATGCATGTCGAACTAAATCTATGCGAATGTTAAATTAGGTAAGGCTTTCTAACCTACTGGTCAAGTCACCTTAAGAGCGTACCGAAGAGTCTGACTTTGCCATTTAAGGCACTTTTTGCTGCAATTTTATTGCAAATGTCTTGCCGTCACCGTTTTTCAACAATGCCTCATTTTTCATTTCTATTTTTTGGCTTTTTCTAGTAGACTAAAAATGCGTCGGATATCTTAACCTTGGATCATGAAGACCTTACGTGATTAAGGTTACTAACTGTTGCATCACTGAAATACTTGGCCTACGGAGTAACGGCAGGGTGTACAGGATAAAAGTACTACTTTTAGTACTACTGTTGTACTACTTGCAGTAGTACAACAGTACACGGGTGTTCACACAGCGGCCCACCAAGAGACAGGGGCAGTCAACCTAGGTGTGAACTAACTAACTAACTAACTAACTAACTAACTAACTAACTAACTAACTAACTAACTAACTAACTAACTAACTAACTAACTAACTAACTAACTAACTAACTAACTAACTAACTAACTAACTAACTAACTAACTAACTAACTAACTAACTAACTAACTAACTAACTAACTAACTAACTAACTAACTAACTAACTAACTAACTAACTAACTAACTAACTAACTAACTAACTAACTAACTAACTAACTAACTAACTAACTAACTAACTAGCTAACTAACTAACTAACTAACTAACTAACTAACTAACTAACTAACTAACTAACTAACTAACTAACTAACTAACTAACTAACTAACTAACTAACTAACTAACTAACTGACTAACTAACTAACTAACTAACTAACTAACTAACTAACTAACTAACTAACTAACTAACTAACTAACTAACTAACTGACTAACTAACTAACTAACTAACTAACTAACTAACTAACTAACTAACTAACTAACTAACTAACTAACTAACTAGCCACCTCCTCCATCGCAAAGTGGAGATCTCAGAAGCCAGAGAATCGTCAGGACCAACTCTGCATTGAAGTCAAGTCTCACGAACTGCAGAACAGGCAAGAAATTCCCTTGCTTTTTCTTTTATGGGTCTGTCGCATTCCATAGTCAAGACACGCATTAGAAATTTTTTGCTTTAAATGTTCGTTGGAAGTTTCACAACCAAAAAAATCCAAACTATTTTGAAAATGTAAACTTACACGCGTAAAAACGCTTTTATTATCTAAAATTTAAAACTTCGGTCCATTAAAAGTGAGCCGCAAGCCACTCTCACCCAAAGCATAGACTTAAGCAGACTTTATACTCAGCAAGTGTTTTTCAGGCACTCCGAATCCAGTCTCCAAGGTCCAAAGCGCTTAACCGATTTTTAACTACGGTAGCCATGCAATACCGCTGCGTGCTGCTCTTCCTTGTCCTGTGCGTGTCGCTCGTTCCGTACGCCTTTGCCGCAGAGTTTCAGGTGGACTTCTTGAAGAAGACGCCTGAAATTATCTACAACATCTTTTACGAGAAGTACGAGCTCGAACTGGACCTCAAAATCACTGAGGTCGCCACGGAGAGTCCCGACGGGAAGCGGAAAGTCACCGGACTGAAGGTGATACCTGAACATGGAATGCAAAACCAGGACTTCGGTGCCACCGTGCTGGGTCGAGTGTCCAGTGATGGAGCTTCCGGCAAACTGGTCTTCGTGTGCAGAACCTTGCGCAGGTGCATAAACATCAGGAAAAAAATCACCAATCATCCGCTCTTCATCCAGCAGGCTGTGCAGTTCGCGCCCTTCGGCTTCCAGGGCCCCATTCCCACTCAGTTCGGTGCCGTCCGCTCTGCATCCGGTCCCGCGCCAGTCCCTGCTGAGGTGGTCTTCCAGAGGCACCTGGACAACAGCCTCTCGTTCGCCCAGAACTGGCACGGCTACGTGAAAGGATTCGGAGATCCCAACGGCAATTACTGGATGGGTAAGTAGAGTAATCTGTTTACATCGGCCCACTATAAACCTGTGCATCAGTAAGAACTGCCAGCAAGGCCAGGCCGTAAAACTTAAATATCGTATAACTTCTGGAGGCCATTTTCCTGGAAAAATACACTGTTTAGATAGGAAAAATCATTTGTCATCACAAAATCAACGATTGCATTCGATCTGGGCAGTGAAAATTACCATTTGTTTTATTTAGCCTGCAAAAAGCTTTACTCTGTTGTATTGTATTTTTCCATAGTTGTGTAGTGAAGTTTCATTGTCATGTTGATTTTTAATTCATATGCCCAAGGTTGTAAATGTTGTAAAAGTAACAAAGATAACCAATAGCACTCATCGACCACCAGAGAGAAAGGCATCGATCCGATTTGATGTATGTTTGACGAACGTGTTTAACAGGCATTCTCACAAAATCACACGAATGTACAGAACAGTTTCAGGTGCATCTGATTATCCAATTTCTTGCTTTGCTCGTATAAAGTTTCTCAAAGTTTACGATTTGTAAATTTCCTGATTTTCTGGGTTGTAAAATTTCCAATGGGGCTGATTGAGCATAGTCAGCGAACGCTCTAACATGTTAAATACGCGGGGCTGCGTACTTTGTTGTTGCTCTAAAGACACGGCGACGTGCATGAGTGAGGGCGTTGAGTTCCTACAAAAGGAAGACTCACTTGGCACTTTTAAGACAAAGAAGAGTGCTGGAATAAAACTGTGCACTGGTGGCACAAATTAAGTTGCTGAACCTGACAAAAGGCTCAGCGTCTTTGGAAGTGGTTGCTGGGACAGCTGGGTGGAATTTGAGGGCTTAGTCGAACAGTACTGTATGGAGGTGAAAAATTAAAAAAATAAATTAAAGCAGTTTTTTAACTCATCAATCTGACAGGTTTAGAGCAGCTTTTAGCCATGACAAAAGACTGCAAATGCAAGCTCATCTATGAGGGAGTCCGACTCAACGGCAAAGTTTTGCGTGCGACTTTCAAGGATTTCGGGTTGCGCGGAGCGGACGAGAATTACAAGCTGGTGCTCGGAGACCAGGAGCCGGGTGGCGACCTCTATAATGATACGACAGCGTATCACAACGGAATGCAGTTCAGCACCTACGATGCGGATAATGATAATTGGCCAGGAGGGGCATGCAGCACAGGAAATTACAATCGTATTGGCTGGTGATTCAACGGTGGGGGTGACGAATGTCAGCGTTTTAATCCAAATGGTTTGATTTCTCACTCAAACAGCTCATGCTGGGGTTATTGCTCAGCAATGAACGCGCACAAAGTACGGGTGTGCACAAAGAGCGCGAAGCTGTCCTTCAGCTGCAGCTGAGGCAAACCTGCTGGACCGGCTTCTGTTGGGGACTGTGCAGTCTGCAACTGATTAACTTTCACCTAATAAATACATTAACTGAGTTTAACTGAGACTCAATGAGCAGCTGAGTTTGAGCTGAGGCTTTGTGACCTCATTAAATAAATGCATGATGCAGACTGTTGCAGCAGGCTTGAATAATAATAATTCGACTGGCTCTCTGAACTTGAATTTTGTAGTGATCCGCTAGTTTGGTGTTAGGCGTCGCACTTGGTCAGTAGTTTCCCTCGCCCTCGCCCTCGCCCTGGGTCGCTGTCTGCCGCTGGTCAGCTTACTGGTGGCCTGTTTCCCCTTGACTGGTGACTTGCTCACATGACAGACCTTGTTTTCTTGAAGTCCTAAAAGTGCAGTAAACATGTTTACATGTTTACTGCACTCGCTGGTCTGTGTTTACGGCAGAATCACTTGCCTAAGGCCCTTCGCTTCTCTAAGGAAAGGAGTGACTCATGTTTCTAAAAATAGATACTGAGTCACAACCTAGTGCACTCTGCCAGGAGACCCAAGAGACGTCAGGTCTAAAAATAGAACAAAGTCACGAGGTCTTGTGCGTTGGGGCAGTGGAGAATCCCGCGCTATAAATACAGACCCCCTAACCCTTTGTCGGATTTCCATCCTCCAATTATTTGTACTTTCTGCTTTGCAATTCAGCCTTGTACTTTTCAGTTAGCCGACTCCCTTCGTCTGCCATGCTCTTCCCCACAGACAATCTCAATCGTTAATTCACCATAGATTATACAACTAACCTGTTCATTCTGTTAGTATAAATACAAGTTAAACTCGCGGATTAAGCCTTCACCTTTTTTCTTTCTGCACCACTAATCACATATTATTAGTTATTGACTTACTTGACTTAGCTGCAGGGCTGTCCCGGAGGGGACACAGCGGGAAGGCGCGGGCGCCCATTCCGCTAGTCCCTGAACGGCCGACGCGTCGCTATGGACGGAGGGTTGGCGCCGCCCAGGGAGGTCCCCCAGTGTCGCCAGCAGCTATGGTGCTCTCTGGAAAGGAGAGTTCAGCCCTGCGGGTGGCCCGAAGGTAGCGCATGAGCTGATTAAAGTTTTCGGGTTTGCACGCTTCAGTAATAGATGTGTGTGGCCCGAGGTAAGTGAGTCTGGCCCGCGTGAAGGGGGACAGATGCTGACGAAATGCTCAGCGGTTTCGTCACCTGAGTTGCAGAAACTACAGGTGGCGTTGGTGGCGTTGCCCTGCAGGTACTGGTGCCTGGAGAAGCAGCCGTGACCAGAGAGGGTCATGGTGGCAGCCCGGATGTCTCTGCGCGAGAGGCGCAAGAGGAGCTTCCGGAGCTGGTGAGAGGGCTGAGGGACAGCGCCTCTGGATTGCCTGCAGTTCGTGCGGTTCGCCCAAGTCGAGCGGTGCTGAGTCCTGATCCACGCTTTGATGCGCGAGTCGATGACACAGCCAGGAATCGGGACAAGAGGTTCGGGGCCGAGAGAGGAGCCGGAGGCACCAACTTTTGCAAGGGTGTCAGCCAACTCATTTCCTCGGATCCCCACATGCCCCGGAACCCACTTAAGGGTAATTTTGTTGGCGGAACCCAACACATTGAGGAGTTTGATACAGTCAAGGACTGTAGCAGAGTTGGTGCTGCAGCCACTGATGGCGTGCAAGGCAGCTTGGCTGTCCGAATGGAAAATGATGTTCTTACCAGTAACGCCAGTGGCGAGAAGCTCTGCAGTGCAGGAGCTGATGGCCAGAACTTCATTTTGGAAAACACTGGAGTTGACCCCAGTGTATTGAGCGTGGGTAGCGATGACCCTCCCGTTCAGAAAGATTCCAACACCAAAGCCGGTGTTGGCTGACTGCTTAGAACCGTCGGTGTAGCAATGAAGCTCACCAGGGTTCCAATGGTCATTGATGTTATCGCGCGAGTCGATAGCTACGGAGTAGCGCTGTCTCAGGTTGAGCGTTGAGGCAATGCCATCGGTGAAGACGCGATTGGCCTGACACTCGTTGAGAAAGTTGAGGCACAGATCGCTATGCGGGACAAGGTTCCGCTTAGCAGGTGCTCTCATGTAAATGAATTTGACGCCGGCATCAATTAGACGCCGCGTCGTTCTAGCCGCCTCACCCCTGATGAAGAGGTCAAGAGGCGGAAGATTAAGAAAGGCCCCCATGCCAGCAAAGGGCGTGGACCTGGTGGCGTTGCAGATGAGCCTACACGCTCTGCCTTGGATCGTGTTGAGCAGGTCTGCATGGCTTTTGACCTGGGTAGCGCTAACCCAGACAACAGAGGCGTACGTAATGGCAGGTCTAACTACGGAAGTATAGATCCACCAAAGCCGCTTTGGGGATAGACCCCAAGAAGTGCCAAGTGCTCGTCGGAGCTGGGCCAGGATGGCTGAGGCACGCTTAGCTTTTGCTTTCACGTGGAAGGACCAGTTGAGCCGGTGGTCAAGTGTGACCCCGAGACATCTGGTCTGGTGCGCGAAGGCAATATCTCTGCCGTAGAGCTGCAGAGGACGTATGTTCCAGCGTAGTCTGCTGGTAAACATAATGGCAACGGTTTTGGGCTCAGAGAGTTCCAAACCATTGTCATTGGCCCAGGATTCTGCTTTGCGGATAAAGCTCTGCATCAGATCCCTGAGCGTGCTGGGAGACGGTCCTGCCACAATGGCCGTGACGTCATCAGCATACCCGACTTTGAAGACGGGGTCAGGTCGGGAGTCACTCAGAAGAGCGTCCATGACCAGGTTCCAGAGCGTCGGGGTGAGGACTCCGCCTTGGGGTCCACCCTTACAGACTCTGGTGGAGGCAGTTTGCCCAAGAAGTTGGGCAGTGACCGTACGGTTGGAGATCATGTACATGATCCACCGTATGAGGGTAGCATGAGCTTTGCGATTTTGAAGGGCCCTCTGAAACGCTTCAAAGATAACGTTGTCGAAGGCGCCAACAATGTCAAGAAAGAGAGCCAGGGCGTAACCGTCACCCAGTACCGCCCGTTCAATCTTTTCGACAATCGCATGCAGGGCGCTGTCAGTCGACCTCCCGGTACGGAAGGCGTGCTGATTATTGCTGAGGGGCATCGCTGTCAGCTCGCAGGAGAGCAGCCGCCAGAGAATAAGCCTCTCAGTGAGCTTAAGCATTGCTGACGTTAAGCTAATTGGCCGGAAGGCCTTGACGCTTTGGTAGTCACCCTTCCCAGGTTTGGGAATAAAGACTACTCGAGCTTCAGTCCAGCTTTTGGGAACGTATCCCAGCTGGATAGAGGCCCGCATAAGATTGCGGGTGAGTCTCAGGAACGAGGGTATCTTGGCTGCTTCACGAAGGAGAACAGGGTAGATACCATCAGGTCCAGGAGATTTGAAGGGTTTGAAGGTTCTGACCGCACGAGCGATTAGGTCTTCAGTGACAATGCCCGCCGCTAGGGTGGCTCCATCCATCGAATGGTTGGGCTCCGGTCTAGCAGTAGGTACCCTCGGGAAGAATGTGCTAAGCATATGCTGAAGCACTTCTTCAGGGTCTTTAGTAAGAGAGCCATCATCTTTTTTGATCATGGCTAATTTGGACATTTTGTCCATTGTAAGGGCCTTGACAAGCCTAGAAGTAGGTCTGTCTTGATCCAATTCATTGCAGAATTGGCGCCACTTACATTCCTTGGCCTTGCGCACTTCAGATTTGAAATTGCGGGAGGCTTGCCGGAAAAGCTCCATGTCCTCCGGGTTTCCGGTCTTCATGGCACGGCGATGAAGGCTTTTGGCCTTCCGCCTGAGTTTCCCCAGCTCCGGGTTCCACCACGGCGCCGAGGTCTTGCCTCTGTAGGCGCGAGCAGGACAAGCCGCTTCGTAGGCTGCAATAATGCAACCTGTCAGCGTCTCAGCCATATGATCCACATCCTCGCAGGTCTCAATCGGACGTAAGTCCGTGAGTTCCTGCAGGTGCAGATCAAGGGCAGCCTTGTAGGCCGCCCAATCAGTGTTGCGGATATTGCGTCTCCAAGTGATCGGAGACTGGGTTTTAGTGTCCGCGATATTAAAGGCGATAAAGCAGTGGTCAGACAGGGAGGGCTCCTCAGACCAGACTCTCCACTCCTTGACTCTGTCAAAGAGTCTTGGGTAACGAGTGTGGCGTCGAGGACCTCGGTCCATCTGCCATTATTAAAGGTAGGAGTGCTGCCGCGGTTGCAGAGCATGAGGTTTGTGTTAGAGATGAGGGCCAGAAGCTCCTCTCCTCTAGTGTTGGTATCTTTGCTGCCCCAGTGCTTGTGGTGCGCGTTGAGGTCGCCCCCTAAGCACAGCTCAGCGTTCTGGGACTCGCAGTACTGCGCAAGGCGCAGTAAACTCTCGGGAGCAGGGTCTCTGTCGCCTGGGATATAAACCGAGGCAACAAGACACGTACGCGGAGAGAAATGATTAGATTGGATGACGCAAAGGTCTCCATCAGAGAGATCAGTCCTCAGCCAAGCCTGGAGATGGCTAGCAGCGAGGATAGCCGCTCTAGGGCGGCTGTTCCCCGGGCCACACACATAAAAATCAGAGTAGCCAGAGGGAATGTTGGGCAACTTACCGTTGCGCATCCAGGGTTCCTGGATCAGGATGAGGCCTGGCCTGTACAGCTCAGCAATCTTCATCAGATTTACTGACGCAGATACGCAATGCTGTAAATTTATTTGCAGACAGAATGTCGCTCCTTTGGCAGCGTGGAGCTTAGTCATACTGTATTAAATGCAATATCTGGCTAGAGCCCAGGGCCATCAAGGAGACTTGGACAACAGATCGTCCTCGTCCCAGGCCGCTGGGGCTTGACTGGGAGATGGGAGTTGGTCGACGTCCATGGCCTCCTCACCCCCACCGGCCCCCCCAGCAGAGTCCTCAGGCTCCGATGACAGGATGGAGGAAGCTTCCTCACCTGCATCTTTACCTTCAGACCCCACCAAGGTGGCCGAGGAGAGCTCGGATTCCGAAGACCCGGCCTCGTCCTCAACTCCTTCTCCGACTGGCAGGTTTGGTTCCCGGGGCTCGGCCGGAGCCGTTACCGCGGTCGCCGAACTGCTGCTAGCAGAGGGGCGAGATGCAGCTTTGGCTTTGGGATCGGCTTGCGCCTTTCCTTGGGCCTTAGACTGCGCCCCGCTCTTGCCGGAGATGCCGGGGTTGGCAGTAGCCTTCCCTTTGGCAGACTTTCCTCGGCGCAACTTGAGCTTGAGGGCACCCAGCTGGAAAGAGGATCCATTAGGGTACCGACTCGCCCAAGTGCTGGAAAGGCCGAGGACAATTGAGTTGCCCGTCTCCCCCTGCGGACTTTACGGTGATACACCAGTCCACTAGCAGGGAGGTCGGGGTTCAGACGCAGTAGGACCCGGCGAATAACGTCTGGTCCAGCTGCGGTGCTCTTAGCAGGGACGAAAACCACATAGGGTATCGTCTTTGGACGCTGGCCCTCGCGAAGAAAAAGAGCTCCGCCAAGGTCAGCATCCAAGGAGACCGTCGGTAGCCGCTGGAGCAGCCGCCGAGCGTCCTCCTCGCTGCTAGGAGCAATAAGAACGAATGTGCTTCGCAGCACCATCCGCTCAACGCCGATGGAGATTCCCTCCTCGACAGTCAGCTCAATCAGATAGGAGTCAACAGCACTCCACACTTTTTGAAGCTGATCAGTGGTCCAGTCCTGGTCGCGACCTTGGATGATCACTCCCGGGATTTTGGCCTTGGCCTTCGCCGCAAAGGTAGCTCCCGAAGGAACCTCCTTGTTGGCAGTGGCCATTTGTTGCGCCGTGGTTTCGGCCTCAGCAGCCGCGGCAGCAGCTCCAGGGAGCGCCGCCGCTGAACTACTGGAGCTTCCACCGGCCGGCCCGCCTGGTTGCCTTGGGACTCCAGTCGCTTCAGCATCCATGGTGGACGCCGCCGCTTTGGCCCCCGCAGCTCCCTTCTTGGCCTGCCTTTTGGCGCGTTGTTTAGCGCGTTTGCGCTCAAGCCGAGCCCGCTGAGCTTCATCGGATCTGCCAGATTTGGCCGGTCCTTTAGGCTCAGAGCTCGCGGTTCCCTTAGATCCACCAGCGGAGCTGGCAGGTCTTAGGGTATTTTGAGTTTGGTAGCTCTGGTCGGATCTGCCAGCAGAGCCAGCCGGTCCTTCCTTTGCCACAGTTGAATCAGTCGGTTGGGATCTGCCAGCAGGGCCGGCCGGTCCTTCGGACTGAGGTTGGGGTTTAGAAGGGTCCCCGTCCCTAGAAATAGCTTGTTTATCCATAGTCGGCTCGAAGGCCATGATAAAAGGTTGGTGGGCTACCCTCAAAGGGGCGCGGTACCCACCCGGCCGCTCCACCTGACCGGGCAGTAGGCCAATAGCACCCTCAAGGCTGGCCCGACACCAGGAGGGGGACCGCTTGCGACCGGACTACTCCCCGGCCTTCCAGCCCATCGGCACGGTCAACACCTTAGGCATTAGAGAGTACGTTGAGCAGTACCACGGCCTGCAGGTTGGCGAGCCAGACCCGCATACCCAAATTCGGCCGAAGCCACTGGATAGGGTCGCCAGCGCCGGAGCCCAGTCTGTCCAGCAGCCCTAGGGACTGCCTTGAACACACGCGGGGACGAGTACCCTGGGTCGACTTGCGAGACAGCGTGGGGGGGGGGGTCTGCGGCTGCCAGAGGCAAATAGAGGGTGCAGACCTCCCACCAGCCTTGACCTGCTGAAGATAGGGGCAGGCGTGAAGCATCGCAGACCTTAGCCCATGGGCCTAGTCTGTCTCATACTTCACTGGCATGCTGAATACGCCTTCGCGTGCTTATTAGTTATTAGTTTATTGTCTATTCGACAATTTTGGTGGCAGAGCGTCATGGTCATCACACGATCGATAACTGACCAATCTGGTGACCAGACCCATCAGTCCCAGAATGACCACAGCACAGCCTCTGCAGAAGCGACCACTGCCACGGAGCAGCCACCCGTCGAAGCCAGCGACCCCCCACCAGCCGCTTCATCCGCCACATCTGCTCCTCCCGCTGCTCCTTCTACGGCTCCGATATCTGCAACAGCTCCCACTGCCTCCGTCGACGTCAACGCCCTCCTGACCGCAATGACTGCGATGATGCAGCAGAACCAGCAGCTCATTTAGCAGCTCGCCGCCACCGTCCGTCCAGCCTCGACACCAGTTGCCTCAACGCCCGCATTAGATGCGCACGATCCGGCCGGGCTCATCCGCTCCACTGTTCTCAAAAAGGTCCGTCTCCCGACATTCGACGGCACCGACCCTGCTGCATTTCCCGGGTTCTGGGACGCCTTCATCTACCGCGTTGACCAATCCAGCCTCAACGACGTCGACAAGTTCGAGGCACTCCGCGGTCTTCTATCCGGCCCCGCCCTCAGGAAGCTGGGCGCCATTGATGCCTACCAACCCAACGCCTACGCCGAGGCCTGCCGCGTTCTCCAGGCTAACTACGCTGACGCGCAGGAGCAGAAAGACACCTGCTTCCAACGCCTCCTCGGACTAAACTGCAGCTCTGCCTCCGACGTAGACGAGCTCGAGACCTTCACCGACGCCCTCCGACCCGCTACCGGCCAGCTCCTCCGCCTTGGCGAGCCCGCCTGCACCCTCGACGGCTACGTCTACGCTCTCTGGAGCCGCCTCCCGATCGAGCTGCAGAACGAGATCGGCAACCTTCGTGCTGCCAACGGGCAGCCTCTCGTGCCAACCATGACACAGCTCCAGAGCCACCTTGACTGTAAACTTAGGACTCTCCGGGCTGCCGCCACGACTACACCGACAGCGCCCTTTGCTACCGCAGACTTCCTGGGCAACACTGACTCTCAGCCGCCAATAGCGCGCTACCCCAGTGATCGCCGCCAGTCCACCACTCCTCACACGGGCACCAACTCTTCACCACGTCACTCTGCACGCTTCGCTCCTACCACCAACCAGCAACAGCAGAAGCCCAGCCACCCATGCCTCTATTGCAACAGCTCCGAACATACCACCATGTCCTGCTGCAACATCCGCAAGCCCGATGACCGGCTTAAAATCGTTCGAAATAAGAACCTTTGCCGCAACTGCCTTCGCCGACACCAAACCAAGGACTGCCGCGACAACCGACGCTGTCGTATGTGCGACGCCCCACACCACACTTCGCTGTACGGGGCCTCCTTCGACGCCCGCTCCAGCCATTGCTCACCACCTAAGACAGCCCAAAACGCCCACGTCAGTTAATTCAAGTGGTGGACGCCGACTCCAAAGAGACGCCAACTCCCTAGTCTCTGCCCGCAGCCGACGGAGGTCTCTTGCCGACCATCATGGCTACCTTCCGGGCGAAGGCCGTCAACCCAAAAGATGGCCGCTCCGTCGACTGCACAATCTTCTTTGACTCAGGCTGCTCGTACTCGCATCTCGACGGCACCGTTGCCCACAAGCTTGGCCTCAAACCACCAAGAGACTCTCGATAGCCACCTCCACCTTCCACTCAGAGTCCAGGCGTCAGATAACGGCGGACCTCGTCAGTTTCGACCTCCAGGCCCCAGACGGTCGTCGCTGGCCAATCAACAGCCCTCGCCTCCGACCAGCTAGCAGCCCCGATCCAAATACCGGCCGTAAAGCTCCCTGAAGATATCCTTAACACCCTGGCAGTGTCAACAACGGCTCGTCTGCAACCTCCCGCCCGACCACGATACAGACGTACCCTCGACCTCATCCTCGGTGGTGACGTGAACCAGTTACTCACCGGTCTGCAGTTTCTGCCCTCGCTCTTCGACCAACTCTAACGGCCTACCTGACGCCCTTCGGAGCTATCCTCAACGGTGCATCAACGACACGGGTGCCCACAGCATCAAACAGCTTCTCGGTCCTCTCAGCCTCTCAGGTTCTCGTCGCTAACACCTACCTCAAAATCAACAACGACAACCTTCACCTCGACCGACTCCTGGACCACATGTCCACCTCGAAGCTCTCGGCATAGCAAAGGATGTGGAAGGCCGGACCCCAAGGACGACAGGCTCACTAAGCACCTGCTCGACACCATCACGCGTGATTCTGATGGTCGAATCTCAGTCGACTTGCCATTTAAAATCAGCGCTGAACTGCTGCCATCAAACTTCGAGCAAGCCTTAGGACGAGCGCAGGCACGCACCGCGCGACTAAGCCTCCCGGAGCGAGAAGCCTACTACGCCGGTTCGAAAACGGAAAGCCGAAGGAGTCTTAGAGCGAGTCGACGCCCAGCGAGACAACAACGGCAGATCCTTCACGTTCTACCGCACTTCCCTGTCATCAAGGAAAGCTCGAATACCACAAAAATTCGCCCGTTGTCGACGCATCAGCGAAGACCTCTCTTGCCGGCGCTACGCTCAATGATTTCTAGAGCCTGGACCAAACCTGTTGACCTCTCTACTCAAGACCTTTTAGTCCATCGCGCCCACCGCTTCGCCATCTCGTCGACTTCCAAGCTGCGTTCTATCAGATCGGGGTCAATGAACGCCATCGAGACGCTCTACGTATCATTGTCCCAAGAGACATCTCTCAACCGCTCATCGACGCAACTTTGAAATATGGCGCCTCACCCGCATCGTCATGGGTGTTCTCCCCAGCCGTGGATCCTTCTCGCAGTCCTGCACAAGATTTGTCTCGACGCTCTTAACTCCGGAGAAACATTTCTGACTCGTACCGAGATCGAACGCGTCATAGGTGGTCTCTTACTTCGACAATCTAGAATCGTCGGAACCGGACACTGAGGAGACGCCGCCCGACTAGTCGTGGACTTCGCGAGCTCTTCCGGCAAGCCTGCTTTCATCTTCGCGAGTTTGCCACAAACCTGCCAACTGCCTCTCCACGATTCCCAATGAGGATTGCATCCGCAGCCACAAAGTCGGCCTTCTGGGTCTCACCTGGGCCACCAACGCAGACCGCATCACCCTTAAGAAGCCCAACCTGCCACGCCCAGAGGAACTGACCCGCCGAAAGCTATGCAAGGTGTCCACACCCCCTACGACCCAGCCGGTTACGCCGCTCCACTCATACTCAGCGGTCGTCTTCTATACCGCCTCGCTTTCCAAGCCACCGATCACTGGGACGAGATCGCCAGCTCTGAAATCAGAGACGCCTGGCAAGCTCGCACAGATTTTCTCCGCCTCAACGAAGTCACCGTGCCGCGCTTCGCCATTCAAGGACGCCAGCTACTCAGTTCGTCTCGTTATTTTATCTGACGGTGCTCCTGGGGCCTATGGTTTTGCCATCTACGCCTGGCAGTGCGTCGGTTCCAGCGTCTACTGCCGTCTCATCTTCGCTAAAGCTCGACTCGCCCCAGCCACCAAGCAAGGCCTCCTTGTCACGGTTCCGCGACTCGAACTCTGGGCAGCCCTCAGTCATCCTCGACGCAATGCGCAGCCACTTGCCAGTTCGAAGGGGGGCGTAGCCAGCGGTAGCGCAGCTGCTCTGGTGTGCCAGCGACCCAGGCTCGATTCAAGTGCAGTCACATTAATTTGGGGCTGAATTGGAATCTCGGCTTGGCTCTGCTCGTGCAATTAACGCCTTGAGAGCCAACCCCCCAAGGC
>NIVC01000424.1:361255-425500 GCA_002269645.1 Macrostomum lignano | reverse complement strand
ATACGTTTTTTTGACACAAAGCCGATTTCCTTATGGCGAAATACATAGTAAGTACAGGCCCAAAAAAATGGCAGAGTCCGAAATTTCATGTGCACGCAGTCTGAAATTCCATGTGCACGCAGTCTGAAATTCCAAGTGCACGCTAAATATCTTTTACGCAACGTGATTATTCAGACGAATTGCATATCCACCTGTCCAAAATACAAGTAACCGATTCTAGCAATGGTGACACAAACACACTTCAAAGGATTCCATTCAAGACAAATTTACTCCAAAGCTATTCACACATTTCAAGTGTTTTTGAAATATTGAAAACTTGTGAATATTATCACCCTTTTGAAGAAAGATAGTAAATGATCTATTCTTGAGTGCCTATAGAATTTTTGCACCAACTTGAGCAGATGGTTTACAGATACTATGTCAACAACTGCGTCAACATGCTTCTTCTTTATATATATATATATACGAACACACTGACACAGAAAATATTAAATAACTTAAACCAAGTTTACATTATACTACTTGTTCAACTATACTTACATCTTAAGTGAAATGAAGCGATCACGTCAGCAGGAATTGGCCGAGCGCTATGTTAAACAAGGTAAGATAATCACCTACTCTAGTTCAGTTTTCTTTTTTAGATTGACTGTTCGCTATAGTTTAGTTTCTAGATTGATTGTTAGTTCGGTTTCTGTTTAGACCGATCCTCTGTTTGTTCAGTCTCTAGATTGATTTCTGCTAGTTCGGTTTCTGTTTAGACTAATACTCTGCTAGTTCAGAATTTCTAGATTGATTGTCTGCTAGTTCGGTTTCTGTTTAGACTGATTCTCTGCTAGTTCAGTTTCTATATACATTGTATACATGCACCTATACCAAATTTCCCTCATCTTATCCATTATTATAGCATTCAAGAATGGTTTCTTCACGCGGCCACCTCCAGATCAGTGCAAACGCATTTGCCACGACACCACCACATCCAATTCTGCTGCAAGAGCATCATATTCTACATCTCTCGCCAGAGTAACCTCGATTCATGTCGAGAGACAGACAACTGAGCTAGATCGCATTTACACAAGAACTGATGTTATTCAGTCAATTAGGCAGCAATCGAACCCACGACCAACTGACCAACTGCAGTATGCACCACCACCACCATCACCAACCAGCTACAATGACCCAACAAAGCAAACTTGCAGTAAGCCTACAAGTACCAAACCAACGACAGCAACTGAAACACCATCATCATCAATTGCTATTTCTACCCAAGTTCAACCGCTGCTAAACTCGCCAATTATTGTACAGAAGGACATCAAGTCTGTAAAAGTCTCTCAAATGAGCACAGGCTTCTACCAAGTAGAATTAGCAAAGACCTGTAATACAACTCAAGTATTTGAATATTGGGACCTATCTTAAAAAGACATTTTTTCTAACTCTTCATAAAATTTTGCCAGCAATGTGTCCAAGTAATTGCTCTTTTAGTATATATCAAACAAGTCTGTAATCAATAATATAATCTCTATAAATTCATTATTCTAAAAAATTCTTTCAATTTTATTCGCCATTCATTGAAATTATTTAATTCAATATAAAGTCAATATCTTGTACAGTCATCATTAAACAAAAATTATTAATCCATGCAAATAATTTTTTTTCATACGTTTCTTTAGCCATGGTCTGGCTTTTGCCTCAACAGTATGATTTAGCTGTGGTCCAGCTTTTGCCTCAACAGTATGATTTAGCTGTGGTCCAGCTTTTGCCTCAACAGTATGATTTAGCTGTGGTCCAGCTTTTGCCTCAACAGTTTTTAGCTGTGGTCCGGCTTTTTTGCCTCACAGTATGATTTAGCTGTGGTCTAGCTTAAAACTGCATCAACAGTGATTTAGCTATAGTCCAGGCTTAACTACCTCAACGATGATTTAGCTATAGTCAAGGCTTAACTGTCTCAACAGTAATTTTAGCTGTTGTCCAGACTTAACTGCCTCAACAGTGATTTTAGCTGTGGTCCAGGCAACTGTCTCAACAGGGATTTAGCTGTAGTCCGATTAGCTTAACTGTCCAGTTATTTAGCTGTGAGCCAAGCAGCAGCACCCGTCTCAACAGTGAGAATTAGCTATGGTCAGCTTTACCTCAACTGTGATTTGGCTGCTGTGGTCTAGCATAACTGACTCAACAGTAATTTTAGCTGTAGTCGTCCAGCTTAACCACCCGTCCAGTTTTATAACCATGGTCCAGCTTAACCACCGTCTCAACGTACAGCGATTTAGTCGTGGTCCAGCTTAACCGTCTCAACGTACAGTGATTTAGCCATGGGTCTAGTAGCAATTAACCGTATCAATAGTGATTTAGCCGTGGTCCAGCTTAACTGTCTCAACACAGTAATTTAGCTTAGTCCAAACAGCATTTGTGTGTCAACTGCACTGACTGCATGCGGTTATAGCAGCGGCAGTCATTATAGTCCCAACAAGCTGCGCGTCGCAGCATGATAGTGTAACTCTATATAGCTTCTGCTCAATATAGGACTGCAAAAGCTGAGTTACAACTATACCTTTTTCTGTTTGAAAAGTAACACTCTATATATAGGTTACTCAAGCAATCTCTTGTCACCGTGCGAGCTAAAAAATTCCAACATGCAAGCAAAACTTTCAATAAATTAATTTCATAGCACCGCGTGCAGCTTATTTTTACTCTAAAATCCAAGATTGCTAATTTTTCAAGTCGCAAAATATTTTAATTACATTCTACTTGAGAACAAAACCAATCTAATGAAGCAGCAACCAGCAGTCTTCTTATTAAACGCTTGCCATCGTGTTACTCTTGCAAATTTATAACTAGTGTGCCTAAGATTCATTAATTTTATTTTATAAAATATCAACCTACATTTGCGTAAAATTAGACCTAATCATGCAACCCACCCTAGAAACTTATGCCACCTTTGGCACGCAACAATGTCTTAATCAGCACGCAACAATTAAATTTGTTTACTAGTTCACAAACAGCATGCAATGCTTGCTATAAATACAAGACCCGAAATGGTCAATTTTTCATGAGCTCAATCATTACAGCAAAAGAAATACTATATTCAATTGCTTGTAAGACATGGCAGCTTGCATCAAGACGGAGTCAATTGTACGCTCCGACTCGAGTCCGATTTTTTACGTTGGAGAGCAGTCTACAACCACGACTGGTTCGTCCTGCCAGTTTCGATCTATTGCGTGGAAACCATCAATCGAGTGTACAAAATGGTACCCAATTATATTGCAAACCAAGGCTCCAATGGAGCTTTTTCGTGGAATCGCAGAAAGGCCAGAGCTCGATCATCCGTCTTGCAGACACGACTCTCGCGACGCAGTAAGTGTCCAATTTCATCCAGACAGCTGCGATAAGGAACTCTTCCACTCTCTCCGGTGAGCACCATATTAAATTTATACAATTAATTTTAGGAAACTATATTCATAATTTATATAATGTTTTGCAGTCAAGTCGAAAAAGGTCTATCGGTCAAGTTGAACGAGATTCAAGATGCTCGACCCTTGGCACGACTAACAAAACCAGCTCATCAGCATGCTAACGACGTCCTCGAGTTTGTGCCTCAACAATGGCTGGCTATAAAGCCTGCTTACCCTTGTGCCACAATCAGGATCAGCAACGATCATCCACACGGGAAGGAGGTGTCCATTTCCGATTTCAAAGGTGTCAGCGGTACCTACCAAATGACAGTGCAAGCAACGAGCTTGTATTGTCCAAAAGGCTGCCTCGTCTGGCGCATTACATTCGCTGTGCGCTCTCTGACACTCATAGAATCTTCCGACAACATGTTGCAGCGCCTCGACATGTTCAAGGGAGTGCTTGCACACCTACCCGCGACCAAGTCAGCAATTAGAAGCAGGAGTCCGTCCCCAACATCTACCTGTGAGCAAGAAGAAGCAAATGAACAAAGCCTGCAGAATTCAAGCCAGGTGACACCTGCCAAGTCACCTGCAAAGCGTCGGTCTACCACCACCGTATCGAAGAAGTCGACTACATCGAATGCAGCGCCAGCCTCTATTGAACCGCCGCCTAAAAAGCAAGTTCGAAAACGCAGCGGTGCAAAACAGCAAAACAATTCTGCCGAAGCTGGTGCAGATGGCACAGACTGGGTGGAGGCTCCACCAGCAAAGATCTTGGTGAGTACACCTGCCTCTGGAACCAGGGTAGCGTCCAAGGAGACAGCATTTTTAAAGCGTGCTGCTGCGGACGCTACTACAGCTAGCGTGTCTTCATCGGACGACTCGTACAGCAGCTCTGATGATGAGTAACAAAATTTTTGACTAATTTTATCCAAGTTTTAACTAACTTATTCCACTATATTTATCAAATTTTTGGCTAGGGAAATATTATTTTTTAGGGAAAAGCTCAAAACATTTTTTGCTACTCCTTGTACGCTAACCAGGTTTTGTAATTTAATATTAGAATTTACGATAGTATAGTCATGTTTAACTTTTCTTATTATTTATTTTCCGTTTTAGCGACTTGTCCTATTAATAGTTACTGCGAGTCTGAAGCTGCACCCGTTTGAAAAATTTGATTTAAAGCAGACCAAACAGAAGCTACAGACCAGAAACCGGTTTTGCAAACTATTCCTAAGCCGACCAACAATGCTAAAGACAATTTATTCAAATGCTAAAATCCAACTTTATCCAGCAGGAAAACTAACTATATATGGCTGTAAATCAAATTCTCAGATAGTCTCAGTTTTACGATTTATCAACGACACTATTAATTGTGTAGATTTTGATTCAGTAAAAATTCAGAGCAGTACCTATGTCGGCTTTATTGGTCATCTTTGGCCAAAATTCGGTTTCTCTAGTCTAAAAAGATATGCAGGCTACTATTCGAATTATCTGGTTGGATACGATGCAGAAAATTTCCCACAAGCAGTTTCTGTTAGATCAGCATCAAAACCAAGGCTTTTTTGTAACATATTTTTTTCGAAAAAGTTTGTTATTATGGGCGTTCAAAACACTCATGAATTGAATAATATTCTTAACCATGTCAAGGATTTTTTAATCTCTGTTAATAACTAAACTTAACAAGTAAACAATTGCTGTCAAATCGCAGTTGCGATGCATTCTTTTACAAACATTTTGTCTTTTTTTTTATTTACCAATTGTTTTCTCTAATAGTAAACGTGTCAGCTATACCTATAACTAACCAAATCATCATTTTTCTTACAGCCGCAAATGACAAACCGGATCATCTATTAATATTATGCTCGATACGCTCGTTGTCGAGCTAGGTGCACACAATGCCGCGTGCACAATGCCAAATCTGCAGAAAAAAGTTCAGTAATCAAGCCGAGCTGCATGCTCACTCGCATGGTGCTTGTTTTTCACCGCAACGATTACTGACCGGATCGCTGCAAAACCTGATCGAAAACCCACCAGATGGGTGGTCCATCGCTTTGCGCGAGTCAGCTCATCGTGGTCGGGTAAATTTTGTCGAATTTACTCCCACTCTTGAACAACAAGGCAACAGCTCTGGCGAGTTACTTCCTGGCGAGTTGATTGCGTCTTTAAGAGAACCAATATTTAAAATATTGGAAAAAATTGGCTCACCCAGTTTATTAATAAGAGTCTGCTTTCACTTGAAAGTGACACTATTTCGACCGAAAACAGCAGCAGACGACAACGATGGCTCGAGCAGCGAAGAGATCATTTCGGTCTATTTTAATACCAACATTGCGACAATATCATTTGATGAGACGATTGCAAACAGTGACATGCTGTTATCTCCCGAGGCCTACAATGACTGGTTCGCACGCGTTATTAATCAGTTGTTAATAAAAATTGACAATTTTCAATCTCGAGGTAGTAATTGGCAATATAGAGCAATCGAGCAGCTAGACTTGATGCTCTGCGTTTATCGCAAAAGCCATGCAAGCACACTGTCAACAAATACGTCCCACGGTGGTGTGGGGGCGGGCGGCGGCAGTGGTGGTGGTGGCGGCGGTGGTGGTGGTGGTGGTGGCGGCGGTGGTGGTGGTGGTGGTGGCGGCGGCGGCGGCGGCGGCGGCGGGCGCGGGGAGTCCGGTCCAGTCCGGTCCGGTCCAGTCCGGTCCGGTCTGGTTAAGCAGCAATCGTTTAAAGTTCCAGTCTCAATCGGTCGCAAAGCTGGAGCAGTACTGCTTCTAAAGCCGCACAGAGCAGTTTAAAGCATCAAGACTATTTAAGAGTCTTACACAAGCGACAACTTGTGTTTTCGCGCATGCAGTCCATTCGTTCTCGAAAACAGAAAGTTTTTTTTGATGCAACAAAGAAAACTTGCACTAAGCTTCTTCGATACGAAGCGATCCTGGACAAGTTCAATTAATTCGCTACCCTTTGGACACTGGCACTTGGCTAATTAATTAACAATATGCTCTGATCTCTTTTGTTGTACAAAGTAATAGCATGCTATAGAAGACTGTAACCCATCATTAATTTTTTCATTGATCATTATTTACAATAAATAAATGATACCGGCATTCGTTTAAATTATAATTTTAGCACTTTTTTGTGTTTAATTATTTGAAAAAGTATATTTTTTATAGTTAGATTCTCAAGACTAAGCTTGTGTTTGTAGTAGACGTAAATGTAGTGCTATCGTTCATGTTTCAAGAAAAAAAACTTTTTTTTAAACTTTCAGCTACAAGAATCGACATGAATCCCGAGCAGCAGCAGCAACAACAACTAACTGATCGTAAGCTTTTAGTTGAACGTCTATACGATTCGGCAACGATTCCGACCCGAAAAACTGTCGGGTCGATCGGGTATGATCTTTGCGCTGGCGTCGATGGTACCATTCCGGCCTACGAGTCCCGGAGTGTGCGAACCGGACTCAAAATTCGCTTACCGCCTGGTACCTATGGCAGGATAGCGGGACGTTCCAGCATGGCTCTGCACAGCTTATTTGTTGGCGGTGGCGTAATCGACCCCGACTATACTGGTGAAATCTGTATAGTCTTGTTTAATTACAGTCCGGAAGACTTTGAGTACTATGCCGGGCTCAGTATTGCACAACTGGTTCTGGAGCAGGCCGTGCTTGCTTCAGTCTATGTGACTGAAGCAGACAATTCGATTCGGATGATTGAGCCGCCGACCAAGCGGCGCGGCTTTGGCGGCTTTGGCAGCACTGGCCAATAAGTATAATAATAATAATAAACTGATTTTTTTCTTTGGTGATTGGTGCACTATGCGAGAGCTTTGTAAATACTATAAGCAATTTTAAAAATTTATGCCTAAAATATATGTTGTAAAAATGTCTCCAGCGAAAGATCGAGGTTTTAAAAAGAAAAAGAAGAGCATTCGTAAAAAGAAGAAATCTATTAGAAAGATTAATAAAAAGCAACAAGGTTATGGTGTCGTAAATTGGTTAATTAATCATTTACCATTTGAAGCACATTTACCCGGCGGATATCAGTTTTGTGGTCCAGGTACGCAACTGCAAGCTAGGCTAGCAAAAGGACAACGAGGAATTAATCGGCTTGACAATTTGTGCATGCTTCACGACGTGGCCTATGATAAAAATTCTGACGTGCAAGAGAGGTTAAAAGCTGATAAGCTATTAGAATCTGGTGCACGAGAGATTGCCCACGATCCGTCTACTGGTTGGAAAGAAAAACTAGCTGCGAAGTTGGTTACCAAGGTTATGCAAGTTAAGCAACGCTTTGGTGCTTGAAAATGCAGCAGCCATACAATATGCAACTAGCTCACGATTCTACATTTATTATTGCTGGACCTTCAAACTCGGGTAAAACTGAATGGACGTTGCGTTTGTTGACTGAACGAAAAGAATTATTTGATAAAAAACCGTGCCGTCTTGTTTGGTGCCATGGATCAAGTTTGAAACCAGACGATCAACAACGAATTAGAACATGCTGGCAAAAAAGCGGTCTTGACCCTATTGTTTTTGTACCCGAATTCACACCACAGATGATTAATCGTTTTTTACCACACGATTTGGTTGTTGTTGACGACTTGCAAAGCGAGATTGCTAAGTTGCCAGAATTTACTAGTATGTTTACAAAGCATGCGCATCATATCCCTTTGACTTGTCTGTACCTTTGTCAAGGTCTTTTTAACAAGTCTGATCCAGAAGCACGCATGCGAAGTTTATCAGCTAGTTATATTTGTCTAACTCGTAGTGTGCGCGATCGAACCACAGTTGAACATCTCGGTCGACAAATGTATCCGCGTAATAGTAGGTTTCTAGTGAATGTGTATGAAGACGCAACAAATAACAAACCTTTTTCATATTTATTCATTGACCTGCGGCAAGTGACACCAGATTTTTTACGATTGAGAACAGGAATATTTTCTGGTGATGAACAAGTTGTCTATACTCGTGAATGTGATGCAAAGTTTGTGTAATATTATTATAAGCAAATTATAAACTGTTGTCAATATTAGTTTGTGTTTTATTTCAAAATGAGTTTTTACGTTTTTTTGCCGTCAAACGATATCAGTTACGAAACCAACTCGCCTAATGAATTTCGAGTGCGACTAACTGAACCAATAAATTTATTGAACGGATTCTTCGAGGTTGCACTAGTTGAATTACTGTGCCATGGAGCAATTACGACGCCAAATGCTCATCGTGAGCGTCGATTTGAAGTTCCATATTTTGCGGACATTGACTCAATAATACGATTAAAGAAAAACTATTGGGGTCGTGTTTGGGCAGAGGCAGACTTGGATGCTTACGTTTCCTGGCAACCGTCTGGTACAGATGAAAAATTTGCCTGGCTTTTACGAAATTCAGGCGAAAAAACTATTGGATTAGAACTACCAGTTACATTTATGGACGCTTTCAAATTTGACTCTTGGAAGAAACTTTCTGGACTTGTCTCGGAAAAATTATCAAAACCTGCCGCTGGTAGTGTACAACCACCGGATGGTTCATACTTGGATTTGATAAAAAGTCTCGACAATACTCTAGCGCTAGTACCTGAGAACTATTATGTTTTTTATTGTGTTCTATCGCCTGGTGAAGCTATACGACTTGTTTCGCATGGAGACTATCTTCGAAAAACGGAAGGAGAAGTGTACATCAAAGTACACCAATATTGGTTGAGAAATCGTGTTTGGCGCATTAACAAAACCTACTTGGATGCTGTGCTACCTTCTCCGATGCCTAGTAAAACGGTTTACATGTACTGTTACACAGATATAATCGAGTATCAAGCAGTGGGAAGTACATCAGTACCGTTGCTTCGAGTTGTGGAACTCCAACAAAAGAAAAACGGAGAACTTATACGCGATAGCAGTGCATTGCAAACACCCTACTACTTGAAAACAAATCGACAACAAATTCACGAGATTTCGATTCGACTATCGGACCAGCGCGGAAAACCGTTTAATTTTGATCCGGGAGCACACGTTGTTGTCGTACTGCATTTTAAACATAGGTCGGACTAATTTATAAGCAAAGATTAATTGTGTAATAGAAAATTTTGTGAATTTGTTTTGTAAGAATGAGCGAACTAACAGAAAAAGGAAAACAAAATGCTCGCTCATTGTGTCAGTGTGCTTTTTTACTACAAATTGTTTATCGGCTAAAGCATCCAAAGCAGAGAAAAAGTTTTTTACAAACACTTTCAGAGTCGGAGATACGATGTCTAGTAGACTTTCTGTTTAATATTATTAGTGGACGTATTAAAATTAGTAACTGTAACAAAAGACGACTTGAGAAGCATCGCAGATATATACGCCAGCTTTTGGAACAGAAGACTCCAATTACTGCAAAAAGGAAAATACTTGTCCAACACGGAGGATTTTTACCTTTTTTGGCTCCAATTATTGCCGCTCTACCTGCTATAAGCACTGCGCTTGGGATAACGTCTGGAGTAGTTGGTACCGCCGCGGGAGCAGCGAATTTAATACGATCAATTCAACGAAAGTAGTAGGAATATAATGCGAACTAACGAGAGTAGTAGTTTTCAACGAATGTATCTAGTACCTGAATCTGTGTATCAATCTGCATGTCAAGGTGCAGAGCAAGGATCGTCACCAACTGCTGAGACACCTCGAAAAACTGAAGTTTTAGACGCACCGCAAGATGCTCTGGCAAAAAATATGGTGGAAATGAGAGACCAAATGGATAACTTGGACAAGGAAATGGAAAAGGAGCCAAATTACACAGCTCAATTGAAACGAAGCAGATTGGAAGACAAACTTTTAAAATTGCGCAAAGTCTATCGCACTGGAGACGAGGACAATCTGTCACTTGTTCGCAAAGGGACTACTGTAAGAAGTTCATATGCCAGCGAATCAAGGGAAATTCCTAAAGTTTTTTTACCACGTTTCGAAGCTCTCGCTCAAAACCTATTTTCGGACATGGACAAGAATGCAGAACCAATGCTGGCTAATTTGACTGATGCCGAGATACAAGATCTCATGGAATATGTTGTTCGAGACAGACCGCTTAAGCGACACGAGACTCAACCGCCTAGTGGACTAAAAACATTTTTAGACTTTCTTCGAAAACGTGGAATCGCAGCAAACCAAATCGGGCGTCATGTACGAAACGAGCTAATGTCTGCTCCAAAAACTGTTGCAAAGGAGGATCTTAGTCTGTTTGAAAATTATCAAACACTGAATTAAGTTGTTTTAAAATTACAGATTACGTTTTAACAAAATTGATTCGAGCACTATAAGCTTTTTAAAAAGGTTAATTTTTTGTTTATGAAAAATATATAGTTTAATAAGACAAACCATGTCATCTATCTTCCAAAAACTTTTGATTCGTCTCTGTGAGTTTTTTTGCATAAAATCTGAATGTGTGCCGTTTCTGGGAAAGGAGCACAACGAGGATACTGACGGAGATTCGATCGAGGCTTCGTTCTTTTGTTGCAACTGTCAAACGACTAGCATCAATCTAACTGATGATGAAGCGAGTGCGTAAGGAAATTGAAGAATTTTTGACGGATGCTTTTTTTAACTTGAACAGGCCTACTTCATTTAGTGGTAACAAGACTATACTTGTTCGTGAAGTACGTAAAAAGTTTCCACAGATTACGAACAAAGTTGCAAAGCGCGAAGTTGATAATTGGGTGCGATCAACAAATGAGCATCATTTATTTCGAAAAACACGACGAAACTTTCCAACTCCAAAAATTAGTGTGCCACCAGTTGCAAAGTTTCAGTTTCAAATCGATTTGGCAGATTTACCTCAATACAAGACGGAAAATCGAGGTTATCGTTACATACTTGTTCTTATCGACTGTTTTACTAGAGTTGTACGACTAAGACCATTGCGTACAAAGAAGCCTTCAGAAGTTAGTCAAGTATTACTAGAGATTTTTCGAAGTGGTTTTAAGCCTGTTTATTTACAAGGTGATGCTGGTATGGAGTTTCTCGGAAGAGCTACACGTCAAATGCTGAAACAGGAAGGAGTTCGATTTTTTGTTAGCCAAAGCAATTACAAGGCAAGCATGGCTGAACGATTTATCCGCTCGTTAAAGGAACGTCTATTACGATACTTTCGAGCAAAAAATTTACCTCGATGGTTTGACATTTTACCGCAATTGGAAGATAATTTCAACTCTAGTCCTCATCGATCCTTGAGTGGAGAAACACCAAAACGGGTAGAGACAGACCCGCATTTACAAGGAATTTTGTGGGACAAAATGTTTGCGAAGTCGTACACTAAAAAGAATGAGAATAAATTTAAAGTTGGTGATTGGGTTAGAATTACACGACGTCGAGGAACATTTGAAAAAGGATACACTACGACTTGGAGTAATTCAAAATATCGCATTCATCGTGTACACTTGACAGACCCGCCAATGTACGAATTAGTGGACCCTGAAGATGGATTTGAAGTGCTGAAAGGAAGGTTTAACCAAGCGGAACTAATGTTGGTAAACGAGACAGATGAAACACCTAATGAAATTGAAAAAGTTATTGAAACTGATCGAGCGAAAAATGGAAGTCGTCTGTATCTAGTAAAATGGAAAGGTATGCCAATCTCAAGAAGTCAGTGGTTAAACGAAAATGATCTTGACGCAAAGACTGCTAAACTATTTTCTAAAGTGTATAAGTAACACATGAATTGGGATTGCATGACGAAGAGAAGACTGTTGAAATGGATCCTATTTTTGCTTTTTATTCTGGTCCGAATAGATCTGCTGAAGGTGGAGGTGGATATGGCATTCCTGTTTACGAAGGTTACGGTTTTTTGTCAAATTTGGCGGACAGATTGGTGTATCCTGTACTACGCAACGCAAAGAAAGATTTCTTGGATCGTGGTCTGGAGTATTTGAAAAGTGCGACAGCAAAAATTGGTATGGGTCGGAAGCGTCACTTGGACACAGAATCGAGCGAAGAGATGTTTAATACAACTGCAGTTTCGAGACCAAAGCGAAGGAAAAGAACCAGTGGAGTGGCTATAAGCTTAGGAAAGAAGAAACGGCAAAAGAAACGACGAACAAGACAGTGTGGAAAGGGACGCGTGAACAAAAGAAAACGCAAGAAGACCGGTGGTATAGGAAAACGTCGAACTGCTACTGCAAGCAAGAAACTTTTTAGTCTGTTTGAAAAGTAGCATGAATCATTTGCTTGGACCTGATATTGCTGCTCTTAAAAGTGAATTGTCGCTATTTGATCAAAGTCCTGTTCAGTTTAGTGTTTTGGATAATCGATATACTAACATTCAACCGCAACATGGTATTACAAAAGGATCACCTATCGAATTTGAAGTTGTGCCTGCAGGCGATTTGTATTTGGATCTACAAGAAACTGTGCTCACGGTATGCTTCAGCGTTAGTGATAGTGAAGGTGAACCTATAGATGCAACGAAAAATTTTGTTTGTTTGAATAATTTGGTTATTGGAACATTGTTTGAGGACGTTCAATTTACTATTGGCGATACTGTAGTTGAAGGTGGTAGTTTTATGTATCCATACAAGGCTATGCTTCTTACATTACTGGAATATGGACATACAGCTCAGAAGGCTGGTTTACTGCCGTGGGGGTTTTACAAGGATACAGCTGGTAAAATGAATGCAACAAGTGAAAACGATGGACGAACAAAGAGGCAGGCGCTCATTGCTAACAATAGGCGGTGCACTGTATCGGGGCCGTTATTCTTGGATTTGTTTCGTCAGCCTCGGTATCTACTATCAAAGACACCACTACGGATCAAGCTCATACCGGCAAAAAGTAAATTTGTCCTGAGCGGGTCAACATTAGAAGCTGGTGCGGTTTTAAAAGACTATGAGATCAAGTTTTTGCGTGCAGAACTACGATTGCGGTTTGTTCAACCCTCGCCGAGTGTTATCAGTGCACATGCTCATGGACTTAAAAGTCACAATGCATTATATCCGCACCGAAGTCTAAGCCTTGGTACGTTTACTATACCCCGAGGATCGTCTAGCCATACGCATGAAAATTTGTTTCCTAGTGGGGTACCACGGCTTTTATTGATGGCAATCGTAAGCAACAAGGCATTCAATGGAAGCATGGACACAAATCCGTTCAACTTTGAGCATGCAAATGTGAGCAGCATTGGTGTGTTTGTGAATGGAGACTCGGTACCATCGCGTCCGCTGCAGACAAACTTTGGAGATGATTGTGTGACAGAGTATAATTTTTTGCTACAACAGCTTGGAATCTATCTACAGGGACGAGATATTGGATTTAATATGCTGGATTACGCCAATGGTTACTCAATTTTTGCATTCAGTCTTGGAAGTGAACCTGGTGTCGGACGGGGAGTGCAACTGTATAAGGAAGGAAATGTAAAACTAGAGTTACGCTTCAATGCTGCAACTAGTACCGTGTACAACGTCATATTTGGAGGTATATTTGACAAGCAACTGCAACTGACTGAACTTCGCGACATTGTTCCTGGCACAGTATGGAAGTAATTGATTCTATCCTAGATCGTGGTGTAACAGATCGCTTCCTTCGCAATGTTGTATCGAAATTGTGCGCACATTTTTTAAATGTTGTATGTCTTGGTGTTTTTCCTCAAAACTTTGTTGGTGGACTTAGACGCTTACCTTTAGACGGTAAAAACTATTTTTTTATCGTTAATACTGACGTCTCCAACCTGCCCGGAAAACATTGGGTATGCGTTTGGGTTTATGGTCATCCAGCAGGTCGCGGTAGCAAACGACTTGGTGAATATTTTGATTCTCTTGGTCTAGTACCATTGCCAAGAATAGCAAAATGGCTAGGAAAAGAATGTGGAAATTCGAAAAATTGGTGTTATAGTCGCTTTGCTATCCAAGACCCACAGAGTGGAAGTTGTGGATTTTGGGTAATTTTTTATATTTTTCATAAGTTGACTACCAGAGAAAACCTAGAGTGTTTTATTCGAAGCGTTTTTAAACGGAATATAATTCGCACTGGTTCGTTTCGATACTTGTATGCTAAATTACGCAATTTTGTTTTTCGAGTGCTGCCTCAATATTTGTAAACTCGCTAATTTGTGCGTCAAATTGTGTTTGGATCTAGTTGAAATATACAATACTGCTTGAAAAGAAGAATTTAAATGTGTTAAGTTATACGCGAAATAAGCTTTGTGTATTTTGGTTGGGCTTGTAATTAGCTGCATTCATTGCGGATAGAATTTAGGTGGATAGACAGGTGTTTGCGTAAAAGTGATTCAGCTAATTGGTTAATTCATTGCGTAAAAGCTAGTTTGCGTGCACGGCAAATTTCAGACTCTGCCATTTTTTTGGGCCTGTACTTACTATGTATTTCGCCATAAGGAAATCGGCTTTGTGTCAAAAAAACGTATACTACTTGCAGTGCACTGTGCTGCTTTCAATGCTGTGAGCAGCTCAGCACTTAAGTGGCTGGTGAACGAGCTCGGACGAGGTTGTTTCACGGACAGAGATGCAGACAATAACACAGTCATCCACATTGCGGCTCAGTTCCAGAAGGCGGAATCAATGCAGTTCATCAAAGAGAAGATGAATGGAGTCGAGTGTTTCAAGCTGAGAGGAAGGCAAAACAAGAGTGCAGTGCACTGTGCTGCATGCAATAAAGTGAGCAGCTCAGCACTCGAGTGGCTGGTGAACGAGCTCGGACCAGACTGTCTCACGGACAGAGATAGTTCAAGTCGGTCAGTTTTATCAATCTGCGAACAATTTCAGAGCAGGCCGGTTTTCGATCGGCTGTCAAGTTTTGGTCGCACAAATCGTGTTGTCTTTTCTGACGCAATAGCCAACATTTTTAAGTTAAGAAGGTAATTTTGAGGCTAAAGGCAAACCAACTGACTGTATTTTTCACTGGAGGTTTCTGTTGGTAATGTTTGGTTGGTTGTTTATGTTGCTAGCTTAAAGTAAGCTTAAAACCGTAAGTGAAGATAACTACAAGTAGTTTGAATTGAAGCATTTTATAGTTAGGAATGAAATACAAGTGGTAAAATTGCGAATATTCTCGTAAAATTGTAAGAAAACTTCTAGTGGTCCTTGCCCCCCTGCCTCTAATAAAAAAATGGTTAAACCACCATATGACGCCAGCCGCTATAGTAAATATTTGTTAGCTCGTAGCTACTATAGGCATGGCATTTCATAATAGAGGTAATGAAGTCGGTTTTGTGCAAGGGCTGATTGACTTTTCTGTGCAAATGCTGCTAAATAGGATTTTTAAATGCTGATCCTTTTATTGGCGGTGCTTATGCTGTTCGTGTTCGATTCACCAGAAGTTGCAACTAAATAATTATTTTATTTAAATTATTTTATTGGCATTGCAAATCCCGGTTGTGATTAGTTCAATCGATTATGTTGCTAAAAATGTTCCAGAGTATTCAAAAGTGGGGTGGAATATTGCTAATTTTTGTAACTTAGCTATCCAGCATTAGCGCATATTATCCCTCATCACCTTTTCCTCTGTCTTGATTTTTTTATTGAGAACTGTCGAAATCTACGAAGAATTATTTGATACTAGCTATTTCAAACCCAGTTTTTTTTCTAATTTGCTGTTTTATTGTAAACCTTAATAATATTTCTAATTTCATGAATTTGAATTTGTCTTCCTGCGCATTGTGTTTGTGTAGCTAGTTAATGGAATCAAATTGCTAATTCCCAGTGAATTAAATATTAAAGATGATATTTAAATTTATTGGTATCTTAGTTCGCTGTTACCTATACACATTGAATTCTGTCATTCTTGGTGAGACTTCTGACCCCAAATAAGTTTCCTAAAAAACCTTGCCTTATCGAACTTTAACATATAATTGTCACCTTGGATTCACGATTTTCTCCTCCGTTTGTTAATGTGTTATGTTGTGTTTTGTTATGTTATATTAATGTTATATGTCATGTTAAATATTGCCAAACAAATTCTTCCTATCTTAAGACCTTAGGATGAGACCCCACGTGCGCGTAACGATCACTTCTAACATGACCCTGGACCCACCAAAGCGTGTAAAGTTCTTAAGACTCGTTCAGACTGCCATAAAAACTGGCGTCAAATCACGCGACTGCAGATGCATAGAGCAACGAGGAAATATTTAATGACGTGGAATCTGCACACAAAACAATGTTTATTTAGTGGTAGCTAGTGAGAGCGAATCTTCAATACTAAAAATGGTCTGTCGGTAGGTATCTATCTATGATATCTATCTTAGGTAGCGATCGATTTTAGCAAAAATGGCTGAACCGATTTTCTTCGAACTATTTTTCCGTGACGGTACATCTTTTGACTAAAAAAATAGCTCAACCCAAACCTTTGCTTGTTTTTCCTCACGCTTACTCCTGCTTATCCAAGATTTTTGTAATTATTTGTTTAATCAATTTGATGCCCAAATTTTTTTTTGTTTTTTTTGTTTTTTTTGCACGCTATGATAGCGCTGCTCCCCAAAGTCCCATCGCATCCCAGCCAACCGCGGCTGTACTGGTATGATGACATCACAGGTTGCCTATGCGGCGGTTTTATGGTCTGTTCAGTGGTCACGTGATGCATGTTCTTGGATAGGCTTCCCCATCTTCCAATCCCAAGTCTTGCTTGGCCTGCGCCTTTTGTGGGAATCATGGGAATCTGCGTGCAGCTTCATCGCTATACATGCACTTGAACTTGCCCTCTCTGCCCATTTCCATGAAGCTGACCTCCCCAGTTTATTTTATTGGGCCTAAATTGTCGCCAGCTTCTGTTGGGCCAGCAGGACCCGCTGCTGCCAGCGACCTCACAGCCTTGATGTCAGCGACTGCCTAGGGTGTTGTTGCACTTGTTAACTGGTGTGCTCAGATGTGAGCTGGTTTGCTAATCCATTTTTATTTTCGGATCGATTTTGACCTACAATAAATCAAAATACATATGGTGCAAAATTCAACTCTATTAAAGCTTAGGCGGTAAATTTTTTAGCCAATAATTATTGCAAACTGATTCAATTTGTATTTTTTTTAAGTCGATCAAAACGTCAGCATGACAGCTGCAAAAAGCAGCAGTGAAATGGCTGAAGTGGACTGCGCGTTAGGACGAGCAGTACTCTCTGTCGTCGGTCAAATCCGTAGGGTTCAGTTAGGTTACCAGCACAGCAATCCAGTGTCTAAAAGTATGTACTTTTACATTACAACCGACGTTCAGCTGACATATGGCGTCCTATCCGAGTCCAAGTCACACGACTCCCTCTCTCTCTCTCTCTCTCTCTCTCTCTGATTGGCCTCTGGTCTTAATTCTGACGTCACGGACCTGTTTCTAAAAGTATAGGGCCATCACGTGTCACAAGTGGAAAATTAAGATAGATCCAGGTAGGCAGTGACGCAATTCTGAGGAACTGATAGATATGATGCCGTTCGAGATCAAATGCGGCAAAACTAACGAGAACAATAGAGTGAAAGGAGAGAACAATGGCGTGTCAATGGGGTGAGTATCAGAAAATGAATGACGTAACCCGGGCTGTATATATGAAAACACCTGTGAAACCCCTGGGCTCTGACGATGAAAGGTACAGCCGCCAGGCCTCGTACCCTAGACTTTGTCTGCCTCCGAATGGTGCGGTAGCTGGCGTTGCGGCCAACAAGATCCCATTATCTGGACAGCAAGTTCGGGTCAGCTCTGCTGATCATTCGGCAGCTTAAAGTTAAGTGACTCAATGCGAGGCTTACAAGCACAGTCTAGTCAGTGCTGCAAATGAGGACTCTTGCATAGGCGGGATCTTTCAGCTGGTGAGCGACCCTGGACTACGATTCCCTCCTAAGCCCCAGGATTCCAAGGGTGGATAGTAGATAACGTTATCTTAATGTCTTTCCTCCTATAGAAAGGTTCGATGCAGCAGGGATGGGGAATGGCAGGTCCCAGAGCTCTCTCGTAGTGCACATCCTAACGCGACTTATTTATAAGTAGCTCGTATTGTTGCTGCTACACGACTATTAGTTGTTAAATTCGGCTCATACTCGGTGATCCTCCACTCTGATCCTCAGCTTCGATTCCATGCCCTGCGACAGGCGCACTTACTATTCATATTTCATCTACCACGACTCATAGTAAATTGAATATATAGCTAATACTCTGAATTACTGGCCCTAAACTTGGCCCTAACGGATTTAATTAATAAGCTATGATTTAAAGATTAGAAGATGGTGAGCAATAGGGGGGAGAAGACCGGGGCTGACTATACTCAAGGGCAGCGCAACAGACAAAAAATACCTTATACAGACGCGGCCGGCGGGCAGGGCTGCTGCGCTTGACGCGGTGGTCCATCGGATGGTCACGGTGGCGGCTGCAGTCACACGGACAATCAGCCCAGCCGAAACACGTCGGAAGGGTGCATAGTTACTCGTAAAGGGGAGAGACGGGAGTAAAATCAAGAAGTGCCACTTTCAGAGGAAAAGCAGTGAGTCAGAAAAGAGGTCGGGTGTCAGGGGCCGGGGTAAAACGAGAGTGGGAGCAGGGACTACTTAGGAACTTTTTACGAGGCTGGTCTTTTAGCAGCAGTAGAAAATGACCATAAACAACAAAGAAACGCAGCGCATCGCTCTATGAAAATAAACCAGCCAGCCTCGTCAGCTGCTAAAAGACCAGCCTCGTGAAAAACTCCTAGTTTCCCGTCCCGGTGTTTGAGTAGTCCCTGAGTGGGAGAAAGGAGAAAGTCCAGTGGACAGGTTCAGACAGGTTAGGACAGGTTTTGACAGCTCAGGGCTCAAAACGAGCTCTTATCTACAAGATCATCCTCAGATCACGTGCCACGCGATCACGTGAGGCGCATATGATGCGTGATATTTAAAAGCCGTGACTTGTCTTTGCCCTCCGTCACCAAGCAAACCTGGTGACGTCACCTGCCAGACGTGCTGCGATTAGCCGAGAAATTGGGGTGGGGCACAACGAAGAAAATGATTTATGATGGGGGATTACATAACAGCTGCAGGAAGATTAAGGCTTGGGGAGATAGGGGATGATATAAATTAATTGTCACACGCATGAATTATTTTGAAATATAGAAAAGTGGGGTTGGTGCTCGAAGCATATAGTGGTGTTTAGGCGATAAGCATGAGAAGCATGAGTCACAGGGGAAGAGGAAGGGTGCACAAAAATTGGGAGGGGGGCAGGACTGCTGAAATAATGAAGAAATGGAGAGGATGTGGGCCAGCCTGATCACGCGAGTAGGGTGTGCGACTCTACTAGTTAAGCACTCTGTATGTGCAGTTGAGTTTAAAAGAGAATTCGGGAGGAACATACATGTACACAATAGTGAGCAGTCAGACTCAGAGTAATAGCAGAAGAAAATGAAATAAATTGGCGGGGAGTTGAAAACAAACATGGGAAGAATTGCATGGACAGTTGGGTGCGCAGGTAAAAAGTGTGGGAGTGTCTGCCAAATGCTCCATGTCTACAAGTAGAAATAACAGCAGGAAATAAGAAGGAAACATTGCTGTATAGCGAGCAACTCTGGCAAGGGTTTTGCGAGCATTTATAGTTAGTCACTTAACAAAGTTGAGAAGTATAGAAGATGATTATTTGCTCGAGTAGTTAAATGGAGTGAGAAAGGCTAGGCGGGGATCACAGATCATGCAAACTGATCGAGTGTTCCCATGCTACAATTGTGCTACAGTAAATGATAATTGCAGGCTGTGATAATTGCGCAGTGAAAGAGCTGGGCAGTGTGCGCTTTTGCGCATGTGCTAGCTAAGATCAAGGACCAATTATATATATAGGTCCTTGGCTAGGTGGAAAGCAGATAAAAGAATATTGTACATTAAGATTCTACGAAAAAGAAATAAAAAGGTGGGTAATTCCCTAAAAGCAATAGGGGAGATAAGGTTTGGGAGCTAGGACAGCAGATCCATAAGAAGTGCAAAAATCCATATCGGTGTGTATTGATTATTGCTACCGGGGTAGTGAGGGTAAAATAGTAGCAAGCTAATTTAATAGATGTTTGTATAGTCCTTGGTATGGTCAGAATTCTACAAAATACGCCGCATTTTGATATTTTATAGCCTTTAAAGGGAAATAATAACAAATTTACTAATGATTCATGTAGTTACTTAATCTACTCACTTTTTTTAAATAAAGGGTGATCAAATAATGTAATCAACGTTAGTTTCAGCCTTCTACGGCGTATTTTTAAGTTAAGAGTAATTGTTGGTTACGGGGTTACGTTTAACAAGAAGATGGTCATTTATCGTCCAAGGACTATACTTCTACCGCCTTCACGCGCCTTGTATCATATCAAGGACGACATAAGTAGTACTAAGTCGTCCTTCAAGGTCCTTGCCATGTATATGTACGCAAGCCTACCTACGGATATACTAATTGTCATTGTCATTATATTTATAGTCATCTGGCATCTGGTATTTGGCATCGAATTAGAATTAGGCCTATATTTGAGTAGGCCTAGCCTAGGCAGTATCATCCCAGTATGCACTGCTAATTTGCTATGCAATGCAGTATGCTTGGTCTAACCATAAATTCTAATGAGTCAATGACAGTAGGCCTAGTATTGGATGTCTTTTACTTTAGGCCTAAATATTATGTGAATGTTATGTAGATTTACTAGGCCTACCTAGGCCTAGCTAGAAGATTATAGGCAATTTTTTATGTTTACAATAGCACAATATTAGGCCTAAGTCTCTTGTATAAGAACATGAGTAGTTCTATATACTCCTAAAGTCCTATCATCCTATGAACTCATGAGTCATTTTGTATTATTATATAGGCCCCTAACACCATGAATAGGCCTATGATCTATATTACTTACTTGATCTTATTCCCCTAGTCTTAGGGTCTATATATATACTTCTATGCACTATGCACATACTAGGAATAGGCCTTAGGTTAGGCCTAGCACAAAATAATTATTTTTTAAAAGTTTGGTGATAGATTACTTTTTTATTTACTGTCTTATGCTAGGGGGCAAAATGCTACAATAGGCCCTAGGCTAAAGCCGCAAAGCCCCTATTGCAATTTGCAACCTATGAACTTAAGCTACAAATAGACCATACTCCGGAAGGTGACTGGTACGCCGGAGATTTCCGGCGTACCAAATGAGTTTTCCGAAAAATTGGCGTACCACCATTGGCGTACCACCGATTCGAAAAAGCATTTGGCGTACCACCTTTGGCGTACCACCAAGCTGAAGTTGAATTGGCGTACCACTTTTAGCGTACCATTGGCACCACCAGGCAAAAAAATCGTTGCCAGAGTAAAAACTTTTTGTAATTATGCGTAAATTACGACATACAAGATACGACTACATCACACGACAATGTATTTTACGTAAAAAATTGCATATATTTTTTCCTGCATTGTATAACTTGATTAATCATTTTATAAATATATTAATAAAATAATTTAGCCTAGTATTATTGGTAAATAAATTTCTGAGCGCTGATTATATCTGTTATTTTTTAATAATTGTTAAAGTTTGTCCGCCATATTTTTACCGTTTTCAAAGTCGAAATTTTTAGTGCCGCAACGTTATACACTAAGGGACCCCCACGTCTTTCTTTTGGCGTACCACTGGCGTACCACTTGGGAATCCTCCTTTTTCCTTCCGGCGTACCACATTACACCATCCGGACTATGGCAAATAGAAAGGTATCTTTAGCCTTGCCCTTACTTAGGGCCACACCCACCTATGACCTGTCCCATGCAAGCAACAGAAAAGCTTGCAAAAGTGGCATCTAGTCCAAGGATCTTCATCAATCTAGAGTAGAGGTCGGACGGGATCCCAATCCCAATCCCAAAATCTCGGGATCCCAAGGAAAATTGAATTCCCGCGGGACCAGAATCCTAACCCTAAAAAACTCGAGATTTGGGAACAGGTCTTTTGATTAAAAATTTATACAATTAGTGATTACTAGAAGGTATTTTGCTTTAACTTGTACTTGTTACATTATTTACTTTGTTGGTTACAAAACTTCATATTGTAATGACTCAGACTAGCTATTTAGTTTGGCGAGAGAAACGATGCACTTAAATGAGCCGATTGCTCAATTCAATATATTTATAGGCACGAGAGCATTGCGTAATAAGAGTATTGCTACGAGTTAGTTCATCGACCAAGCCAAGTACATTATTACCGCGCAGAGCGTACACTACATCTCTCCTCATTTTGGATTAAAAGTTTTACTGCAAAAGGTTTTTTTAAAAACTGAAAATTACCACAAATACGAGTAAAATCTTGCAAAGAAGAAACATTAATAGAGAAAATGTTACTGATTGTACATGTAATGCCTTAGCTGGAGAATGAACAATTTTCTATCCGCAATCTCAAGACGCAAAAGCAAAATCAAACAAGATATTAGCGTCAGTCTGCCAAGCGCGAGTTATAGTTAAACCCTATAGTTCACTTTCACCTTGGCCTCTCGGGGTGTGGTCGCAGCGCAATTGGAGGGGTCGCGGGTTCGCTCCCCGCAGCTTGCAAGATCGGCGGTGCGGTCTCCCCAACAGGAAAATCAGGCTCTGCATCTGGTGCTACCCGCTTCAGGTCAGTGCAGTGCCGCCTGCAAACTCTGGCGCCCTGCCGAATGGTCATCGAGTCGCCCTTGACACTCTCGACCAGCCAGGGTGTCCACTCGAATGGAGCCTCGCCCTTGAGCGGATTTAGTCGGCACCGGAGCACCGTGTCGCCGACTTTGAGCCCATGCGGTCTCGCCTGCCGTCGCTTGTCCGTGTAGCGCTTGCCCTTTGCCTTGCTGCTGGCGTCCTGCTGTCGGAGCCTCCTGTCTGCGATGGCCACCGGTCTCGACGGCCTGATTGACGGGATGGCATCGTTTGGGACGCGACCCAAGAGCAGCTCGGCTGGTGCCCGGTTGGTGGTTCGCTGCGGCGTGCAACGGTAGGCCAGCAGCCACTCGTCAAGGGCCGCCCTCCAGTCGCGCTTCTGGGCAATGGCAGCTCGTACAACCTTATTGATGGAGCGGTTCAGGCGCTCAGTGATGCCGTTGGCCTGCGGATGCAGCGGTGTGATGAGACGCTGCCGGATTCCGTGGCTGTCCAGAAAGCCTTTGAACTGGGCCGAGGAGAATGGCGGGCCGTTATCGGTGACCAGTACCTGTGGGATGCCGAATCTGGCGAACGAATTCCTCAGCTTGGGAATCAGCGCTTCGGCCGTTGTGGTCTGGACGATCTCGACTTCAGGGAAGCGCGAGTAGTGGTCAACGCAGACGAGCAGCATGCTGCCTTGAATGGGGCCTAGCAGGTCTGCCCCTAGTGTTAGCCATGCAGCTTTCGGGATCGGCGTCGGCTTCAGCGGCGCGGCGGTCACGTCGGCCGCGTGCGACGTAGCTGCACAGGCTCGGCAGGCACGCACGAAGAGCTCCTGCACCCTTGGCCACCAGACTTTGGTGCTCAAACGGTCAACCGTCTTGCGCAGGCACTGATGACCGCGGTGTGCCAGGTCCAAAACCAGGCGCCGAAGCGCCATTGGAACTACGATTCTCTGGCCCCGCAGGAGCACGCCGTCCGCTGCCGATAGCTCATTCCGTAGGGCGTGGAGCGATCGCATCTCCGCCGACTCGAGGCTCCATCGTCCTGTCTCCAGCGATCGAATAGCGGCTTGAATTGTTGCATCTTGCAGCGAACTCTCTTGCACTGAGGACAGCGACAGCGCGTTCGGTATGGCCGCCTGGACGATTGCAGCGATGCAGAGGGTGTCGAGCTCTTCGCCGACATTTCTTCCTCGTGTTGGCAGCGGCTGCTGGCTCAGCACGTCCGCTGGGTTAAGTGGGCCAGGCTGATATTCGACTGTAAATTTCATGTGCTGAATGCGCAGCGCCATTCTTTCGATCCTCGGGGGAGGCCTTGAGCCACTGCTGAACAATGCGATGAGCGGCTTGTGGTCTGTCACCACCGTAAATGTCGGAGCGCCGTGCAGATAGTACTGAAATTTCAAGCAGCCGTATTTGACGGCCAGCGCCTCCTTCTCAGTCTGGGAGTAGCGCTGCTCAACATCGGATAGCGTCCGGCTGGCGTACGCGACAGGCCGGTTGGTGCCGTCCGCTTGCGTCTGCGTTAGGATCGCGCCCAGGCCCGCTGGGCCGGCGTCGACGATGAGTTGCGTCGCTAGGCGGTGGTTGAAGAAGGCGAGGGTGCCGCTGGTCGCAATCCGGGTCTTCACGTCGTCAAAAGCTCGTTTCTCGAGGTCGGTCCATGCCCAGGGGTCGCCTTTCCTAGTCAGATTGCGCAGTGGCCTCGCTACATCCGCCAGACCGGGGGTGAATGAGGCCAGATAGTTGACCAGGCCTAGGAACGAGCGCACCTCTGTGGCAGTCTTTGGCTCGGCAAATGCGTGGATGGCTTCCAACTTGGACTGGGTTGGTCTGACACCTTCACTGGACAGCTGCATCCCCATAAACGTGACCTCGGTACGGGCGAGCTTGCATTTTAACGGATTCAGCGTCAGCCCGTGCTGTGCCAGTCGTCGCAGACATGCCTGCAGGTTGCTGTGGTGCTCCGCCACGCTGTGCCCATACACGATGATGTCGTCGTGAATCCATTTTACTTTCGGGAGTCCAGCTAGCACGGATGACATGACCGCCTGGAGAATTTCCTGGGCCGTAGACAGTCCCATACAGAGCCGTGTCAGCCGCCGCAGGCCTCGTGGTGTCGAAAAAGTCAGAAGATGGCGGCATTCGTCGGCGACTGGGATTTGATAAAATGCCTTCGCGATGTCGAGCTCTGAGAATAGCTGCGCTCCTGCCATGTCTCCCGTCACCTCCTCGAATGTCGGGATGGGATGCCGCTCTCTAACGACCGACTTGTTCAGGTCTCTCAAGTCCTGCGTAATCCTGATCTCGCCTGGAGTCTGCTTGGGCACGACGACGATGCGGGCTACCCACGGACAGGGGCCTTCCACCGGCTCGATGATGCCTTGGTCCTCGAGGCACTGCAGCTCGGCGTCGACTGCCTGTGCGAGATGTATTGGCACCCTTGATGGGGATGACAGACCGGCCTGGCTCCCTCCTCCAGGAAGATGCGGGCGGCATAGTTTTTGAGCCTGCCGATTCCGCTGAAGACTAGTGCGTTCTCCGTTAGGAGTTCGTGCAGGGCCGGTGCCCCCGGCGCATGTAGGACGTCCTTTGGGATCCCTGTTAGCATGCTGTCTAGCGAGACCTCGGGAGACGGACGCAGCTGGTATGCCACCTTGTTCTCCGGGCCGACTCGCAGAATCTGAAGTCTTTCAGCGCTTCTCCGGCCAATGATGCAAGCGCCCTCACCGTCGAGCACCAAGAACGGTAGTGTCTCGTGGATCTCGAACACGCTGACTTGCAGGTCTGCCTTGCCCAGCAATCTCAGCGGCTCTTGGCTTCTGTATGGGTAGACCTTGTCGCTGGCGGGCTGCAGCGCGGCTTTTTGCGGCATCCTGTCGTAGGCCGCCCTGTCGATGATGTTGCAGGCCGCGCCGCTGTCGATGAGCACCTTTGTCTTGAGCCCATTAATTGTCGCAGGCGTCCAAGCTGAGCCGCAGTTCCTCAGGGTGAATAGCTCGTGCTCGACGGGGTCGTCTTGCAGATATTCGACTCGACCCGGCGGAGCCTCCTCCTGCGGTTCGTCAACGGTCCTCAGAGGGACTTTAGCTGCTCCTCGACACGCCCAAGCGAAATGACCCATCTTGCCGCAGCGTCGACACGCCTTGTTACGGGCTGCCTCGCACGTCTGATGTCCTGGTCGCCCGCAGCGATCGCAGTTGATGCCGCTGTCTCTTGCCGCGGCAGCCGGCCTGGTTGTATGGGATGGTCGGTTACGAGGTGGACGCAGCGCCGCCACATTCGAAGCGGAAGGATGGCCCGTGTCGGCTGCGGCGCCGATCTCCATGGCCTGGGCCTGCTGCTCCGCTGCCTCCCTCGCTCGGATTCGCTTCAAAACGTCGTCTAAGGAGACATCGTTGAGCTGCAGGAGTTCCCTCCTGATCCTCTCGGACCGGTAATGAGCCACGATCTTGTCCCTGATGAGCGAGTCTCGGAGTTCGCCGAATGTGCATTGGTCCGCAGCCTTGCGTAGCCGATGATACCAGGCCTCAATTGACTCTCCTTCCTCCTGCCGGCATATTTCAAACTGGTACCTGAGGAAGACAACGCTGTTCTTTTGGTCGAAGATACCCTGCAACTCTTTGATGAGCTCCTCCGCAGACTCTCCTTTCTTGACGCCGTTATCGTCCATGAAGTCTTCCAGCTTCTCGCCCGCAGTGTAAACTAAGAGCTCCAGCAGCTGTGTCGCATCTGTGATGCCAGCTGCGTGTATGTAGCTGTTGAACCTTCGCGTCCAGGTTTTCCATCGCTGAGCTCTTGTCAGAGGATCGCCTTCGAGGTCAAAGGCGTCTGGTGCCGCGAGTTGCAGGGCCTGTGCCATATTTGCTGAATCACCGGTCGTTATCAGTGCGCGGGGGGTTGGCCTCACTGAGAGTTTGCTTGCGACGCCATGTAATGACTCAGACTAGCTATTTAGTTTGGCGAGAGAAACGATGCACTTAAATGAGCCGATTGCTCAATTCAATATATTTATAGGCACGAGAGCATTGCGTAATAAGAGTATTGCTACGAGTTAGTTCATCGACCAAGCCAAGTACATTATTACCGCACAGAGCGTACACTACACATATCAATTTCGTTGTGTTTTACTTCTTGATCTGGATAATCTTTTCTCAATTTTGTTTAACTTTACATGGACAATACACTAAAAGACCTGATCCCAATTCCTGAATCCCGATCCCAATCCCGATCCCAAGAAAAAAATTATTCCCGATCCCGATCTCGCCCGAAGATTTCAATCCCATCCGACCTCTAATCTAGAGCCCTAAAAATCACAAATGTAGGTTATGGATGCAATCTAGGATGGTGAGTTTATCTAGCAAGTTATGTAAAGAGTCATGGGATCAGGGATATCTTTTTTTCATGCATAATATTGTTCAATGCAATATTTCAAAAAATATATTTAATATAAACATTTGTTGAAAAAAAATTTTGTGACAGTTAGTTGTTAGTGAATTAGAAGATAAAGTAGTTTGTAGTTAAATATGATTATAAGCATTTTTATGATTCCTGGCCCTATCCCAATCCAATGATAATAAAATATTTGCTATCCTGTTGCAAAGTTTATATAAACTTAACTTCAAATTATATACTTAAGTAGACCTATATGTCAAGTCAACATTTGGTGAGTCTTAAAATAGTATGTATAACTATACTCATACTTTAAAAATGAGTTCCTTATTTTTAGTTTTGAATATTTTTAAGATATACAATCTAGATATTTCTTTTAGACTGACATTGTATTTAATATTTTGTTGACAAAATGATTGCATCATATTTTGGTAGACAAAAGAGTGCCAGACAAACTGGCAACAAATAAAATGATTGTCAACTCAACTAGAAAATAACATTCTCTGGTTATGTCATAAAAAATAATAATCAATATTTCCTTCTATTAATCACATAAGGGGCAGATAGGACAGTAACCACTTTGTAATGAAATATGTCTCTAAAAGAAGCCATGGTTAGTAATGACTATACATTTCTTATTGATGTCAATGTTACTTAAAGAGATTAGATATTCAGATATTTCCAATTGGTAATAGGGTATTTTTGGCCAAATGTATATTTTATAAAACATTAGTCATTGAGTGTCTATTATTTACAAATTTTATTGTAATATTATTTATAATATTTTTATAATCTTTTACAATTTTTACCATTTTTAAGATGATGTTTAATTTTGAGTCTTGATAATTCTTTAACTTTTCTATTCTGTATTTATTTTCTAGATTAACTGTTTGCTTTTATTTCTATTTATTATTATTAATTTATTAACTTAGCTATTATTTGATTTTAGGCCTATTGTTTTACTTTATGCATAATGTGTGTGTGTGTCTGTCTGTCTATCTGTCTGTGTGTCTGTCTGTGTGTCTGCCTGTCTGTCTGTCTGTCTGTCTGTCTGTCTGTCTGCCTATCTGTTTGTCTATCTGTCTTTCTGTCTGTCAGTCTGTCTGTGTGTCTGCTTGTCTGTCTGTCTATCTGTCTGTGTGTCTGTCTGTGTGTCTGCCTGTCTGTCTGTCTGTCTGTCTGTCTGTCTGTCTGTCTGCCTATCTGTTTGTCTATCTGTCTTTCTGTCTGTCAGTCTGTCTGTGTGTCTGCTTGTCTGTCTGTCTGCCTGTCTGTCTGTCTATCTGTCCATCCATCTGTGTATGCATATGCAGCCTAATTGATGTATATATTTGTAATTAGAATTCAAATTATAATTTTATATAATATACATGCAATAAAATATTTGTGTTGTCCTCTTCAATTTGGTAAGTAGTCCAAATTGGTAGCTAGTTATTTCACCTATAAACTATTTTAGCATTGATATTTTGTCCCCAGACCATTTTGCCTATAGACAATTTTGCCCATAGATTATTTTGACTATTGATCATTTTTACTCTAAGCCAATTGAACCAGTTTGGCCAAGGTGGCAAAGAATGCCTAACTTGGAAAAAGTTGACAAATCTATTCTTTTAGTGTTTTTGGTTTTACCATAACCCTTTCTCATCCTCTAATTAAAGAGGCTTATCACACTTTGAAAGGAGATTTTCTTAGAATAAAAATTGTAATAATTCACAATTATAATAACTCATGTTATAGCAACAATTCATATTTTGTTAGACATTCAAACTAAAAATTAGCATAGAAAAAAGACAAAATTAAATACATATATATATGGCTATATCTCTTAATTATATAATCACCATTTTGGTTAAAATATGTACTATAGCCACACTGGTTTATGGGCAAAACAGACTATGGGCCAAAAGTTTCTAGGGGTGAAACGTCCATGGCCAAAATGGTTTGAGGGCGAAACAAACAGAATTCCTAAATTCATATATGTTTTAATTACCTTTAAAAAACAAAAACTTTAAAATAATTGGCATTGAATGTTCTCTGAGTCTATATACATTTAGCACTGAACTTCTAAAGTAACCTGTTATCAACACAGTTATTACCAAATTAACTATGATAAAGCTAATCATAATTCCTTTTTTGTGTCTTAACCTATAAAGCAAGGCCCCCTACATCAACTTTTAAATATACATAGAAATTAAACATTTACAAATGCAGATAAGATTAAGCTTTCTACATAATAATATATTTTGTACCATCATTTTCAAAATAGTTGCAACTGAGCAACCTCAATATATGATGATTTTGTATCAAGTATATTAAAGACCCCTTATATTATAGTGAAAATAAATAAAGGTAAATATTAACATGAAATATTATTTGAGTTGCCGATGCATTTCGTCCATTTGCATTAGGACATCGTCATCGTTTTCGTAATGCAAATGGACGAGGTGCATCGGCGGCTCAAATGGTACTTCATGTTGATATTTACCTTTATTTATCTACTCTTCATCAAGCGAGCCACTTTACCTGATTTCTATAGTGAAAATATATTGATAAATAAAACATTTTGTTTCAAGCATAATAAGAATTTTTAATTACTTTTTCTTAGAATATAGTAGTGTTTACATTTAAAAGTTATAATCAAATAAGCTATTTCAAATCTTATCAACTACTTGACTCAACTCAACTACTCTAGTATAAAGCAACATTGTATGAGATTCCTCAAGTTTAAATTAAAAAATAATGTTGATTACTCAACTTTTGAGTATCAAGTCAATTATGGTACTTGTATAGACTCTACTAGACATGCTAAGGCTATGAGAGGCCTAGTTAATTAATTTTGATAGCTTTTAGTATATATAAATATTAAGTATCTGTTTGTTTGAAACTAATCTTTTTAAAAGCATGCTTGTAAGAATTGTGTATATCCTATTGACCATTAACAGTCTGAATTTTAAGACAAAATCAAGTAGAAAAGGTATGTATTGTGATTATGCTTTTCAAAAATGTGCAGATATGTACAAGGAGCTTTTAGATAAACCTGTGGATGCAAACATATATATCTACAAATTTTAGATATGCTATGTTAGACCAGTACCTTTTTCAAAATATACTAGTACAGTAGACACCTAAGGTAATTTTTAGGTGTGTTGCAGCATGCAAGCAACTTTTTTTAAGGTATGCTTATTAAATATACTCATTTACTGCCACCAAATTGTGGGTGCCACTGTCATGCTGGCGCAACAAATTCTCTAAGCATCTGTAAAAGATAATTTTTTTAATGCCTGTCCTACTTACAGTAATATAAAACATTTTTTTCAAAATCAAATCATCACCTGAAAACTTTAAATTATTTAAGGCTATTATTACCAGATACTTTCTGCTAGCGACTGGGCTTCCAGTTGCTAGGCTAGCCACTCGTTGCCTAGCAACACAATCATCAACAGATAGTCAGTATCAAAATCCTAGCGAATACTGTTCGAATATTGTACGCACTACCGATGCGCATTTTCATTCTTGTGCACTGCTAATGCCAAGTGCAGTGCGCCGGTGCGCTCTGGCTCTGACTGCCTACAGTATTGAACTGTCGCAGATTCGCGATGCTGCATCTGATGCACAGCTGGCACAGATGAGGCTGCAGTACTGGAGAGATTGTTTAGATCTGATCTATGCTGGTCCTGATGAGGCTGATCGGCCTGTTATCCTACCTGGAGAATATCCGGTTGTTAGGGAGCTTGAACAGGTGGTGCGCCGTAATCAGCTGCCTAAGCATTATTTAGAGAAGCTGCTCATCTCTAGGGAGCGCTATCTTGGCGGCCGGATCTGCTCGGACTTGGCTGAGCTGCATCGCTACTGCGAGGCCGCATTCTCGCCTGTTTATTACTGTATGCTGCTGTCTGCCGGCGTCACTAAGGACTCTTGTCCGGCCGCCTTTTCGGCCGCTAGTCACGCTGGCAGGTAAGAGCAGCTCTGTCTGTCTGTCTGTCTGTCTGTGTATGTCTGTCTGTCTGTCTGTCTGTCTGTCTGTCTGTCTGTGTATGTCTGTCTTACGCTCGTAGTGTCTGTCTGTATCTGTCTGTCTGTCTGTCTGTCTGTATTTCTGTCTATCTGTCTGTCTGTCTGTCTTACGCTCGTAGTGTCTGTCTGTCTGTATCTGTCTGTCTGTCTGTCTGTCTGTCTGTATCTGTCTGTCTGTCTGTTTGTCTGTCTGTCTGTCTGTCTGTATTTCTGTCTATCTGTCTGTCTGTCTGTGTCTGTCTGTCTGTCTGTCTGTCTGTCTGTCTGTCTGTCTGTCTGCGTCTGTCTTTCTGTCTGTCTGTGTCTCTCTGTCTGTCTATCTATCTGTCTGTGGCTGTCTGTCTGTCTTTCTGTTTTTTTTCTGTGTCTGTCTTTGCCTGCATTCTGTCGCCGCCCCACAACTCCTTCATCCAGGCTGGTCGGTCTCCTCCGCTTCCTGTCAGCCTCAGCCAACATAATGATCAACCGTGGTCGCTGCGAACTACCCGAAGCCGAACTCCGACGGCACGGCATTGCCTCGCCGGAGAACTTACACTCGGCCGCAAAAGCCACCGCCGAGCAGCCGAATGAGCATGGCAACAGCTTGGCCAATCTGATCAAGGAGATTGTCGGATCTGCCGAGGCGCATCACCAGTGCCTGAGTGCCGATCTGGAAAAAGCAGCAGCTACTGGCTGCCTATCAGCTGATGCCCGCCTGTGCTTCCTGCCGCTGATTGGCTATCGGTCTCTGCTGTGGCAGATTGATCGGGCCAATTATGTCTGGCTGAGTTTGAGAAGCTTGCACAGGCCCGAGGCTACGCTGGTGTCGCCTGCCCGATTGCTGCTGTGTAAATGGTTGAGAAAAATCGATTTAAGTGTTTAATAAAGCTACCAGTGTATGTAGGTACTTCATGTACTCTCTTTTTTGACAGGGTTTTTAGAATAGTTCAATTCAATGAGAGCGATTTTGAGAGTTAGACTTTACAGGTGAGATTGATAGATTAATTGTACAGGTGAGATTGACAGATTGATTGTACTGGTGAGATTGATAGATTGATTTTACAGGTGAGATTGATAGATTGATTGTAGTAGGTGAGATTGAGAGATTGATTGTACAGGTGAGATTTATTGATTTTACAGGGGAGATTGATAGATTGATTGTAGCAGGTGAGATTGATAAGCTGATTGTACAGGTGAGATTGATAAATTGATTGTACAGGTGAGATTTATTGATTTTACAGGGGAGATTGATAAATTGATTTCACAGGTGAAATTGAGAGATTGACTCTACAGGTGAGATTGAGAGATTGATTGTACAGGTGAGATTTATTGATTTTACAGGGGAGATTGATAGATTGATTGTAGCAGGTGAGATTGATAAGCTGATTGTACAGGTGAGATTGATAAATTGATTGTACAGGTGAGATTTATTGATTTTACAGGGGAGATTGATAGATTGATTTTACAGGTGAGATTGATAGATTGATTGTAGTAGGTGAGATTGATAAGCTGATTGTACAGGTGAGATTAATTGATTTTACAGGGGAGATCGATAGATTAATATATTGATTGTACAGGTGAGATTGATAGATTGATTTTACTGGTGAGATCGTTAGAATGATTGTGCAGGTGAGATTGATAGATGGATTCTACAGGTAAGAATTAGAGATGGACCGTACAGGTGAGATTGAGAGATTAGTTAATGAGATTAAGATTTAAATGTCAGTTAATAAGATCAAAAAGTCAATTAATGGTATTAGAGTTTATTGGGTCGCTGTTGAAAGAGATTGGTGTCTGGTTGCTTACTAGTGTAATATTTTATATTTTATAGTAGAAAACGTTATCGTAGCCGTATTGATATGCTGTCTTTATGGCAAACATGCATTTTTTCAATCATTTTAATGCGATTTCAAACCTGTTAAATGTTCTGTCAGTCTTTGACCTGAATTTAGTTGCTTGCTCGTTTTAGACTGGAATTAACGAAAAAATAAATGCTAGAATGAGTATTCAGAATTACAACTTATTTGATGTAGCTTTTTCAGTGTTTTAGTTTCCATTGATTATTATACCAACAATGTTTGCTTTTATTCAGTGATTAAGAAACAGCTGTGAGGAGGAGGATGCGTGAGACAGAGTAAGACTGTTGAGTAGAGTAGAGGCAACACCAGCTGAAGCATCAGGAGGGGGTAGAGACAGCCAGCTAAAGGATCAGGGGGGGGGGTAGAGAACACCAGCTGAAGCATCAGGGAGGGGGTAGAGACAGCCAGCTGAAGCATCGGGAGGGGGTAGAGAACACCAGCTGAAGCATCAGGGAGGGGGTAGAGACAGCCAGCTGAAGCATCAGGGAGGGGGTAGAGAACCAGCTGAAGCATCGGGAGGGGGTAGAGACAGAACCAGCCGAAGCATCAGGGAATGGTAGAGGGGCACTTAAAGACCCATTAAATATGCAAATCAAAGCCTACGAAGATATTGCTGCGTTAGGTATTATTTCTTATTGTTTTTTTTCAGCTCAGCTGCTTTATTCGATACCGGTAAACATGTCCGACCTGCAAGAGTCCAAGCACGCTTCCAGCCTAGTCCAGCTGGACAATGGGATTAAAATCCCGCCCAGTGGTTGGCAGTGCGCCATGTGTGACAAGCGTGACAACCTCTGGCTAAACCTGACAGATGGCACCATCCTGTGCGGCCGGCGCTACTTTGACGGTTCAGGCGGAAACAACCACGCTGTTGAGCACTATGAGAAGACTGGCTATCCTCTGGCTGTTAAACTGGGCACCATCTGTGCTCCAGGCGCCGATGTGTACTCTTATGCCGAGGATAATATGGTGTTGGATAGTAAGCTTGAGCAGCATCTCAAGCATTTTGGTATCGATATGGCCAAAATGAAAAAGTCGGAGAAGTCTGTTGCCGAGCTGCAGGCCGATCAGCATCAGGGTTGATTAATAAATAAGTCGATCGATTTTTTTATCGATTGCTTTTCGGAACCTGATATAATCAATCAAAAATCTTCTAGTCAATGCTTATTCTAGTTGATTTACTTCTACCTGCTTTTTCACCGTCTGTGTCGTGTTATCTATCTGAACCGAGTGATCTTGAGGTTGCCAGTTTATTATTACAAAACAGCCGCCTGCCTCTTAATTTGTACACTTAAGACCCACCACCCCACTCCTACCGGCCTGCCTGCATGCCCTTAATGTACACTTAGGACCCACCACCTCACTTCTACCCGCCTGCCCCTTAGTGTACACGCAAGATCCACCACCCTACTCCTACCGGCCTGCCTGCATGCCCTTAATGTACACTTAGGACCCACCACCTCACTTCTACCCGCCTGCCCCTTAGTGTACACGCAAGATCCACCACCCTACTCCTACCGGCCTGCCTGCATGCCCTTAATGTACACTTAGGACCCACCACCTCACTTCTACCCGCCTGCCCCTTAGTGTACACGCTAGACCCACCATCCCCCCACTCTTACCGGCTTGCCCGTACAGAAGACACGTGACATCACCCAATTTACGCAATCTTAACTGTTCGTCAGTCTTTTATATATATATAGTTTCTGAAATTAGTAAGGTTTTCTTTATATATGCGATTTTATACAATAAGTATTTCAAAGACAATCTTTATATTTTATATTTCTATTATCTGTTATATTAAGCGTTTACTGCAGTATATTGCAGTCTTCTTGCCTAACTAGCATTGATTTTCAATAGTACACTGCAGACATTGCCCGAATTTTTCTGATATTTTTATCACTATTTCATTTTGAACAAGTAATGTTTTCTGTGCCTCTATATACTTAGTCATAATATTATTTTATCAAGCTTCTCTATTTAATAGTTTTTTTTGCACTTTTTGACTTATTTTCTTACATCTAAGTTCACAACTGTTATACTGTTTTAAACTATATAAAGCTTAAGTAAATAGTGCAATAGTGAATTTAAAGAGCTTAATAAATAGCTTTTTACTTTCTGTTCTAGCAAAGCTTTGTTTTGTTAAACGTCTTTTTTTATCCTGAGTGATGAAGCTTTGATGTAGTTAATTAATTAGGATAAATAATTGCCATAATCAGTTGTTAGTGGTGCTGGTTTCCGAAATTCTAAATTTCGTTTTAGTTTTGAAAATTTCGACTGCGGAAATGTCTGTTTCCATTGTGGAAATGTCCGCTTTCCATTGTGGAAATGTCCGCTTTCCATTGTGGAAATGTCCGCTTTCCATTGTGGAAATGTCCGCTTTCCATTGTGGAAATGTCCGCTTTCCATTGTGGAAATGTCCGCTTTCCATTGTGGAAATGTCCGCTTTCCATTGTGGAAATGTCCGCTTTCCATTGTGGAAATGTCCGCTTTCCATTGTGGAAATGCTCGCTTCCATTGTAGAAATGTCTGTTTCAATTCCGGAAATGCTCGCTTCCATTGTGGAAATGTTCGTTTCCATTGTGGAAATGTCTGTTTCAATTGCGGAAATGCTCGCTTCCATTGTGGAAATGTCTGTTTCAATTCCGAAAATGTCCGTTTCCATTGTGGAAATGTCCGCTTTCCATTGTGAAAATGTCCGTTTCCATTGTGGAAATGTCCGCTTTCCATTGTGAAAATGTCCGTTTCCATTGTGGAAATGTCCGCTTTCCATTGTGAAAATGTCCGTTTCCATTGTGGAAATGTCCGTTTCCATTGTGAAAATGTCCGTTTTCATTGTGGAAATGTCCGCTTTCCATTGTGAAAATGTCCGTTTCCATTGTGAAAATGTCCGTTTCCATCGTGGAAATGTCCGTTTCCATTGTGAAAATGTCCGTTTCCATTGTGGAAATGTCCGTTTCCATTGTGAAAATGTCCGCTTCCATTGTAGAAATGTCCGCTTCCATTGTGGAAATGTCCGTTTCCATCTGTAAAAAGCATTTTCCAGTTCCTATTCGGAAATGTTTATTCATCATTGGAAATGTCCTTAATTAAAACCAACTTAAACTTTATCACTTTATCTTTCTGCTTATTTTACTACTATATTAAGCCAACGCAAAGCAACTGAGCTTACTAAAAACTTCAACCTAAGCCATGGACGCTCAACTCCTAGCAAGCCTAGCGGATAGCCACTGCTCAATTCCAACTGAGCACAGTCGGGTCTACAAAGACGAATGCCTCTATTCGTGCGACAATCCCGAGAGCCCTAACGGCTTATTTATCTGTTTGAAATCGTTTCACGGCGTCGGTCTAGACTTCTTGCCGTTGTATTACTCCAGGTTCGGCCATAGACTGTACCTGCAGCATCGCCGCATTCGTCGATGGAAAGAGGTGCCAGCGAATGTTGTTGAAGATCCGCCAGCTAAGAAACCAACTAGATTGGCTATTGGCACAGCCGATGGCTTTGCTGGCAATGAGTCTCAGTATTCGTTTGAAGAATCCAACTCTTTGTACCTGATGCCGGAAGCTGTTGCTATGCCGTTGCCAAATGACTGTTTGCCGGAACGGATTAGATTAAGCATTGATGGAGTTTTGGCTGCTCAATCGGCTCACACTTTGGAGCTTTTGGCTCAGGTGAGAATTGTTCATCTGGAAAGAGTGGAAAGAGCATACTGTACTTTTACAAACACAATAATAATAACTGATTACACCAAAACTGCGGCGTACCTTATGAAGAAAACAGCAAAAATTACCGTAATTTTAGGTAAACGGCAGGAGTAACTTCAACTTAATTATTAGGGCTAATTACCTCGTCATCTAATTAGTTGGACGTCTGTAATTGTAATTTTTAAGTGGGCATTTTTTTGCTGGCGCTTGCTGGCTGTTCAATCCAAGAAGTCGTGGGTCGCTAAGCGCACCCTCAATTACCCCAGCTAATGCTGGCACCCATTTTACAGCTGGGGGAACTGAAGCAATGCAGAGAGTTAAGTGTCTGGCTTCAATAAAGTCACAAATTTTTCCGAGTGGATTGATTAAGAATCGAACCCCCGACCTTTTAGTCGTGAGTCTGATGCTCTAACCACTAGGCTACAATCATAGATCTTAATATTCCCTAGATAGCCCACTTTGTATTGCGGTAATATGGAAAGTTCGACCGCTGTTTCGAGTTTTGAGTTTTGAATTTAGAATTCAGCAGGATATTCAGCAGACCAGAAGTACAAGGTTGCATATTGAGCTACAAAATAAGTTGTTAATATGTACTTTACCCTTCCAGGCCAGCAACACGTGGGAGGGCGAGACTCGCCAAGAGTCCAAGCACGCTTCCAGCCTAGTCCAGCTGGACAATGGGATTAAAATCCCGCCCAGTGGTTGGCAGTGCGCCAAGTGTGACAAGCGCGACAATCTCTGGCTAAACCTGACTGACGGCACCATCCTGTGCGGCCGGCGCTACTTTGACGGCTCCGGCGGCAACAACCACGCTGTTGAGCACTATGAGAAGACTGGCTATCCTCTGGCTGTTAAACTGGGCACCATCTGTGCTCAAGGCGCCGATGTGTACTCTTATGCCGAGGATAATATGGTGCTGGATAGTAAGCTTGAGCAGCATCTTAACCATTTTGGTATCGATTTAAATGCTATGAGAAAAGTTGATAAAACTATGAATGAGTTGGAGATTGAAGCCAACATGCGCGAGTGGGATTCGATTCAGGAGACTGGCAAAGCCCTGGTGCCCGCTGGTGGGCCGGGTCTCACCGGTCTGCGCAATCTGGGTAACTCCTGCTACATCAACTCGGTGCTGCAGCTGCTGTTCGCTGTGCCATCATTTGTGCGAAGGTACTACGATGGTAGATCGAGCATATTGGAGAGGGAAAGGTCCGATCCCGTATCGAGTCTGGATATTCAGTTGGCTAAGCTGGCTGATGGACTTCTGTCTGGAAAGTACTCGGCACCCGCTAAGGGTCAGCAGCCTGAGCAGCCTCCGAAACCGGGTGATCTGGCTCCAGCTTATGGTATCCGGCCGCAGATGCTGAGGACTCTGGTGAGTCAGGGATGTTGGACTCGTTTTAGTGTTGACTCACTGTGCTGACATTATTTATGGTTAACTTTGCTGACCCACCAGCTGACCCATCTGATGCATATCAATGACCTACTAGCTGACACATCAATGACCCACTAGCTGACACATCAATGACCCAAGCTGACACATCAATGACCCACTAGCTGACACATCAATGACCCACTAGCTGACACATCAATGACCTACTAGCTGGCACATCAATGAACCACTAGTTGACACATCAATGAACCACTAGCTGACACATCAATGAACCACTAGCTGACACATCAATGACCTACTAGCTGACACATCAATGACCCACTAGCTGACACATCAATGATCTACTAGCTGACACATCAATGACCCACTAGCTGACACATCAATGACCCACTAGCTGACACATCAATGAACCACCAGCTGACCTATCTGATGGATATCAATGACAATGACCCACTAGCTGACCCAGCTGAAACATATCAATGACCCACTAGCTGACCCAGCTGACACTAGTGACCCACTAGCTGACCCAGCTGACCCACGCAAACCTCGACAGGTGGGTCGCGGCCACCCGGAGTTCTCAACCAGCCGTCAGCAGGACTCCTTCGAGTTCTTTCTCCACCTGCTCACCCTGGTGGAGCGAAGCAGCAGCCTGGCTCAGGCCGACAACCCCGGCCGAGTGTTCGCTTTCGATGTCGAAGACCGGCTTCAGTGCGGCCAGTCGGGTCAGGTGGCCTACAAGAGTCGCCGGGAATTGTCCCTGTCATTCCCCATTCCCTTGGATGGAGCTGGCACTGGAGATTCCGGCGCCCCGCCGCCTCGGGTGTCTCTCAAAGCCTGTCTAGAAGCCTTCAGTGCTGTTGAATGCATCGAAGATTTCTATAGTCCAGCCACTAAAGCTAAAGGACCGGCTAGTAAGCAGAGTCGCTTGGCCAGCTTTCCCGACTATCTGCTGTTGCACGCCAGAAAGTTCACCATCGATAATAATTGGTGCCCGAAGAAATTAGACGTAGAATTAGACGTGCCGGAGTTTATCGATATCGGATTTTTGCGCGGTTGCGGCGGTTTGCAGCCGGGCGAAGTCGAGCTCAAATTTCCTGCGGATCAGCCCGAATCTGCTGCTGAGCTGGTGAGAGGATTCTCGGCTTTGGGATTTTGGGAATTTAGATTAAGAATTGAGAAACTTCTCATATTTTTGAAGATCTGGATTGTGGGATTTTAGGGATTTGAGGGATCTGGATTGTAGGATTTTAGGGATTTGATTTAGAATCCAGATTGGGATTTTATTTGGGATCCAGATTGGGATTTTATTTGTGATCCAGATTGGGATTTCATTTGGGATCTAGATTGAGATTTTATTTGGGATCCAGATTGGGATTTTATTTAGAATCTAGATTGGGATTTTATTTAGGATCCAGATTGGGATTTTATTTGTGATCCAGATTGGGATTTCATTTGGGATCTAGATTGGGATTTTATTTAGGATCCAGATTGGGATTTTATTTAGGATCCTGATTGGGATTTTATTTGGGATCCAGATTGGGATTTTATTTAGGATCCAGATTGGGATTTTATTTGTGATCCAGATTGGGATTTCATTTGGGATCCAGATTGGGATTTCATTTGGGATCTAGATTGGGATTTTATTTGGGATCCAGATTGGGATTTTATTTGGGATCCAGATTGGGATTTTATTTAGGATCCAGATTGGGATTTTATTTAGAATCCAGATTGGGATTTGATTTAGAATCCAGATTGGGATTTTATTTGGGATCCAGATTGGGATTTCATTTGGGATCTAGATTGGGATTTCATTTGGGATCTAGATTGGGATTTTATTTGGGATCTAGATTGGGATTTCATTTGGGATCTAGATTGGGATTTTATTTGTGATCCAGATTGGGATTTCATTTGGGATCTAGATTGAGATTTTATTTGGGATCCAGATTTGGATTTTATTTGGGATCTTGATTGAGATTTTATTTGGGATCCAGATTGGGATTTGATTTAGAATCCAGATTGGGATTTTATTTGGGATCCAGATTGGGATTTCATTTGGGATCTAGATTGGGATTTCATTTGGGATCTGGATTGGGATTTTATTTGGGATCTAGATTGAGATTTTATTTGGGATCCAGATTGGGATTTTATTTGTGATCTAGATTGGGATTTCATTTGGGATCTAGATTGGGATTTTATTTGGGATCCAGATTGAGATTTTATTTAGAATCTAGATTGGGATTTTATTTGGGATCTAGATTGAGATTTTATTTGGGATCCAGATTGGGATTTTATTTAGGATCCAGATTGGGATTTTATTTAGGATCCAGATTGGGATTTTATTTAGAATCTAGATTGGGATTTTATTTGGGATCCAGATTGGGATTTTATTTAGAATCTAGATTGGGATTTTATTTGGGATCTATATTAGGATTTTATTTAGGATCTATATTAGGATTTTATTTAGGATCTAGATTGGGATTTTATTTGGGATCTATATTAGGATTTTATTTAGGATCTATATTAGGATTTTATTTAGGATCTAGATTGGGATTTTATTTGGGATCTATATTAGGATTTTATTTAGGATCTATATTAGGATTTTATTTAGGATCTAGATTGGGATTTTATTTGGGATCTATATTAGGATTTTATTTAGGATCTATATTAGGATTTTATTTAGAATCTAGATTGGGATTTTATTTGGGATCCAGATTGGGATTTTATTTAGAATCTAGATTGGGATTTTATTTGGGATCCAGATTGGGATTTCATTTGGGATCTAGATTGGGATTTCATTTGGGATCTAGATTGGGATTTTATTTAGGATCCAGATTGGGATTTTATTTAGGATCCAGATTGGGATTTTATTTGGGATCCAGATTGGGATTTTATTTGGGATCCAGATTGGGATTTTATTTAGGATCCAGATTGGGATTTTATTTAGGATCCAGATTGGGATTTTATTTGGGATCCAGATTGGGATTTTATTTAGGATCTAGATTGGGATTTTATTTGGGATCCAGATTGGGATTTTATTTGGGATCCAGATTGGGATTTTATTTAGAATCTAGATTGGGATTTTATTTGGGATCTATATTAGGATTTTATTTAGGATCTATATTAGGATTTTATTTAGGATCTAGATTGGGATTTTATTTGGGATCTAGATTGGGATTTTATTTGGGATCTAGATTGGGATTTCATTTGGGATCTAGATTGGGATTTTATTTGTGATCCAGATTGGGATTTCATTTGGGATCTAGATTGAGATTTTATTTGGGATCCAGATTTGGATTTTATTTGGGATCTTGATTGAGATTTTATTTGGGATCCAGATTGGGATTTGATTTAGAATCCAGATTGGGATTTTATTTGGGATCCAGATTGGGATTTCATTTGGGATCTAGATTGGGATTTCATTTGGGATCTGGATTGGGATTTTATTTGGGATCTAGATTGAGATTTTATTTGGGATCCAGATTGGGATTTTATTTGTGATCTAGATTGGGATTTCATTTGGGATCTAGATTGGGATTTTATTTGGGATCCAGATTGAGATTTTATTTAGAATCTAGATTGGGATTTTATTTGGGATCTAGATTGAGATTTTATTTGGGATCCAGATTGGGATTTTATTTAGGATCCAGATTGGGATTTTATTTAGGATCCAGATTGGGATTTTATTTAGAATCTAGATTGGGATTTTATTTGGGATCCAGATTGGGATTTTATTTAGAATCTAGATTGGGATTTTATTTGGGATCTATATTAGGATTTTATTTAGGATCTATATTAGGATTTTATTTAGGATCTAGATTGGGATTTTATTTGGGATCTATATTAGGATTTTATTTAGGATCTATATTAGGATTTTATTTAGGATCTAGATTGGGATTTTATTTGGGATCTATATTAGGATTTTATTTAGGATCTATATTAGGATTTTATTTAGGATCTAGATTGGGATTTTATTTGGGATCTATATTAGGATTTTATTTAGGATCTATATTAGGATTTTATTTAGAATCTAGATTGGGATTTTATTTGGGATCCAGATTGGGATTTTATTTAGAATCTAGATTGGGATTTTATTTGGGATCCAGATTGGGATTTCATTTGGGATCTAGATTGGGATTTCATTTGGGATCTAGATTGGGATTTTATTTAGGATCCAGATTGGGATTTTATTTAGGATCCAGATTGGGATTTTATTTGGGATCCAGATTGGGATTTTATTTGGGATCCAGATTGGGATTTTATTTAGGATCCAGATTGGGATTTTATTTAGGATCCAGATTGGGATTTTATTTGGGATCCAGATTGGGATTTTATTTAGGATCTAGATTGGGATTTTATTTGGGATCCAGATTGGGATTTTATTTGGGATCCAGATTGGGATTTTATTTAGGATCCAGATTGGTATTTTATTTAGGATCCAGATTGGGATTTTATTTGTGATCTAGATTGGGATTTCATTTGGGATCTAGATTGGGATTTTATTTGGGATCCAGATTGAGATTTTATTTAGAATCTAGATTGGGATTTTATTTGGGATCTAGATTGAGATTTTATTTGGGATCCAGATTGGGATTTTATTTAGGATCCAGATTGGGATTTTATTTAGGATCCAGATTGGGATTTTATTTAGAATCTAGATTGGGATTTTATTTGGGATCCAGATTGGGATTTTATTTAGAATCTAGATTGGGATTTTATTTGGGATCTATATTAGGATTTTATTTAGGATCTATATTAGGATTTTATTTAGGATCTAGATTGGGATTTTATTTGGGATCTATATTAGGATTTTATTTAGGATCTAGATTGGGATTTTATTTGGGATCTATATTAGGATTTTATTTAGGATCTAGATTGGGATTTTATTTGGGATCCAGATTGGGATTTTATTTGGGATCCAGATTGGGATTTTATTTGGGATCTATATTAGGATTTTATTTAGGATCCAGATTGGGATTTTATTTGGGATTTAGATTTAGATTTTATTTGGGATCCAGATTGGGATTTTATTTGGGATCTATATTAGGATTTTATTTAGGATCCAGATTGGGATTTTATTTGGGATTTAGATTTAGATTGTGGAATGTTTAAAGCATTTAGAATGTTATAAGATTTTAGGATCTAGATGAGCTCTCTGAATTTGAGACCTGTGCAGATTTTGGATTTATTGGCTTGTATACGAGCGTGTATTTTATATTTATCTAAATATAATATTTATATTTATATATTATACTTATCCCGTCGGCACCCCGTTACCCCTCACACCCTCCAGGTGGACCCGTCCCTTGTAGCCCAGGTGCGCGAGCTGGGCTTCAGCGAGAACGGCGCCACCAGGGCTGTCCTGGCAACCAAAGGCGGCGGATTGGAAGCCGCCCTCAACTGGGCCATGGACCACAGTCAGGACGCGGACTTCGATCTGCCGCCCCAGCAACTGCAACAACAGCAGCAGAAGCAGAAGACAGCCGGCTTCGAACCGAACCCGGAAGCCCTAGCAACAATAGTATCCATGGGCTTCACCCAGGAGCAGGCCAGCAGAGCGCTGAGCCAGACGGACAACAATCCCGAACGGGCTGTCGATTGGATTTTCTCCCATATGGACGAATTGAATGCGCCAGCTGATGAGGCGCCGCCAGCTGCCGCTGCCGCCGCTGACACTGGGGCTCTGACTGATGGCCCGCCGAGCTATCGGCTACTTGGCTTCATCAGCCATATGGGCGCGTCCACTCATAGCGGCCACTACGTGTGCCATCTGCGGCGCAACAATGTCTGGTACATATTTAACGACGACAAAGTTTGTGTGTCTGAGGAGCCGCCGAAGCATATGGGCTATTTGTACTGCTATGAACGGGTGGCTTCGGCTTGATTCGGATCTTATTACCTGCATTCGTTACTGTTATTTAACCCTGGAAGATTGGAGACGGAGTGCTAAATGTCCGGGACATTGTGGAAATTCTTTTGTGTAGATGTATACACAACATGCTCCCAGATTCTCAGTTGCTGGGCCAACCTCCCAGATTCTCAGTTGCTGGGCCAACCTCCCAGATTCTCAGTTGCTGGGCCAGCCTCCCAGATCCTCAGTTGCTGGGCCAGCCTCCCAGAGTGTCAGTTGCTGGGCCAGCCTCCTAGAGTGTCAGTTGCTGGGCCAGCCTCCCAGATTCTCAGTTGCTGGGCCAGCCTCCCAGATTCTCAGTTGCTGGGCCAGCCTCCCAGATCCTCAGTTGCTGGGCCAGCCTCCCAGAGTGTCAGTTGCTGGGCCAGCCTCCTAGAGTGTCAGTTGCTGGGCCAACCTCCCAGAGTGTCAGTTGCTGGGCCAGCCTCCCAGATCCTCAGTTGCTGGGCCAGCCTCCCAGATCCTCAGTTGCTGGGCCAGCCTCCCAGATCCTCAGTTGCTGGGCTAGCCTCCCAGATCCTCAGTTGCTGGGCCAGCCTCCCAGATTCTCAGTTGCTGGGCTAGCCTCCCAGATTCTCAGTTGCTGGGCTAGCCTCCCAGAGTGTCAGTTGCTGGGCCAGCCTCCCAGATCCTCAGTTGCTGGGCCAGCCTCCCAGAGTGTCAGTTGCTGGGCCAGCCTCCCAGATCCTCAGTTGCTGGGCCAGCCTCCCAGAGTGTCAGTTGCTGGGCCAGCCTCCCAGATCCCCAGTTGCTGTAGCAGCCTCCCCAGATTTGCCAATCGTGACTGAAGTTTCTCCTGTCCGTTAATAACACGCTTAAATGACAAAAAAATCTAGGATTGTTAAGACCTATTAAGATCTATTGGTTTTTTAATATTTGCATTAAGTTTAATTTTGCTATTCGCATCCACTGACTAAATTAGAGTCGGTATTTTGTTTTGTTTACAACTTGAAATGAAAGGTAGCCTATATTACACGGTAACTAGACGAACATTCAAATAAGTATAGGAAGTAAATGTTGTAACGCTTTCGGAATTATTTATCCCAGTGTTCGGTCTGCATTTCTCAACTTGTCCGGTTAGAAATGACGCCATAAACTTTTTGGTCAAAATTTTAAAAGGAAAAAAATCCCAAATTAAACTGTTATTTAATATTAACCTACTGGTAATATTCTTATTATCGATACTTTCCTATACTTAATTCAGCTATAACTTCGTTCTGTATCTTAAAGCTGTATTGTTTTGTTATAATGACGAGAACATTTTTTCGAAAAATAGCAAATAAAAAATGGCTTTGTTGCTAAAAGAAACAAGATATTGCTACAGATGAAACTTTTGTCTTAATTTTTTTTAATTTGTCCAGAGTGTTTTTAGTAGAATAGTAGTTATTGGCTTGTCTTGTGCCTTGGCGACATATCTTCTGTGCCGACTGCCGAAGGTTCTAGGTTCGATTCCAGGTCAAACTCAGGTATCAGACTCAGCATACGACGATGAGAGAAAATTCCCGTGTCTTCAGTCTCCCCTGATACAAGGCGTTGCCATAATAATTTAGCTGCGTTCAGCAATCGTAGTTAGTAAATAACTGTCTAGTGACTCTTAGTGAGATTTGTTAACCATTTAATCGATTCTGTGATACGATTCATAATTCTGATATTAATGCTCTAACTTTCTAAAAGTACTAACAACCATATGCTAGTTTCCAATTGGCGTTGTGTCGATATTATAAGCTTCTAAGAGTTTTTTGGCATCCTTGAGTCACTTGCGGCATCCTTGAGTCACTTGCGGCATCCTTGAGTCACTTGCGGCATCCTTGAGTCACTTGCGGCATCCTTGAGTCACTTGCGGCATCCTTGAGTCACTTGCGGCATCCTTGAGTCACTTGCGGCATCCTTGAGTCACTTGCGGCATCCTTGAGTCACTTGCGGCATCCTTGAGTCACTTGCGGCATCCTTGAGTCACTTGCGGCATCCTTGAGTCACTTGCGGCATCCTTGAGTCACTTGCGGCATCCTTGAGTCACTTGCGGCATCCTTGAGTCACTTGCGGCATCCGAGAATCACTAGCGGCATCCTAGAGAGTCACTTGCGGCATCCTAGAGAGTCACTTGCGGCATCTTAGAGAGTCACTTGCGGCATCCCAGAGAGTCACTTGCGGAATCCTAGAGAGTCACTTGCGGCATCCTAGAGAGTCACTTGCGGCATCTTAGAGAGTCACTTGCGGCATCTTAGAGAATCACTTGCGGCATCCTAGAGAATCACTTGCGGCATCCTAGAGAGTCACTTGCTGCATCCTAGAGAATCACTTGCGGCATCCTAGAGAGTCACTTGCGGCATCCCAGAGAGTCACTTGCGGCATCTTAGAGAGTCACTTGCGGCGTCCCAGAGAGTCACTTGCGGCATCCTTGAGTCACTTGCGGCATCCTAGAGTCACTTGCGGCATCTTAGAGAGTCACTTGCGGCATCCCAGAGAGTCACTTGCGGCATCTTAGAGAGTCACTTGCGGCGTCCCAGAGAGTCACTTGCGGCGTCCCAGAGAGTCACTTGCGGCATCCTAGAGAGTCACTTGCGGCATCCTAGAGAGTCACTTGCGGCATCCTAGAGAGTCACTAGCGGCATCCTAGAGAATCCCTTGCGGCATCCTAGAGAGTCACTTGCGGCATCCTAGAGAATCACTTGCGGCATCCTAGAGAATCACTTGCGGCATCCTAGAGAATCACTTGCGGCATCCTAGAGAATCACTTGCGGCATCCTAGAGAATCACTTGCGGCATCCTAGAGAATCACTTGCGGCATCCTAGAGAATCACTTGCTGCATCCTAGAGAATCACTTGCGGCATCCTAGAGAATCACTTGCGGCATCCTAGAGTCACTTGCGGCATCCTAGAGAATCACTTGCGGCATCCTAGAGTCACTTGCGGCATCCTAGAGAGTCACTTGCGGCATCCTAGAGAGTCACTTGCGACATCCTAGAGAGTCACTTGCGGCATCCGAGAATCACTTGCGGCATCCTAGAGAGTCACTTGCGGCATCCAAGAGAGTCACTAGCGGCATCCCAGAGTCACTTGCGGCATCCTAGAGTCACTTGCGGCATCCTAGAGAATCACTTGCGGCATCCTAGAGAGTCACTTGCGACATCCTAGAGAGTCACTTGCGGCATCCGAGAATCACTTGCGGCATCCTAGAGAGTCACTTGCGGCATCCAAGAGAGTCACTAGCGGCATCCCAGAGTCACTTGCGGTATCCCAGAGTCACTTGCGGCATCCAAGAGAGTCACTAGCGGCATCCCAGAGTCACTTGCGGCATCCCAGAGTCACTTGCGGCATCTTAGAGAATGCCTAGGCTCCCCTCTCTGGAGAATTTTAGACAACTTTGCATCGTGTCATGACGTCTCGACTCGTCCAGCATATCTTGCATGTCATTTACAGAGTCGTTCCTGCCCTAATGTAGATAGTGATCTATACTAACTCTAAAATCACCAATTAATTACAATTTTAAAATGAAAATTTTCCATTCAGAACAAATAAAAACGATGGAACAGTTGGAAGAGTTTGTACAGCGTCAGCTTGAGCTGGTATCGCTAGAACGCCAAGAAGAGATGGCTGCCGAGCAGGATTTATTAAAATCCTCAGCCCGAGCTCTTCAGGACAAGGGCCTGGCATTGCACAAGATTTATTTAGCTTCTCAAGCGACCGGAATGTACGGCCGTCGAGTTTTGGAATTTGAGACTTATCAGAGAGCAAAAGACTTGCCGTCTCATTCTATTGCACCCGGCGATATTGTCGGAATTTTCCATTCCCAACAGGAACAGCAACAGATTGGTTCTGGTATTGTTACTAAGGTTCTGGCTAGAGCTGTCTGCGTTGCCATGGAAACGGATCAGGCTTCTAGTGCTGCATCATCTGGCGATGGTCAACTTGAGGTTGGCTATAAGTACAGTGTTGTCAAGCTGGGATCCGATGTTACGTTTAAGAGATTGAAAAAGTGAGTAAAAAAGATGAATGTCTTAGAAGCGGGGCAAAGATCGGAGTGGGGTGGGTGTCTCAGAGGCGTAGCAGAGAGCGGAATGGGTGGGTGTCTCAGAAGCGTGGCAGAGAGCGGAGTGGGTGGGTGTCTCAGAAGCGTGGCAGAGAGCGGAGTAGGGTGGGTGTCTCAGCAGCGTGGCAGCGAGCGGAGTGGGGTGGGTGTCTCAGAAGCAAGGCAAAGAGAGGAGTGGGTGGGTGTCTCAGCAGCAAGGCAAAGAGAGGAGTGGGGTGGGTGTCTCAGAAGCAAGGCAAAGAGAGGAGTGGGGTGGGTGTCTCAGAAGCAAGGCAAAGAGAGGAGTGGGGTGGGTGTCTCAGCAGCAAGGCAAAGAGAGGAGTGGGGTGGGTGTCTCAGCAGCAGGGCAGCGAGCGGAGTGGGGTGGGTGTCTCGAGCGGAGCAGAGAGCGGAGTGGTGTGGGTGTCTCAGCAGCGGGGCAGAGCGAAGAGTGGGTGTGTGTCTCAGAAGCAAGGCAAAGAGAGGAGTGGGGTGGATGTCTCAGAAGCGAATTAGAAAGAGGAGTGGGGGTGTTTCAAGCGGGGCAGAGAGCGGAGTGGGGTGGGTGTCTCAAGCCAGTACGAAGGACTAAAAATAATTGAAATTTCACTCTGCCATCGCAAACTGCCCAGAGGCCTTCTGGCGCTACTGCAGAAGCCGCCCTCACTTGCCGACCTGCTGCTTGGCGAGCGGTCGCTGGCACCAACACGCGATCTGCCGCCACCTTCTGGCGAGTCAACGGCAGCCAGCGGCAGCAGCCGAGGCGTCTCGTACTTCAATCCCCATCTAGACGAATCCCAGCGCGCCGCTGTTGAACTGGGCTTGCGTCGAAGCGATCTTGTAATGATACACGGACCGCCGGGCACTGGCAAGACTACCACTGTGGTGGAATTAGTTCGGCAGTTGGTTGCTAGGGGCGAACGATTGCTGTGCTGCGCTCCGTCTAATACGGCTGTGAGTGACGCGATCTCCAGATTCCAATAATCCGCATCTCTCCAGCTTTCAACAATCCCCATCTCTCAAGATTTCAATAATCCCCATCTCTCAAGATTTCAATAATCCCCATCTCTCAAGATTTCAATAATCCCCATCTCTCCAGATTTCAATAATCCCCATCTTCAGATTTCTATAATTCCCATCTCTCCAGATTTCAATAATTCCCATCTCTCAAGATTTCAATAATCCCCATCTCTCAAGATTTCAATAATTCCATCTCCAGATTTCAATAATTCCCATCTCTCCAGATTTCAATAATCCCCATCTCTCCAGATTTCAATAATCCCCATCTCTCCAGATTTCAATAATTCCCATCTCTCCAGATTTCAATAATTCCCATCTCTCCAGATTTCAATAATTCCCATCTCTCCAGATTTCAATAATCCCCATCTGCAGATTTCAATAATCCCCATCTCTCCAGATTTCAATAATCCCCATCTCTCAAGATTTCAATAATCCCCTTCTCCAGATTTCAATAATCCCCTTCTCCAGATTTCAATAATCCCCATCTCTCCAGATTTCAATAATTCCATCTCTACAGATTTCAATAATCCCCATCTCTCCAGATTTCAACAATCTCCATCTCTACAGATTTCAATAATCCCCATCTCTCCAGATTTCAATAATCCCCATCTTCAGATTTCAATAATCCCCATCTCTCCAGATTTCAACAATCCCCATCTCTCCAGATTTCAATAATCCCCATCTTCAGATTTCAATAATCCCCATCTTCAGATTTCAATAATCCCCATCTCTCCAGATGGCAATAACCCCATCTCTCCAGATGACAATGATCATCTCCATATTTCAACAATCCCCATCTCCAGATGGCAATAATCCCCATCTCCAAATCTAGTATCATTTGAAGCCTTACTTTTAGTAAGATTTATAGAGCATTCTAATAACAAAATTAGACGAATTTTTTCAACAACAACCCACCAAACAGGTGGACAATCTGGCCGAGCGCTTGATTGCGTCCGGAGTTCGCTGCGTTCGTCTCGGTCACCCGGCCAGACAGCTGCCTCAGGTAGTTGAGCATTCGCTCGACGCTCTACTCGCTCGCAGCGAGGATCGTCGAATTATTGCCGACGTTCGAGCCGACATTGACAAGCTGCTTAGCGGCGGTCGGAATCGACGAATAGGAGCCGAGCTGCGCAATCTCAGGTCTGAGCTGCGTCAACGGGAAGCTAATTGTGTTAAAGCCATTCTGACTAGAGCTCAGGCTGTGCTCTGCACTCTCACTGTTGGCGGCTTGAATGACGATTCTACGTTGAAAGAAATACAGTTTGATGCCACTGTTATTGACGAGTGCTCTCAGGTGAATGCACGGGCTTTTTGATCGGGCTTATGCATGTGCTGGGGTAGAATATTGTAGTGAGGTGGGTGTACTAGTATTGAGGGGTAGGAGGGTGGAGAGGGTGGTGGATGTATTAAGGGGCGGGAGGGTGGAGAGGGAGGTGGTTGTATTGAGGGGCAGGAAGGTAGAGTGAGGTGGGTGTATTTGGGCGAAGGTTAAATGTGAAGTGAGGTGGGTGTATTGGTAGAGGAAAAGTGGAGTGAGATGGGTGTATTGGGGTGAAGAAAAGTGGAGTGAGATGGGTGTATTGGGGTGAAGAAAAGTGGAGTGAGGTGGGTGTATTGGGGGGTAGGAAGGTAAAGTGAGGTGGTTGTATTTTGGCGGTGTTTTTTTTTTAGTTAGAGGCAGGGGGGTTGTGTGCACCCTGGCGCACTTAATAAGCGACATAGGCACACAACCGGCGAGAGGCATTACTGCCCATTCCGCCGACTCCCCTGAGCAGGCACACAGGCGCGCGGATACGTACGCAGGCACACACTCACACAGGAGTGTACAGCGGCCCTAACTTTATATTATCGTTAGGCGTGTACACTTCACTGCGCCTTGGGGGGGTTGGCTCTCAAGGCCGTAAATTGCACGAGCAGAGCCAATCCGAGATTCCAATTCAGCCCCAAATTAATGTGACTGCACTTGGAATCGAGCCTGGGTCGCTGGCACACCAGAGCAGCTGCGCTACCGCTGGGCTACGGCCCCCCTTGGGCGGAGGTTAAATGTGAAGTGAGGTGGGTGTATTAAGGGGGGGGAAGTTAACTGAGGTGGGTGTTTTGGGTGAAAAAAAGTAGAGTGAAGTGGTGTGGTTGTATTGGGGTGAAGAAAAGTGGAGTGAGGTGGGTGTATTGGGGTGAAGAAAAGTGGAGTGAGGTGGGTGTATTGGGGTGAAGAAAAGTGGAGTGAGTTGGGTGTATTGGGGGTGGGCAGGAAAGTTGAGTGAGGTGGGTGTAGTGAAGGGGTAGGAAAGTGGAGCGAGGTGGGTGTAGTGAGAGGGTAGGAAAGTGGATTAAGGTGGGTGTAGTGAGGGGGTAGGAAAGTGGAGTGAGGTGGGTGTAGTGAGAGGGTAGGAAAGTGGATTAAGGTGGGTGTAGTGAGGGGGTAGGAAAGTGGAGTGAGGTGGGTGTAGTGAGAGGGTAGGAAAGTGGATTAAGGTGGGTGTAGTGAGGGGGTAGGAAAATGGAGTGAGGTGGGTGTAGTGAGGGGTAGGTTATTGGAGTGAGGTGGGTGTATTAAAGTACATTTGTTTGGTTCTTTATTAAAAGTGCACCCATCGCCCCCACCCACTCGCAGGCCACGGAAGCGGCCTGCTGGCTGGCGTTGCCCCGAGCTCCTAAGTGCATCCTGGCCGGCGACCCCTACCAGCTGCCGCCGACTGTGCGCAGCGAACGCGCCGTTGCTGCCGGCTTCGCTGTCACCCTGATGGAGCGCCTGCTGCCTAGATCAGCCGAAGCCACCCAGCTGCTGACTGTACAGTATCGAATGCATCGCGATATTATGCTCTGGTCATCGGAAGCTTTCTATTCTAATCAGCTGATTGCTCACCAGTCGGTGGCCGGGCACCGACTGGCCGATCTTCCCGGCTTCGCCGCCGTGTCGGATGGCGTCGAAAACGACGACGAGTTTCCGCCTCTGCTGCTTGTTGATACTGCTGGCTGCGATTTGGCTGAGCTGGAGTCTGACGATTCTGAGATGTCCAAAGCTAATACTGGGGAGGCCGCCATTGTTGCTGGTTAGTTAATTAGCTAGTTAGTTATTTAGTTGGTTAGTTAGTTAGTTAGTTAGTTAGTTAGTTAGTTAGTTAATTAGTTAGCTAGTTAATTAATTAGTTAGTTAGTTAGTTAGTCAGTTAGTTAGTTAATTAGTTAGCTGGTTAGTTAGTTAGTTAGTCAGTTAGTTAGTTAAGTTAGTTAGTTAGTCAGTTAGTTAGTCAGTTAGTTTGTCAGTTAGTTAGTTAGTTAGTCAGTTAGTTAGTTAGTCAGTTAGTTAGTTAAGTTAGTTAGTTAGTCAGTTAGTTTGTCAGTTAGTTAGTTAGTCAGTTAGTTAATTAGTTAGTTAGTTAGTTAGTTAGTTAGTTAGTTAGTTAGTTAATTAGTTAGTTAGTTAATTAGTTAGTTAGTTAATTAGTTAGTTAGTTAGTTAGTTAGTTAGTTAGTTAATTAGTTAGTTAGTTAGTTAGTTAGTTAATTAGTTAGTTAGTTAATTAGTTAGTTAATTAGTTAGTTAGTAAATTAGTTAGTTAGTTAATTAGTTAGTTAGTTAGTTAGTTAGTTAGTTAGTTAGTTAGTTAGTTAGTTAATTAGTTAGTTAGTTAATTAGTTAGTTAGTTATTTAGTTAGTTAGTTAATTAGTTAGTTAGTTAATTAGTTAGTTAGTTAATTAGTTAGTTAGTTAGTTAGTTAGTTAGTTAGTTAGTTAATTAGTTAGTCAGTTAGATTCCAAAGCCTACACTAATCAAAACACTGGCCCCTTTGCAGAGCACGTATCGGCCCTGGTTACCAGCGGTCTCGCTCCGTCAGACATAGCCGTGATCAGTCCGTACAACCTTCAGGTCGAACACATTCGACTTGCCATTCAACAGCAGCAGCAACAGCAGTCCACTCCGTCCAGCAATTTGCAAAGCGTCGAAGTTCGCTCAGTGGACGGTTTCCAAGGACGCGAAAAGGAGGCGGTTATAATCTCTCTAGTGAGATCCAATCGCAAAGGAATTGTTGGCTTTCTGTCCGAGCATAGGCGATTAAATGTAGCCGTAACTCGAGCTAGGCGACACCTGTGCGTCATCGGAGACTGCGATACAGTTGGACGGGGGGACAGCGTTCTAGCGGGATTTGTTCAGTATCTGCTGACCAATGCGAAGGTCAGGTCTGCTAGCGAGTTTGCGCATGTGCTAGACGGTGAGAAATTGGTATTCATTTATTATAATCATTTTTTCTTTAAGTGCTAATCTCTAATAAGTTTAGCAATGTAGTTTTCACTTGCTAGTTTATTATAGCATTATAAGAGTTTCCAGACCATCATTAATCTTGGCATTCGCAACATCATTTAGTGTCTTCAAGCCCATATCCAGGGATCTCCAGGCCTGTATCGAGGGATCTCCAAGCTCCTATCCAGGGATCTCCAGGCCTGTATCGAGGGATCTCCAAGCTTTTATCCAGGGATCTCCAGGCCTGTATCGAGGGATCTCCAAGCTCCTATCCAGGGATCTCCAGGCCTGTATCCAGGGATCTCCAGGCCTGTATCCAGGGATCTCTAGGCCTGTATCCAGGGGTCTCCAAGCTCCTATCCAGGGATCTCCAGGCCTGTATCCAGGGATCTCTAGGCCTGTATCCAGGGGTCTCCAAGCTCCTATCCAGGGATCTCCAGGCCTGTATCCAGGGATCTCCAGGCCTGTATCCAGGGATCTCTAGGCCTGTATCCAGGGGTCTCCAAGCTCCTATCCAGGGATCTCCAGGCCTGTATCCAGGGATCTCCAGGCCTGTATCCAGGGATCTCCAGGCCTGTATCCAGGGATCTCCAGGCCTGTATCCAGGGATCTCTAGGCCTGTATCCAGGGGTCTCCAAGCTCCTATCCAGGGGTCTCCAGGCCTGTATCCAGGGATCTCCAGGCCTGTATCCAGGGATCTCTAGGCCTGTATCCAGGGGTCTCCAAGCTCCTATCCAGGGATCTCCAGGCCTGTATCCAGGGATCTCCAAGCTCCTATCCAGGGATCTCCAGGCCTGTATCCAGGGATCTCCAGGCCTGTATCCAGGGATCTGCAAGCCTGTATCCAGAGTCCCCAAAATCAAAGCTTCTAAGTAGCACAGTTATGTTATGCTTTCTTTGTTTCTTCCCCAGACATTGTGATGGCATCTCCATCTCAACCATCAGCTGGCGGTCAAAGCCAGAAGCAACAACAGAAATGTGGCAACAATAAAAAGCAGCAAAAATTAGACAAAGAAGCAAAAGAAGCTCGCATCGAACAGCTAATCAATGTTATTCGTCTGTTAGCCAATTATTCTTTGGATAATTTGTCGTCAGCTGCTGCAGCTGTCGGAGTAGCATTTGTTCCCACAGAAGATGGTGGGGAGCTTCGATTTCTCGGACTGAATCCCTACGAGAGAGCCAGGCTGCACGAGGTAAGGCATTTGTTAATTATTAGCACTAATTAGATGGTGAGGCTTTTATTTACTAATGTAGGAACAAATGTCATATTTACCCTGGCCTTTTACGCCTAATCGGCTAGAGAAGTCTGTCAAAATCCCCCTTAAGAATCGCCCTCAGTTCCCCTATAATAATCGCCCCCAACTCCCCTTTAAGAATCGCCCTCAATTCCCCTTTAAGAATCGCCCTCAGTTCCCCCTTGAGAATGTCCCTCAGCTCCCCCTTGAGTATTGTCCTCAGTTACCCCTGAGAATCGCCCTCAATACCCCTTTAAGAATCGCCTTCAGTTCCACCTTCAAGAATCGCCCTCAGTTCCCCCTTGAGTATTGTCCTCAATTCCCCTTTAAGAATCGCCTTCAGTTCCACCTTCAAGAATCGCCCTCAGTTCCCCCTTGAGTATTGTCCTCAATTCCCCTTTAAGAATCGCCTTCAGTTCCACCTTCAAGAATCGCCCTCAGTTCCCCTTTAAGAATCGCCTTCAATTCCCCTTCAAGAATCGCCCTCAATTCCCCTTTAAGAATCGCCTTAAGTTCCACTTTCAAAAATCGCCCTCAGTTCCCCTTTAAGAATCGCCTTCAATTCCCCTGTAAGAATCGCCCTCAGTTCCCCCTTGAGAATCGCCCTCAGCTCCCCCTTAAGAATCGCCCTCAGTTCCCCTTAAGGATCGCCCTCAGTAACCCCTTGAGAATCTCCCTCAGTTCCCCCTTGAGAATCGCCCTCAGTTCCTCCTGAAAATCGCCCTCAGTTACCCTTCAAGAATTGCCCTCAGTTACCCTTCAAGAATCGCCCTGACAATAGTTTTCCTTTGGTTCGTAACTTTCCATCAGGAGTGCGAACGCATCGGCGGGCTTCAGCACAGAAGTGTCGACGATGATGCTGCAAATTCTGCTGGGGAAGGCGGCGGGAGAGTCTTGCTTGTATCTAAGGTCTCTGGGGCGACTGCTGACAAGATGGCAACAGAGTCGGACAAGACCGCAGCAGAGTCTGACAAGACGGCAACAGAGTCTGACAAGATGGCAACAGAGTCTGACAAGACGGCAGCAGAGTCTGACAAGACGGCAACAGAGTCTGACAAGATGGCAACAGAGTCTGACAAGATGGCATCAGGGTCTGACAAGATGGTATCAGAGTCTGACAAGACGGCAGCAGAGTCTGACAAGACGGCAACAGAGTCTGACAAGATGGCAACAGAGTCTGACAAGATGGCATCAGGGTCTGACAAGATGGTATCAGAGTCTGACAAGATGGCAACAGAGTCTGACAAGACGGCGTCAGAGTCTGACAAAACGGCAACAGAGTCTGACAAGATGGCAACAGAGTCTGACAAGACGGCGTCAGAGTCTGACAAGATGGCAACAGAGTCTGACAAGATGGCAACAGAGTCTGACAAGATGGCAACAGAGTCTGACCAAATGTCAGCAGCTGGCAACGCAAAGGTCGATCCGTTGTCAAGCGGCCCGGTTGCCAATGACGCCACTGATTGCCCGGTGTGCGGCAAGCCGGTGCCGCCTGGCAACGCCGAACTGCACCGGGTGGCCTGCGATCGGGCAATGCGAAATCGACAGTTGCGAGCGGCCGTTGATGGCGCTTCGGCTGCGGTTGAATCCGCTGGAGCTGTGGGCGGCAAGAAGGGCAGCCAAAAAAAGACTGGAGGTAAGAGAATTTTACAAATAGTTGATTGCTATGCACTCGAGCACCGGCTTTAGCCTATGCTAGCGACCTTAGTTTCTGTTTCCATGGCAACCGATTGACTTTTTTGCTGTCACGTCCACTGGCGTAGGTCTAGTTTCTGTTACCATGGACACCAAAGAGATTCCTGATGCCATGGACACCCAATGTAGTTAAGTATGTTGCCATGGATACCCAAAGCAGTTGATTCTGTTGCCATGGACACCCAGTGTAGTTGAGTCTGTTGCCATGGACACTCTGGGAAGTTGAGTCTGTTTTCGTGGATACCCAGTGTATGATAGTTAAGTCTGTTGCCATGGACACCCAGTGTAGTTGAGTCTGTTGCCATGGACACCCAGTGTATGATAGTTGAGTTTGTTGGCATGGCCACCCAGAGTAGTTGAGTCCGTTGCCATGGTCACCCAGTGTAGTTGAGTCTGTTGTCATGGATACCCAGTGTATGATAGTTGAGTCTGTTGCCATGGACACCCAGCGTAGTTGATTATGTTGCCATGGACACCCAGTGTATGATAGTTGAGTTTGTTGGCATGGCCACCCAGAGTAGTTGAGTCCGTTGCCATGGACACCCAGTGTAGTTGAGCCTGTTGTCATGGATACCCAGTGTATGATAGTTTGAGTCTGTTGCCATGGGCACTATTAAAGCTTATTTTAATAGTAGTTTATAAAATTACAAAATTTGCCACCGCCAAAAACTCTCCCAATTAGTGGTCCTTGGCGTGGCCAGCAATCAAAAATCGGACGGGTCCGCTATAAAAAAGCAGCAAGCCAACAAGAAAAAGCAACAAGCAGAAGCCGTCGACAACAACACTGAAGAAGATTTCGACGCCCTTCTAGCCGAATTCGCCGCCATGGACTCCGTGTGCGGCTATCCGGACTGTAAAACTCCAGTCCGCACTGTAGGCCACGGCTGCGCACACTGCCGCAGGCGCTACTGTTTTAGCCATTTCGTACCGGAAGTTCACGGCTGCGGTCAGGCTGCCCGAGAGGCAGCCAGGCGAGTCGCTTCCGGTTCGGCCACTTCCGGTCCTGTGGCGCCGCCAAAATCCAACAGGGAGGCTGTGCGACGGGCCCAGCTGCATCGCCGGTTGGAGGCGAGGCTGGACGACATGGAGCAGTCAAGGCGGCCGGCGTCTGCTGCCTCTGCGGCGGAGTCGCAACCGAAAACTGGCAATAAAAAGAAGAACAAGAAGAAATAATTTTTATCAATTAATAAGCTGACACAGAAGGCCTTCTGTTGTTGTTGCATTTTCTTTTCGTTGCCAGAAGGCGTTGCGCGCCTGAGGTTGCTCAAAATCTAATATTAAATTCATTTGCTGCAGATCGTAAAATTGCTACTCAAAGGCCGCTCGACAAAATCGCGTCTAAGCTACTCAGTTCAGTAGATAGATGCATAATGGCATTTTATAGATATTTTCTGACGCGACTCGTTCATTGGCCCTCTGCCCCCCTTGGATTAGTCCTCTCTGCCGTCTCATTTTTACTGTCTTCCTGTGTGAATCCTGTGTGAACCTGTTATTGTTAAAATAAAGAATGAAAAAATGATTATATTTATCTAGAATACATAACTTACTCTTATATCTATTCTGAATTTGTTATTTGCATTATGACTCATAATGCATTAGCATAGGAAATTAGTCAGTGTCGCTAATTTCTAATATATTTTATAGTTGACAATGGTGTCTGTGTTTCAGTCTGAAGAAACTGGTCCAACGTTTGAGCAGCTGGGTCTGCCTCAAGCTGTGCTCAATCGTCTGATTAAGTCTTCCCTACCCGACTCGGCTTCCGTTGCTAAGGACGCTAGGAAATTGATTGGTGATTGTGCGATTGCGTTCGCTCTGCGATTGACTGCGGCCGCTAATGATGTCATGCTGGCCGAGGCTGCCAGGTGAGAGTGAGGGAGACACAGGTAGAGAGTGAGGGAGAGACAGGTAGAGAGTGAGGGAGAGACAGGTAGATAGTGAGGGAGAGACAGGTAGAGTGAGGGAGAGACATGTAGAGAGTGAAGGAGAGACATGTAGAGAGTGAGGGAGAGACAGGTAGAGAGTGAGGGAGAGACAGGTAGAGAGTGAGGGAGAGACAGGTAGAGAGTGAGGGAGAGACAGGTAGAGAGTGAGGGAGAGACATGTAGAGAGTGAGGGAGAGACAGGTAGAGAGTGGGGGAGAGACATGTAGAGAGTGAGGGAGAGACAGGTAGAGAGTGAGGGAGACAGGTAGAGAGTGAGGGAGAGACAGGTTGAGAGTGAGGGAGAGACAGGTAGAGAGTGAGGGAGAGACAGGTAGAGAGTGAGGGAGAGACAGGTAGAGAGTGAGGGAGACAGGTAGAGAGTGAGGGAGAGACAGGTTGAGAGTGAGGGAGACAGGTAGAGAGTGAGGGAGAGACAGGTAGAGAGTGAGGGAGAGACAGGTAGAGAGTGGGGGAGAGACATGTAGAATGTAGAGAGTGAGGGAGAGACAGGTAGAGAGTGGGGGAGAGACAGGTAGAGAGTGAGGGAGAGACAGGTAGAGAGTGAGGGAGACAGGTAGAGAGTGAGGGAGAGACAGGTAGAGAGTGAGGGAGAGACAGGTAGAGAGTGGGGGAGAGACAGGTAGAGAGTGAGGGAGAGACAGGTAGAGAGTGAGGGAGAGACAGGTAGAGAGTGAGGGAGACAGGTAGAGAGTGAAGGAGAGACATGTAGAGAGTGAGGGAGAGACAGGTAGAGAGTGAGGGAGAGACAGGTAGAGAGTGAGGGAGACAGGTAGAGAGTGAGGGAAACAGGTAGAGAGTGAAGGAGAGACATGTAGAGAGTGAGGGAGAGACAGGTAGAGAGTGAGGGAGAGACAGGTAGAGAGTGAGGGAGAGACATGTAGAGAGTGAGGGAGAGACAGGTAGAGAGTGAGGGAGAGACAGGTAGAGAGTGAGGGAGAGACAGGTAGAGAGTGAGGGAGAGACAGGTAGAGAGTGAGGGAGAGACAGGTAGAGAGTGAGGGAGAGACAGGTAGAGAGTGAGGGAGAGACAGGTAGAGAGTGAGGGAGAGACAGGTAGAGAGTGAGGGAGAGACAGGTAGAGAGTGAGGGAGACAGGTAGAGAGTGAGGGAGACAGGTAGAGAGTGAGGGAGACAGGTAGAGAGTGAGGGAGACAGGTAGAGAGTGAGGGAGAGACAGGTAGAGAGTGAGGGAGAGACAGGTAGAGAGTGAGGGAGACAGGTAGAGAGTGAGGGAGAGACAGGTAGAGAGTGAGGGAGAGACAGGTTGAGAGTGAGGGAGAGACAGGTAGAGAGTGAGAGGCAATTAGAGAGGGGGGCAGACAGTAATGTATGAGGAGAGCTACGTAAAGAGTGGGGAAGAAACATATAGAGGAGTGAGGTAGGATATAATGCTTGACTGGTAGAGTAAAAGACACCGGTAGAGTGTGAGAGATTTTATAGCGAGATAGAGAGTGAGAGTGGGAAAGAAGAACAGGAGAGGACGTAGGCCTAACTGTCATCAGTTCAACCCCAACCTCAATGATCACCAATCTCAATTTCGCCCGCAACACCAGGCAGCACCGATCTACTCGAGGTCGCGTCTTTCGCAAGCAGCCGTTGAACAGCAAGAAGGCGGCGGCTCCGCAGGGTCGCAAAACGATGACGGCTGCCGATGTTGAGCTGGCTCTGGTCGAAGCCGAATTCGAAGCCTTCCTGCCGGCTGTCCGGGAGTGCCTGGAGCGCCTGCGGACCAGAGGGCGGGGGGCGGCCGATGAGGCTGATGCTGAGGATGCCGAGCTTGAGCAGGTAGACACACACGGACGAACAGACAGACAGACACACACAGCCACAGAAAGACAGACAGACGACACACATACAGACAGACAGACACACATACATACAGACAGACAGACAGACAGACAGACAGACAGACAGACAGACAGACAGGCAGGCAGGCTGACAGACAGGCAGACAGACAGGCAGACAGACAGACACACATACATACAGAAAGACAGGCAGACAGACAGACAGGCAGACAGACAGACAGACAGACAGACAGACAGACAGACAGGCAGACAGACAGGCAGACAGACAGACACACATACATACAGAAAGACAGGCAGACAGACAGACAGACAGACAGGCAGACAGACAGACAGACAGACAGGCAGACAGACAGGCACACATACATACAGACAGACAGGCAGGCAGACAGACAGACAGACAGACAGACAGACAGACAAACAGACAGGCAGACAGACAGGCAGACAGACAGGCAGACAGGCAGGCAGACAGACAGACAGACACACATACATACAAACAGGCAGACAGACAGACAGACAGACAGACAGACAGACAGACAGACAGGCAGACAGACAGGCAGACAGACAGACACACATACATACAGACAGACAGACAGACAGACAGACAGACAGACAGACAGGCAGACAGACAACAGGCAGACAGACTGACAGGCAGACAGACACTAAGACAAACAGACAGACATTTAGGCAGTGTCTTATCTCAGACCCACTGCAGCCTCATCCAACGCATTCATCACTTTCTGCCCGCAGGACCCGTTGGCAGACTTTGAAACGCTGAACACTAACAATAATAATGTTAGCAACGACGCCAACAGCGGTCCAACTGCCACTCTGGACGATTTAGATGACATCATGAACGCGGTTGTGTCCGGCACTGACGACAAAGAAGGCGACACTAGCCAGGCTTCACCGGTAGAGCCGGTGATGACACCTGTTCCACCGGTGAAACAAGTTCAGCAGCCTCGCCGATCATATGTCGACGCTTTGGTTCAGTTTCACGCGCCATCGTCATCGTGTGATGAAGACAAGGCCGGCAGCAAGGATGCTGATGACACACCAGTTGCTGCCGAGGTCAGTGACAACAGCAAGCCTTGGTCTGTGCCAAATAATGTGGTCTCGTTTGAGGCTGATACCATTGAGTTTCTCTAAGTAATTATAACTATAACCATCCATACATGTGTAAACCCCACCCGCCAAAAATGCGACTTACCTATGAACGAAGCTTAGACAAATTTTGGGTAAACGGCGGGTGTAACTATAACTGTATTGTTAAGGCTAAATGCGTCGTCATCTAGTTAGTTCTACGAGTGGGTATTTTTGCGACTTACTTTAGCTGGGTACCTCGCCAGCCTTGTGTTACGCATGTATGTAATCATCTAAACTGTCGTACCGGTATTATAGTGTCAATTATTACGACAGCAGATTATATAAACTAAATGCATTTTTGTACTTTTTTGTAATTCAACTCAATTTCGTTCTGTGTGCAGTCGTTGCTTAAATTATGATATTATAAATATTCTCTATTGCAAAAGCATTTGTAATCCTGTTACAGTATGTCTATTAATTATATACGAAATGGCATTGGTTCTCTTTTGATCGCATGTAATTTTTTGTGTTTTTTTCTATGTTGCATTTGAATAATAATTGAAGTAATAACTAAATATATGTTGCGTTTAAAACAGTCCAATTTAATTTTTAATAGAAAAATAAAATGGCAATTTTTATCGCTTTGATTTTTGCAGTCAGGACAGTTGTTATCAGACCTTGTTTTGGTAGTCGAAACTAAACAGGGTTTTCAGCGGCCTCTGAAAGGACCCTAGATGTGACAGTGACCTATTGAAGGATCCCGGATGTGATAGTTACCTATGTGAAGGATCCCGGATGTGATAGTGACCTATTGAAGGATCCCGTATGTGACAGTGACCTATTGAAGGATCCCGGATGTGATAGTTACCTATGTGAAGGATCCCGGATGTGATAGTGACCTATTGAAGGATCCCGTATGTGACAGTGACCTATTGAAGGATCCCGGATATAACAGTGACCTATTGAAGGATCCTGGATGTAACAGTGACCTATTGAAGGATCCCGGGTGTGACAGTGACCTATTGAAGGATCCCGGATGTGACAGTGACCTATTGAAGGATCCTGGATGTGACAGTGACCTATTGAAGAATCATGGATGTGACAGTAACCTATTGAAGGATCCTGGATGTGACAGTGACCTATTGATGGATATCATGGATGTGACAGTGACCTATTGAAGGATCCCGGATGTGACAGTGACCTATTGAAGGATCCTGGATGTGACAGTGACCTATTGAAGAATCATGGATGTGACAGTAACCTATTGAAGGATCCTGGATGTGACAGTGACCTATTGATGGATATCATGGATGTGACAGTGACCTATTGAAGGATCCCGGATGTGACAGTGACCTATTGAAGGATCCTGGATGTGACAGTGACCTATTGAAGAATCATGGATGTGACAGTGACCTATTGATGGATATCATGGATGTGACAGTGACCTATTGAAGGATCATGGATGTGACAGTGACCTATTGAAGGATCCTGGATGTGACAGTGACCTATTGAAGGATCCTGGATGTGACAGTGACCTATTGAAGGATCCTAGATGTGACAGTGACCTATTGAAGGATCCTGGATGTGACAGTGACCTATTGAAGGATCCTGGATGTGACAGTGACCTATTGAAGAATCATGGATGTGACAGTGACTTTTTAAAGGGCCCTGGATTTGACAGTGACCTACTGAAGGACCCTGAAGGCAGCTCACTGAAAATCCACGAAGGTCACTTCCAGCACTTCATAAAACAGTTGAACTTTTTTAAGCTTCTGAATTCCTATTAAAATCCAATAATCGTACTTGACTACTCTTTATTCAACAGTTAAGTAGCTAAAGTATTTCTTTAACCCACTCTCCTGCTTAAGCTAGCTTCGATACTAAATGACTATACACGATGGCACCTCCTACGCTCGCTGGGGCGCCGGTCAGTTAGACCCAATCAGCATATTTCTAGTCACTTCCGGTTCCACTGGCGATCGCTTGCTATTCCGCTATCCGCCTCTGCCGTTGGCTTCAAGCTGCGATGCTTCGGCTTCTCAAGCCTCACGTCCGGTGGATGCAGAATCAGCGGCGGCAACAGCAGCAGCAGCAGCAGCCGCAGCTTCCAGTCCCAGCAAGTCATCGACAGTGAATTCCGTTGGAGCAGCAGCAGGCTCCTCAAGCATTGACACTGGCGTGAGGGCAGGTGCAGAATCTGCCATAGCTTCATCTAGCAGTGGGGCTAACGCTATGGCTGCTGCAGCTGCCGCCGCTGCAGCCTCCGCCGCCGCCTCATCTGACTTATTGGACTCGGACGCTGCCGCGATCTCCAGTCAGTTCAGCTTGCTGGTCCGCACTCAACCAACCTGTTCCTCTCTGCACACTGCCAACGGAAACGGGGCCGGAAATGGATCGGCTGGAACCGGAAACCAACCGGAAGTCACCGTCTGCCTGCGGGATGAGGCTCTGGCTTCGATTCTGTCAGCTAAAGCGGTGATGACGCAGCGGGCCTTTGAGATTAAGGTGGACGATGTTGTGTTTCTGGGCTACTCGGAGAGCCTGGCTGCTGGAGCTGTTGGTGAGTCAGCCTCCTAGATCCTCACAATTCCTCAGTTGCTGGGCAATCAGCCTCCTAGATACTCAGTTGCTGGGCCAGCCTCCCAGATCCTCAGTTGCTAGGCCAGCCTCTAAAAGTTTCAGTTGCTGGGCCAGCCTCCCAGAGTATCAGTTGCTGGGCCAGCCTCCCAAAGTGTCAGTTGCTGGGCCAGCCTCCCAGAGTGTCAGTTGCTGGGCCAGCCTCCCAGAGTGTCAGTTGCTGGGCCAGCCTCCCAGAGTGTCAGTTGCTGGGCCAGCCTCCCAGATCCTCAGTTGCTGGGCCATCAGCCTCCCAGATCCTCAGTTGCTGGGCCATCAGCCTCCCAGATCCTCAGTTGCTGGGCCATCAGCCTCCCAGATCCTCAGTTGCTGGGCCATCAGCCTCCCAGATCCTCAGTTGCTGGGCCATCAGCCTCCCAGATCCTCAGTTGCTGGGCCATCAGCCTCCCAGATCCTCAGTTGCTGGGCCATCAGCCTCCCAGATCCTCAGTTG
>NIVC01000424.1:311255-358755 GCA_002269645.1 Macrostomum lignano | reverse complement strand
TAGATTGCCATTCACGTAATTTAGACAGCCATTCACATCATTTAAATCTCCATTCACATAATTTAGATCGCCATTCACATCAGTTAGATCGCCATTCACATAAGTTAGATCGCCATTCACATCAGTTATATCGCCATTCACATAAGTTAGATCGCCATTCACATCAGTTATATCGCCATCCACATCAGTTATATCGCCATTCACATCAGTTATATCGCCATCTTTACCCCCCCCCCAGGTCCTGGCCGCTTTCTCCCTTCACGCGCCTCTTGGCGACTTGCGGGATCGTGAGCAGGCCGCCGACCTGCCACTCGGACTGCTCACCTGGCTGCTCCGCCGTCGTCTGCTGCTTCAGCTGCACACATACGTCACCTTTCTGCCGGATCCTGTCGATGTGGCCGACGCCACGTTCGGCTGCATCGACGATGGCTTGTCGCCGAATCCGTAAGTACTTTGTATTGAATTTAATTAGTTGATTGAGTGCATCATCTCTTGTAGCAACCATATGTAACTGCTCATTGGTTGCCATAGCAACCATATTTCACTGTTCATTGGTTGCCATAGCAACCATATTTCACTGTTCATAGGTCACCATAGCAACCATATTTCACTGCTCATTGGTTGCCATAGCAACCATATTTCACTGTTCATTGGTCACCATAGAACCATATTTCACTGTTCATTGTGTCACCATAGCAACCACATTTCACTGTTCATTGATCACCATAGCAACCATATTTCACTGTTCATTGGTTGCCATGGCAACTATTTTTCACTGTCTATAGTCCCGGTCATACCGCCGTAGCAACTACTCTTACCGACCATAGCAACCACTCCTACCGCCCATAGCAACCACTCCTGCCGACCATTGCAACCACTCCTAATGCCCATAGCAACCACTCCTGACCATAGCAACCACTCCTGCCGACCATAGCAACCAGTATTTGCTTATATCAAGCGCTCCTCTCGTACAGAACAAGAACGACCTTTGTTTATTTACCATAGTTACTTCCTTGTACAGCCCATAGCAACTACATAATTAAAATAATCACTCATCTCGTGCCCGCCACCAACCGCAGACTGCCGCAGCTGCCAGCCCGTCTGCGCGACCGCCTCAGCCCGCCAGTTCAGCTGACAATTCAACGACTGCCTCAGTCGTCTGAACCGGCCGATCTGGAGCTTCTAGCCGACGCTGTTGATCTTCTGGAGTTGGACAGCTCGCGCAGCTGTCACATTGAGCACCTGGCCCATCATCTGGGCCGTCATCGGACTCAGATTGTTGCTCTAGTTGACAAATTCCAGCCAATTTTGGTGACCACCCTGCTGCCAGATCGGGCTTGTCAGGCGTTTTTTGGTCTTTCCTAGCAATTAGTTGACGATACTACTATTACTAGTAGTCTGTTTTGTTTATGACAAGGTTATATTTGACGAGCCCGGATTTAACTGCAGAAAGTAAAGCCGGGTTATTTATAGTTAGTATTGTACTTCAGGCGGTCGGCAAACTCACTTATCTCTAGTAATCTCTGTCGTTTTCTTCACTCTTATCTCCTCTCCTCTCTCCTCTCTCCCCTCCTTCCCTACTCTGGACCCCAGTCATGCGTTAGGTTCTCGATCGAGCCGTTGGGAAACAAAATTTTGCCGACACCTATTGTATTTCAAGTATCATTGTCTGCGTCAGTAGCAGATCTTAGCGTTGGCAAAACTAGATTGTGGTTGCGACTCAAGGTTATGCATTGTACAGTACTAGAATTGCACTCTAATTCAATTTATTTATTTGTTGATCTATTTCTTGCCTATCCATCTTGATTTTGTTAAGATATATTAATGCTGGATTGAATTGTTGAATATATTGTACATGTATGGCATGCAGCTTACGTTGGTTTCAACTACAGTCTGTATGATACTCGTATAACTGCCAATACATATGCGATCTACATGAGTTCTAATCTGTGCTATTTCTGCCGTCTTGTGCCGACTGTGTATTAGATAAACACGAAAGCGAACAGACGGGCGGAAAAGACAGGCAGACGGACAGACAAACAGGAAGACAGACAGATAAACAGGAAGACAGACAGGCAGACAGACAGACAGACAGACAGACAGACAGACAGACAGACAGACAGACAGAGAGACAAGCAGACAGACAGACAGACAGACAGACAGACACACAGACAGACAAACAGGAAGACAGACAGACAGAGAGACAAGCAGACAGACAGACAGACAGACACACAGACAGACACACAGACAGACAGACAACCAGACAGACAAACAGACGGACAGACAGAGAGACAAGCAGACAGACAGACAGACAAACAGGAAGACAGACAGAGAGACAAGCAGACAGACAGACAGACAGACAGACAGACAGACAGACACACAGACAGACAAACAGGAAGACAGACAGAGAGACAAGCAGACAGACAGACAGGCAGACAGACAGACAGACAGACAGACAGACAGACAGACAGACAGGCAGGCAGACAGACAGACACTAAGACAGACAGACACTAAGACAGACAGACAGACACTAATAGAGACAGACAGACAGACAGACAGACAGACAGACAGACAGACAGACAGACAGACAGACAGACAGACAGACAGACAGACAGGCAGGCAGACAGACAGACAGACAGACAGACGCATCCAGCGCATCCCATATTCCTCTTCAGTCCTCATCGCCACCTAGACCGGCAAGGCAGGCCGCAGCCCGGCGCTCCAGCCTGGATTCCCAGCCAGTGCAGCTGCACCTGACCTGGCGCTCCATCGGTAGCGCCGGAGGGCCCCGGGTCGCCGAGCACACGGGCCAGGTGATCGGGGGCTGCCTGTACACCCACGGCGGGGTCAGCCAGTACCGCGGCCAGTCGCCAGTCAACCAGCTGCACAGGTGCCAGCTGGACAGCGGAGTCTGGACCGACCTGACCACGCCGGAGTCTCCAGCGCTTAGCGGGCACGCCTCCCTGACAGTTGCTAACCGGTACCTCCTGTTGCTAGGCGGTTGGGACGGTCGTCAGCGGACAAGCGGTTTGTCCTGCTATGATACAGCCGAGTGCCGTTGGATCTGTGTCGGCCTGCAGCCCGGCAATTTTCCTCGTGGAGCCGGCTTGAGTGGTCATACGGCGACCGCTGTTGCGACAGCTGCTAATGCTGGAGGACGGAGAAAAAGTACATCGCTTTGTTTATCTGTGGGTTTTTTAGAAATTTACCTTAAAAATAGTTCACCATTTTCGAACAGATCTGCCAGTCACTTTTGAAACTAGAACGAGTTTGAGTTAGTAAATCTTCGAGCTTGTGACACTTCGAACTTGTGACACTTCGAGCTTGTGACACTTCGAGCTTATCACACTTCGAGCTTGTTGTGACACTTCGAGCTTGTGACACTTCGAGCTTGTTGTGACACTTCGAACTTGTGACACTTCGAACTTGTGACACTTCGAGCTTATCACTCTTCGAGCTTGTGACACTTCGAGCTTGTGACACTTCGAACTTGTGACACTTCGAGCTTATCACTCTTCGAGCTTGTGACACTTCGAGCTTGTGACACTTCGAGCTTGTTGTGATACTTCGAGCTTGTGACACTTCGAACTTATCACACTTCGAACTTATCACACTTCGAGCTTATCACACTTCGAGCTTATCACACTTCGAGCTTATCACACTTCGAGCTTATCACACTTCGAGCTTGTGAAACTTCCGTTTTAGAGTCGTTTCTTTTCCTTTTTCTACAGCATCCACCCATGACTGCTCGCCTTCTCGCTTGGCTGCAGGTCAACTCAACTCAATTTTTATGAAATTTTCCTTCAGGCGTCGGCGGAGGCGATGTCAGAACCGGAAGCGACAACTTCGCCGCCCTGTTGATCGGTCGCGAGGGCTCGCTGCGAACTCAGCGCCGATCTGGCAACGCCTTCCTGCTGTCCGGCCGGGCCAGCCGGCCAGCCACGTCCGAGTACGCTGAGCCGGGCATTGTGGTGGGCTCTCGCAGCGGCCACGCCACGGTCGGCGACTCCAGCGGCGGCCGGCTGGTGGTGACGGGCGGTCGGGCCGACCAGCTCACCGAGGTGCATGCCTTCCGCGGAGTGAAGCCTAGTGAGACTGGGGGTGGTTTTTTATTATCTCAGTTTTGAGCATTTCTTGGCCCAGCTCTGAGCAATTACAGTATCCCAGTTTTGAGCACTTTTTGGCTCTGAGCAATTATTTCAGTTTGAGCACTTCTTGGCCCAACTCTGAGCAATTATCTCAGTTTTGAGCACTTCTTGGCCCAGCTCTGAGCAATTATCTCAGTTTTGAGCACTTGTTTCCCAACTCTGAGTAATTATCTCAGTTTTGAGCACTTGTTGCCGAACTCTGAGCAATTATCTTAGTTTTGAGCACTTGTTGCGAACTCTGAGCAATTATCTCAGTTTTGAGCACTTTTTAGCCCAACTGTGAGCAATTATCTCAGTTTTGAGCACTTTTTAGCCCAACTGTGAGCAATTATCTCAGTTTTGAGCACTCCCATCCTCCGCAGGTCCAATCTGCCACGCGGCAGCCTCATTCGCAGCGGCAGTTCTGGACTCAAAGTCGATCCCGTGCCGGCCAAGCGATCCCCGTCGCAATGGCCGTCGCGGCCACTCGGCATTCGCCGCAGGCGGTCGCCGGATTCTGCTGTACGGCGGCGAGACTTTCACCGGGCGCCACAAGGGCCCGACATCGCACTTCGTCCTGCTGGACGGTGTCGCCGCATTCGACTGCGGCCAGGCCAGTCAGGACGCGGCTGTCGCTGGTGCCGTGGCCTGCGTGTGTCCGGCCACCGGTGTGGCCTGGCTGCAGGGCGGCGTCCTGTCAGACTGCCAGGTTACTGGGCGACTGTGCCGGCTGGAATGGACGCCAGAGGGCTAGCGTTGTCTGTTCAAGACTTATGTATAGATTGTTCAATCCAATGTATAGATTGGTTAATCTAATGTACAGATTGTGGTTAATCTACTGTACAGATTGTGGTTAATCTACTGTACAGATTGTGGTTAATCTACTGTACAGATCGTGGTTAATCTACTGTACAGATTGTGGTTAATCTACTGTACAGATTGTGGTTAATCTACTGTACAGATCGTGGTTAATCTACTGTACAGATTGTGGTTAATCTACTGTACAGATTGTGGTTAATCTACTGTACAGATTGTGGTTAATCTACTGTACAGATTGTGGTTAATCTAATGTACAGATTGAGGTTAATCTACTGTACAGATTGTGGTTAATCTAATGTACAGATTGTGGTTAATCTACTGTACAGATTGTGGTTAATCTAATGTACAGATTGAGGTTAATCTACTGTACAGATTGTGGTTAATCTAATGTACAGATTGTGGTTAATCTACTGTACAGATTGTGGTTAATCTAATGTACAGATTGTGGTTAATCTAATGTACAGATTGTGGTTAATCTAATGTACAGATTGTGGTTAATCTAATGTACAGACTGTGGTTAATCTAATGTACAGATTGAGGTTAATCTACTGTACAGATTGTGGTTAATCTAATGTACAGATTGTGGTTAATCTAATGTACAGATTGTGGTTAATCTAATGTACAGATTGTGGTTAATCTACTGTACAGATTGTGGTTAATCTAATGTACAGATTGTGGTTAATCTAATGTACAGATTGTGGTTAATCTACTGTACAGATTGTGGTTAATCTAATGTACAGATTGTGGTTAATCTATTTTACAGATTGGTCAATCCAATATACAGATTGGTCAGTCTAATATACAGATTGTTCAATCCAACTTATAGATTGGTCAATCCAATATACAGATTGGTCAATCCAAGTTCATACTGGAGCCAAATATAATATAACAGTTAATCTACAAATGTAGCTATTAGTAAACAGAATTCACAGTTTCTGTCAGTTTAGTGACTCGTTTTTGTGATACATTTTTTTCATTGGCTGCAAATTCTTTTGCATAGCGAACATTAAAATCCGTCCAATGTCGTTTATTTTTATAAAATTCGCCTTATTTGCTACTTCCAGTAGTTTTTTAAATAACTGATTTCTATTAAAAATATATTATTACTCAGGAAGTTTTCGTTTACAATTGGCGCACCTGTAGACATAAATAATTCTGTATTGCTCAGTAATTTATGCCAACTCAGTCCGAACTTATGGAGCTGTAATTGGTTTTGAATTATTCATGTTGCAAACTGAACATTCAGAAGTAATTAAGAATCAGAGTAAAGTGATTAGTGCGGAATTTCGACTGTTCCATAATTTGCTCGCAAAAGTAAAAAGAAATATTTAATCAGAAACTTTGTCGATTGCACTCTGCTGCTGAATAAATATTTACTGGCCAAAATAGTTCAACCACTTCGTCAAGGGAAATTTATTGTCTACAAATTCTTAGTCACGCTTTCGCTTCTGCGGGAAACGCGTTGCCCAATTTCCCAATTTCCTCGCTCTTTCTCGGTCAAGATGTTTTCTTTGCTTTATCGAAATCTGTATTTGCGTTGCTGAACCAACTCTGTCCAAGCAAGATTTAAGGTAGGAGTTCCCCACCAGAGTGTAAAATAGAATCCGTGGCTTCTTGAACATTTATATCATTGTCTGATTCTCTGATTCTATCTGTTAGCAAAACGGTGAGTCATTTTCATTCAGTTTGTCAAAATTATTGTTTTGTATATACTGTTAGACAGTGTCACCTGTTGTTGTCACCTGTTAGTGTCACATGTTAGATAGTGCCACCTGTTGGATATAGTGTCACCTGTTAGATTGTGTCTTACTACTTACTACTGGCGGGGGGCGCAGGCGCCGCGAATAGGCCGCGAAGCCCCTATAGAAACCCCAAGGTAAGGAATTACTGAATTAGATAGTGTCACCTGTTAGTGTCACCTGTTAGTGTCACCTGTTAGTGTCACCTGTTGGATAGTGTCACCGTTACATGTAGACAGTGTCACCTGCATTAGTGTCACCTGCATTAGTGTCACCTGTATTAGTGTCACCTGCATTAGTGTCACCTGCATTAGTGTCACCTGTATTAGTGTCACCTGCATTAGTGTCACCTGCATTAGTGTCACCTGCATTAGTGTCACCTGTTAGTGTCACCTGCATTAGTGTCACCTGCATTAGTGTCACCTGCATTAGTGTCACCTGCATTAGTGTCACCTGCATTAGTGTCACCTGTATTAGTGTCACCTGCATTAGTGTCACCTGCATTAGTGTCACCTGCATTAGTGTCACCTGCATTAGTGTCACCTGCATTAGTGTCACCTGTATTAGTGTCACCTGCATTAGTGTCACCTGCATTAGTGTCACCTGCATTAGTGTCACCTGCATTAGTGTCACCTGCATTAGTGTCACCTGCATTAGTGTCACCTGCATTAGTGTCACCTGTATTAGTGTCACCTGTAAGTGTCACCTGTATTAGTGTCACCTGTATTAGTGTCACCTGTTAGTGTCACCTGCATTAGTGTCACCTGTTAGTGTCACCTGCATTAGTGTCACCTGTTAGTGTCACCTGCATTAGTGTCACCTGCATTAGTGTCACCTGCATTAGTGTCACCTGCATTAGTGTCACCTGCATTAGTGTCACCTGCATTAGTGTCACCTGCATTAGTGTCACCTGCATTAGTGTCACCTGTATTAGTGTCACCTGCATTAGTGTCACCTGTTAGTGTCACCTGCATTAGTGTCACCTGCATTAGTGTCACCTGCATTAGTGTCACCTGCATTAGTGTCACCTGTATTAGTGTCACCTGCATTAGTGTCACCTGCATTAGTGTCACCTGTTAGTGTCACCTGTATTAGTGTCACCTGCATTAGTGTCACCTGTATTAGTGTCACCTGCATTAGTGTCACCTGTTAGTGTCACCTGTTAGTGTCACCTGCATTAGTGTCACCTGCATTAGTGTCACCTGCATTAGTGTCACCTGCATTAGTGTCACCTGCATTAGTGTCACCTGTATTAGTGTCACCTGCATTAGTGTCACCTGTATTAGTGTCACCTGCATTAGTGTCACCTGCATTAGTGTCACCTGTTAGTGTCACCTGCATTAGTGTCACCTGTATTAGTGTCACCTGCATTAGTGTCACCTGTATTAGTGTCACCTGCATTAGTGTCACCTGCATTAGTGTCACCTGTTAGTGTCACCTGTATTAGTGTCACCTGCATTAGTGTCACCTGTTAGTGTCACCTGTTAGTGTCACCTGCATTAGTGTCACCTGCATTAGTGTCACCTGCATTAGTGTCACCTGCATTAGTGTCACCTGCATTAGTGTCACCTGCATTAGTGTCACCTGTATTAGTGTCACCTGCATTAGTGTCACCTGTATTAGTGTCACCTGCATTAGTGTCACCTGCATTAGTGTCACCTGTTAGTGTCACCTGCATTAGTGTCACCTGTATTAGTGTCACCTGCATTAGTGTCACCTGTATTAGTGTCACCTGTAAGTGTCACCTGCATTAGTGTCACCTGTATTAGTGTCACCTGTATTAGTGTCACCTGTTAGTGTCACCTGCATTAGTGTCACCTGCATTAGTGTCACCTGTATTAGTGTCACCTGTATTAGTGTCACCTAGATAGTGTCACCTGTTAGTGTCACCTGTTAGACAGTCATTAAAAACATCCTTTGTTTTAGACAGTTTCCCTACCGGGCCAAGATGACGAAAATCTGCATGTACAACTTTAAATCATGTGTTACATGGCTTGTGCTACTGCTGCTGATTAAAATCAGCGGTAGCACGCGAGTTGAGCAGTTCATTCAGTGTACCAGTTCCGCAGTTGAAGAGCACAAATTATCCGGCAGGGCGGCTGCAGTTACGGCTTATTGCGCCAGCGCCTGCGCTTCGAAGCTAGACTGCGATTTTTTTCTAGCGTGTAACGATGACGCATTTGATCAGCTGCCGGCGGCAGCGTCCGCCATCGCTGCAACTCCTCATGCAAACTGTCTGATTGATGCGGCTAAACGCGTCGAGTCAACCGGGTACAACAAGTTTTTGCTCGCTCCTCCTAGTAGCAGAAATCGATCGATGTGTTCCGTGTTCGTTAAGGTAAATAATTGCTACATGTTTAATTGAAGCTTCGACTATATGTAGCTGTTCCGATCACTCTGGTTAATTTCTTAAGGAAATTGATGCTTAAAGAAAAACAGCATCCGCCTTGACAGCCTGCTATCTATAGCCTAAGATATCATCATCCCCTGTGAGCTTTGGCATCGAAGCCCTGCCTTTATGCCATGGCTTAACCGGCCTGATTGCTAGGTTACAGCGGCCCTTTGTTGACCTTCTAATCGTCAGGCATGTTCACTCTCTGCGCCCTGGGGGCTTGGCCCTCATGGGTGCAGTGAATTGCACGCAGCCCAATTCACTCTGGCTAATCTTCATGCAAACAAGCCCCAAATGAATGGGCCGCGCACGGAATCGAACCAGGGGTCTTGGCGCGAGAAGTCTGACGCGTTTACCACTGAGCTGTTTTGCATATGGATCCATACAAATCAACCAGCGTAGGTCTAGAAATGCGCACGCTTAGCAGTGAATAGGGCTTCACTCTTCTCTCGGCCCTTCTCTCCTCTCTCCTCTCCTCTCCTCTCCCTTCTCCTCTCCTCTCCTCTCCCTTCTCTCCTCTCCTCTCCTCTCCTCTCCCTTCTCTCCTCTCCTCTCCTCTACCTCCTCTCTTCCTTCTCCCCTCTCCCTTCTCCTCTCCTCTCCTCTCCTCTCCTCTCCTCTCCTCTCCCTTCTCTCATCTCCTCTCCTCTCCCTTCTCTCCTCTCCTCTCCTCTCTCTTCTCTCCTCTCCTCTCCTCTGCCTCCTCTCCTCTCCCTTCTCTCCTCTCCTCTCCTCTCCTCTCCTCTCCTCTCCCCTCCCTTCTCTCCTCTCCCTTCATTCCATTTCCTTCTCTCCTCTCCTATTCGTTCTCTCCTCTCCGTTCTCTCCTCTCCCTTCTCTCCTCTCCTCTCCTCTCCTCTCCTCTCCTCTCCTCTCCTCTCCCCTCCCTTCTCTCCTCTCCCTTCATTCCATTTCCTTCTCTCCTCTCCTATTCGTTCTCTCCTCTCCGTTCTCTCCTCTCCCTTCTCTCCTCTCCTCTCCTCTCCTCTCCTCTCCTCTCCTCTCCTCTCCTCTCCCCTCCCTTCTCTCCTCTCCCTTCATTCCATTTCCTTCTCTCCTCTCCTATTCGTTCTCTCCTCTCCGTTCTCTCCTCTCCCTTCTCTCCTCTCCTCTCCTCTCCTCTCCTCTCCTCTCCTCTCCTCTCCTCTCCCCTCCCTTCTCTCCTCTCCCTTCATTCCATTTCCTTCTCTCCTCTCCTATTCGTTCTCTCCTCTCCGTTCTCTCCTCTCTCTTCTCTCCTCTCCATTATCTCTCCCTTATTTCTCCCTTCTCTCCCTTCTCTCTTCACCCTTTCTCTGGTCTGCAGTCATGCGCTAGATTCTGCATCTGACTTTTTGAGTTAAAAAGCTTGCCATGAACCCCCTAAGATAGACAGTTTTTGTAATAGTAACAAGAAACTTAAAAACTATAAATCCCTCAGCAATCTGCCAAGGTTTACCTAGGCCAAGCTGGTCGCTACGCACCTGGCTACAATCTTGTTGGCGGTCCATATTTTGTTGACAATCTGACGGACTGTTTGGCCAACTGCTCTCGCACTGCCGGATGCGGATCTGTCGATTTTGATTCGTTTGGCAAGACCTGCTTTCTTAATGCCTGCGGAGCTGGGCCGTCACTGCCGGTCTGTACCACTGCTGAAGACTCTAACTATTGGTTCCTTGAGCTGGTTTGGCTATAAATCATTGCGATTGATCAATAAATACATGATTAAAAAACGCACTAGGGAAACTAAGCCTTCAATTTTGGCATTTTTGTTGACAATTTTACGATATTTATTAACTCGCGTCAATTCTGCCCATTCCGCTGACTTCTGAGCACACATGTACAAGCGCGCCAATGTACTGTAGCTGCTGTAATTACTTGTTGTGATGATAACTAGCTAGCTTTGAAATTAAACACCGCATGCGCGTATATTATAGGTACTCAACGATACGTCCTATACATACATGTATAATTTAGGATTTCATCTCTCCTCTAATTTTAAGAGCTTCGCGACATGCAGGATGCGGGTGTGGGCAAAGCAAAATTACCTTATACTGCTTGTTATTTATTTACATTTAGTTCCACCCGCGGGTGTCTTCAATCTTGGAGACAGGTAGAATATTGGCAGTCGAATGCAGCGTTAAAATGTTTTGCAGCCTGTTCAGTGTTCAACATTCCGAATTCCGCAAACGTTTGCCGACAATACCAGATAATGGCGTGATGGGCTACAAGAATAAAATCAAATACTCACAATTTATCAGTATATTTAGCTTTGAGACGCATTGGATAGGTAGCTATAGTTACTGACACGAACAACTATATAAAGAAGTACATGTACACCGTAACCTGCTGCCATGGATCATCGTACGCATAATTTTTGCAACAAAAGGCGTTCCGTAAAATTTATAACCAAGTACCGCTAGTTAAGCCTACGCGATTTCCAGAAAGCATCAGTTTTAGTTTACTTTTTATTCAGAAAATGCTCATGCGCATGCTTGGGTACGTGCAAGGGGAATTTAACACGATCCTCAACTCTAATATACGCGCTCAGATCTATTTAGTATCCACCATTTCATAACAATCTTAGTAACTTATTAGTTTCTTCCTGTAAAACCTGACCTATTGTCATTGAAAAAATCCTAACAAGACATTCTGATCCTTATATAAAATCATCTACTTCACCTGATTCATATGAACGTAGTTTTTATGGCACCGATTCACTTTAATAATTTTCTGGGAACCATAATGCATCTCTTTGCCATAGTGCATCTAGGCTAATTTTATAAGACTGGCCTGTTGGTTGGCGTAGGCTACATGATTTTTACTGGGGATAGGCCTATCCCATGTTAGGGGGGAGAATGTATTTAAAAAAGTTAATACCTATCACACTAGTATATATGGGTATAGTAATAAAATTATATAGCAAAAATCGAAGTTTTCGACGACGACCATCTGTGAGACAAGGTCGGACTACTCAACTAGACTCTCTAGTTGAGTTGAGTCTCTAGTTGAGTAGTCCTTGCTGTGAGATATAACCCTATTGTCATCGCGGAGTCTACTCTATCCCTCTTATTTATGGAATTTTATGTCACCACTGGGACTGAAAAATCGCTTTTAGATGCACATGAGACATGACTGCCTTTTTAAATTAGACAGACTCATCCATTTGGTCTATAGTATAAAATGAAGCATTAACATGTTTCTTTGTTCTAGGCTCTATATGAGTCTATGTCTAACTAGGCTAATTTCTATATAATTTACTAGGCCTAGCTAGACCTAAGATTAAGACTAAGATCTAAGGTCTATCTACCACTATACACTATTAGCTATGCCTATTATTAACTTTCACTTGCCTATTAGTCACATAGCCAAAAAAATTTAGTATAGTGGATAATTAATTACCAATACCAAGTAAAAAGTATAAACTAAAGGCTATATATTTATGTTATGTTAGAATCACCATCACATAACAATTACAATTGGCAATTCAACTTCTAGCTTTTGAAGATAAAATATAGACCCCTAGGCCCCTAGGCACATAGGCCTAACCTTTGAGGAATTTTGATTCTTCAAAAATTAGAAAGGAAACCATGCATTTTTTGCCAAAATACAAAGCCATAGTGCCACCCTCTCTCCCCTCCTTTGAATCTTTGTCCTCTAGAATACCCTTTCAACAATGTCTAGTTGCACCTTGACCTTTGTAAGATATTGTATCACTGCCCCCACTAGGGTCAAATACTAATGAAACAAGAGAGATAGGGTTTTTTTATAATTTTATACATTCATTGCTATCCCAATAAAAAGAATCTAATAGCTAAAGTGCCACTCTAATATATTTGCACCCATTTTAAGACTAGGCCTAAGTCAATATCCTTTTTTGGTCATATCCACCATCAATTTCTAATGTAACTATAGAAATAGCAAGGGAAAGGTCTTGCTTTTTATCCTATATTCATTGACAATAGACAAAATATATCAATTTATAATCCTTAATAATTAAAGTTCTAGAATATTAGCCTATATATATGTGTATATATGTTTTCTTTTTCCTATATATTATATTTTTAGCTTAATTAAGAAGTCATACACTTATGTGTTTTAGTTAAACAATTCAAAATGTTAGTTGAGGTAAAACTTTCAAAAATCTTTACTTGAAGTTTTTTAGCTTTTGGAACATTTATTGGGCCTAGGGCTAGAACATTCATATCAAAATACCTGGGAGTACCATTCTATGCCTTTAAATTTATTTATAAGTTTTTTTGATAATATCAAATAACAATTTTTTTGGCTTTTCCTTTCCAAATATGATGCCATAGAATAATTTGACCAAGTGATTTTTTTAAACTTCTAAAGAGGGCTTACAAATTGTTATTGATGACTAACAGTTATAGACAATTGAAAGGGATTGTGGGGCTATTAGCAACAAGGAAATTGTTCACTTTGGCAATAATCCTATTTTATTGGTGTGTTCATTGTTAACATGTTTTTATGTCAGATCTCAAATAACATCAAGTGGCTAAATATGTAGTTTTAAATCTTGTATGAACATTCATCAGGCCAAATCATTCTCGCAAAAAACTTGCTATTTTAGAGAAAAGAAACCAGCTTCAATTTAAAATGATATCCACTCTAGTAAACCTGTCAGTCTGGGGTGCCCAATTTGGCACCCAGCTATGGGTTACCTTTGTCCATGGACCCAGTCTGTTCAGGGCCCTGTCATCTGAGACTTTCCAAGAGGTTCAATCTATCATTTTTCCTTGCTACTTCTTGTCTCAGAGTATTCTGTCCACCGCCTTACTGGGCAGCTACATTCAGCTGCGAGGCAGCGCACAGCAGCACTTCAGTTTGACTCGCCTAGCTCAGAACAATCTGGGAATCATGGCTGTATTGTGCGCCAGCACCGCTAGCGCCTGGCTGCACCAGCTGTACCTTGGCCCGCTGGTCAGTCAGGCTCTGAAGCGCAAGGATAAAACAGCTTTCCGTCGTCTGCACGGGCTTAGCATGGCGTTGAATATGGGCGGAATTGCAGCTAGTGTGGTTTATCTGGTTCATCTCGCTCGGCATTGTCGATTGTGACTTGTGCGATCTTTTGCTTGACTAAAGCAAGTACAAAGTACAAAGTTTCAAATTGTTAATTTAGAGTCAACCAAAAGACCAAGGAGAGTGCATCATATTCATTTCAAGTAGCAAACTTCTTTCATTTCTGTGTATTTCTAGTTTCTGTGTGTCAGTGTGGTTTTGTCAACAGTTTTGTATTGTCTAAGTTTTGAAAAAATAGACTCTGTACGTGCACAATTTGTGTCTTCTATGAGATTGTTATTTGTGTCTTCTATGAGATTGTTATTGTGTCTGCCATTTATCTTTATCGAATGATTCGTCTTAGTTAATTTCATTGTATTTGGAAATAGTTTTTCTTTGTTGTACGAGTGCCTGATTCGCGGTTAATTATTGAAGCTATTTTTCTAATATTTTTATCTTGCTATCGGTAGTGACAAGCTCAAGTTATCTAAGCACCGAATGAAGCATTATAAGAACAAATAAAACGGTGAAAAAAGGACAAAAAACAAGTCGTTTGTTTAGTATGCAAACTTTTGATTATAGTGTTCTAACAGTTTCAATTCGAATAAAAAATTGCTGACTACAGTAAACTGCTTTTGCTGTCTGTTTTTTTAATCAGTGTAATTAAATCTTCCGAGTGCAATGTATTTGTGCTGAAAAAGTTTGTGCTTTTATAAGGAAGGGTTAAGCTACTGATAAAGGGTGATTTGCTTTTTTATAGTGACTGATGGGAATTGAAGTTTTATGGGTTTGTGATTGGACTATTTGATTGAGGGAGATACTCGGTGAATCGCAAGCAGTATTACTTGTTTTTTGTCTATCTAAACTTGCAGATATATGCATGTCCTACTAGTCCTGAAGTTCACTGAATTTGGCCAAACTTTGTCGCAACTTCTTCTGTCTCCAAGCAGTCTTAATCACGTCAGTTGCCATGCGCAACTTGTACATCACCTGCGTATTTAATGGCGGTTTGGATGCCGTGTGTTTAATCTCCTGGTTGATGTCGTCCGTTTCGCTGTCCAGCAGGCCCATTTCTTCCATAATCTCCTTCACTAAAGCTGTGATGACGTCGCCGTAGCACACGTGATAGTCGTCGGTGAGCGGTATTTCCATGTAGCTAATCACACCCGAATTCGGCTGGGCCATTCGCAACGGTTCGGTTAGTAAATCCAACAGCTCGTTTATGTGCTTCGAATGCATTTTGCCTGTACCATTCTGATCGAAATCGTTCCACAGGTTGGTGAATTTTTCCGCCGTTTGTAACTGCGTCTTGAAGTCCTCATTGTTAAACACCTCGTTATAGCTGGATACGACAGCCGATACTATCAGATTGGTTAGTACAAAGAAGGCTACGCACAGGTAGGACACCCAGAAAACAACAGCTAGTACAGAATACGGATATGGGAATCGCATTGTACCTTCCAGGTAGTCATTGAAGCCAGCCGCCGTGCTTACTATGAACAGAATTCTCCAGGTAGCTGTGAAGCTGCGAAAGTTGAACAACTCGTTGAACGGGTGCGCTATGTTGCCTTCCTGGTCGTTGAATAGATTGACGCCAACGATGGCAAAGATGCAAATTGCCATGATTAGCAGGGCGATCATGTTCAACATGCTAGGAAGGGTGGCCACCATGGCGAGCAGAATGTCGCGCACAGTTTTTATGTTCGTTGATCGAGCCAACAGGCGGCCCATGCGGAAGACACGGGCGAAACGAACCACGCGAAGGTATTGAAGTTCGATGGCTTCTTCGCAGACTTCCGCAACCACTGACGGTACTACGATAAGGAAGTCGATCAGATTCCAGCTGACTAGAGGCACAAGATAGTAAGACCCTTCGCCAAGAATCTTCATTATAATCTCCAGTACAAAACAGAATAGAATGATGTCATCAAATACAGTTAAGTACACTTGCACCAATCTGCTTTTGCCGGGATGATATTGCAGAGCCATGATGACAGTGCTGACTAAGATTAGCACCAGATAGAATACTTCCACATAGATTGTATTGATGATTCCGTGTAAGCGTTCTGACAGCCAACCCTCTGTCACCGGCTTGGCTGAACTGAGTGGAAACATGAGGTACTGCTTCAGAGTGTTCTGCAGTCGTCTCTGACCGTCAGTTAGCACTATTTTGGCTACTTTTATCCTCTCCTGTTCGAAACTGTCAACAATCACACCAATGAGCATGCCGATCATGAAGAACGAGCCGATGATAATAAATAATATGTAGATCAATACGCTGAGCGTTGTGTTATTGTTGATTTCTGGCTGATCATCGATTGCACTAGGCGAGTTGGAGATGTCCTGCAGGATGTCAATCCAGCCTTTAAATACGGACACCTCAAGTAAAGCGAGCATCGCGTGCGGCGTTGTGTCAAAGTTGATTCGCTTATTGACCCAACTGTAATTGGCTTTAAGACAGGCCGCCTTGTTTGGTATTATTGTCTTATTTAACACTACACCGTCGTGTACGCATCTGTAAAACTTGTTCGAGAAAAGGCTGGTTGACACCAGAGCAAACATCAGCCAGACGATGATCACAATGAGGAATGCAAAAAATAGTCTGCCAACCGAACGGAATAGTGCGCTGATTGTGAGCTTGAAGCCCTCCCACACGTTCGCTGTGCGCAGTATTCGCAGGCATCGTAGAGTTCTAATCACCCTGAGCATGGCTAGGTTCACTTCCTTGGTGTAGATGTTGTTAATAACGACGTCAACCAGCGAGACAAGAACAATGATAGCATCGATTATGCGCCACGGACTACTGCAATAAGTGCGCGGCCCGTAGGCGATAGTCTTGACGATCACCTCCGTGCCAAACACGACCAAAAAAATTATTTCTAGGTGTTGGCATATTTTCTGAAGCCCCGGATCGCTTTTTAAATAGTAATCGTCGAGTATTAGAGCTGCCGAACTCAATATAGTCATGGCTATTATGTACCTGGAGTACCAGCTGGAACTGTAGCTCGCTATTGCGGCCAGCGCGTTTCGGAAACGCGAGAACGCCGTATCTGTAGCACCCATCGTCGCTGACTCCCTTACAACGCCAAAATTAATGCCGAAAGTTTTTGCTAAAAAGCCCTTAATCCTTTCCATAAGTAGGGGCTTTAGTGGTTTCTCTTGGCCCGCATCCTCCGCTTCCGCCCTCGCCCTCTCCTGCTGCTCGCGGACAATGATCGAAATTCTGAGAACTTGCTCAGCAGAATACCAATGTAGAGTTGAAATATGATGAGACTGACTATTATCTGATTAGTGAGAAAATAAGCGACGCAGAATCCTTTGTCTGGAGCTGTTTCCATAATTTTCATGCAGACCCACAGGTTTTCTGTCCATTCGCCGCACATAATACGAAAAACTAGCAGAATGCTGTTGTATAAATCGGCGAAATTCTGTGTCGGTCTTAAATATTGCGGATTCTTTTTGTAAACATCCTGAAACATGACCATGCCGATGCCAGCGCTTATCAGGATGACTACAAAGCTGACAACAATCAGGGGTATCTCGGACCTGAACGACTGGAACATTATGGTTAGCAGCCTCTCAAGCTCCTTGGACACGCGAGCCAGTTTGAATAACCGGAGAAAACGCGTCATCCGAAGTACCATTGCCATTCGGCTACCGCTAGTTGGTAGCATCATCTCAATTAAACAGAAGAATACAATTATTAGGTCAAATCGGTTTATGTCATTCTTCAAATAATAAGTACGCTGATAGCGAATCTTAATTATAGCTTCCAGGGTGAATATTATTGTATAAAGCTTGTTCGTGCCTTCGATAATTTGTTGCGATTGTATATTAACCGGAGTTACCACTAGCATCTCGACAACATTCATCAAAATGACGAAGTTGATTAACCGATCGATTGGCAAATCATCCGTGCTGCCGTTTCGAACCACCATGCCGCGCAGACGAACGCCTATTTTGCCTGGCGAGGTCGCCATGTTCAGAGCGTTAAGGTACACATTGGTCTTGCGGCCTATCTGACTGTTGGGCCCCGGCTGCATGGAATAGGATTTTATATACTCGTCTATGTAGGCTTCCACCAAAGGCGACCTGCCCACGGGAGATTCGTTCAGTTCTCGAAGAAACTTTGGTTCAGTCAGTCCACTGCGCTGTTGGTCTAGCAGTACATTATAGATTTCCACTTGTCTGCGAAGGTAATTGTCTCTATTAACGTGCATTAGCACGGCCATCCTAGCCAGCTCATCCTCGTCAGTGTCTTCCGATCGTTCGTTTCTCTGATATGAGAGCGTAATAGTAGACAATACTAAGTTGATCACATAGTGCGAGCCTAGAAATATCAGGGCCAAGAAGTACAGCGTTGTTGCGTGCCCACCGTTAACTAAAGACAACTGAACGAACAGGTTGTCCCACCAGTCCTGGCACAGTAAGCGGAAAGTGCTCAACATTGATAGCATCAGCGTGTCGTAATTGCTGAAGCCCATGTCCGGGTTGCCCGTGGTAGTCTGCATGCACCGGTAAGGCTCCGGGCACTTGCGCATCTGGCGATCGTCAATAATGCTGGTCCACCAGTTTGGACTAGATGTGATCACTGGGCAGCGCTGGGCTCCGAACGGTCCTGGCTGCCAATTGTCCGTGTTGTCTGTCCAGTTGAGAAAACGATTGTGCATGACCCTGGAGGCCGCAGCTACGCTGTCGTAGCTGGCAGCGTCGCCTGCACCGTCAAATATCGCAGTGTAGTTAATGTTGACGCATTTGCCCAACAGAGAACGCCGGTAGAACACCAACGAGCACAGGCTGAAGAATCCAACCAGAGCCATAAAAAGCCCGAAAACTGGCACCAGATCCTTGATGGAGCTCACCACAGCTCTCATGATTTTGCGCGTGAACTGAAGCGTGCCAATGAGACGGAACAGGCGGATCACCCGGATGACTCGAAGTTGCCTGCGCGTTTTGGTTTGAAAAAATAAGTTTTTTCCAGCGGTTTAATATCCGGTGTGTATTAGTACATGTATCTTCTTTTAGGTCTCTAAATCTCCGTTTAATCATCCAAAAGACACCCGTTCCAAAATTTAGCCCTAGAAAATAAATTAGAATGCCACAAATTAGAAACTAATTGCACAGGTTCCTTTCAAAGACCCCAATGCTGAAAAATCTGCACATAAAGCCGATTAACTCGCATATCCTTGAAATATAGATCTCGCGTATGCATTTTAATATTTTTTTCGATGCTTCTTCACAGCGCCATATAAAGGCTTGTAGATATAAATTCCTGAAGATATAGTGTAATATGAACGAATTAAATAAATTATTATTATTGATTTTACCTACCCTAACGGCCATATGTGCAACCGACAGCTCAGCCGCAGCTATTGCGCGGAGCATCTGAAGGCTGCGTACGGCTGTTCAGTCCAAAGACTGTGGGTCGCCACACACACCCTCAATTACCCCAGAATGCTGGCCATTTTACAACTGGGTGAACTGAAGCAATGCAGAATTAAGCGTCTTGCTCAAGGACACAAATTGTTCCGAGTGAGTTGAGAATCGAACCCCCGACCTTTCAGTCGTGAGTCCGCCGTTCTAACAACTAGGCTACAAATATGAGCTACAACTGTAACCAAAACCGTTGAAAAACCTACCTGAACATTGAAGTAATCGGTATAAACATCGGCAGCACATTGGAGCTGATCACGATTACTTCTATTACACTGTGCCCGCTCCGCAGAAACGAGTGCTCATCGAACATAAATCCGTAGGCGATTATCTTGATGATCAGTTCGGAGCAGTACACGGCAAAAAATAAATCTGTTCCAATATCGATGATCGGATCGTCGCTGTATGCGAAGACCAAAGCTAGAAAGTCGAGAATGATAACGCTGACTATGAAAGCTTGGAAGTGGAGGCTGGTCACTATGCTGATGGCGGCCTGTCTCAGCTCACTGTCAGGAGAGAAAACGCCCAGACTGCGATGCGAGGTGAATCGATAGAGCTCCCGCTCGTCTGACACCGTTACGAAAGTGTTGCGACCCATGTAGTGCGGGTCAACTTCCTTGTTGAGTTTAAGAAAAACAATTCAATAAGGCATATTCATGTTATTCATGTATAACTACTCATCATCATAGGATTTGAACTTCAATTGACAAAATATGCCTCTATCGTAGCGGTGGGCCGTAGCCCAGTGGTTTTAGCGCGGCGCTTTGATGTGCCAGCGGCCCAGGCTCGATTCCAAGTGCAGTCACATTAATTTGAGGCTAAATTGGAATCTCGGCTTAGCTCTGCTCGTGCAATTAACGCCTTCAAGGGCCAACCCCCAAGGCACAGTGAAGTGTTCATGCCTAACTATAAATAAAGTTAGGGCTGCTGTACACTCCTGTGTGAGTGTGTGCCTGTGCGTTTGACTGCGTACGTATCCGCGCGCTTGTGTGCCTGCTCAGGGGAGTCTGCGGAATGGGCAGCAATGCCTCTCACCTCTCGCCTCTTGTGCGACTTATAGTGCACCAGGATGCACACAGCCCCTGCCTCTATTTAGAAACTCGCACTGCAGCAAAATATGCGCCCAGTACCTCTTTCATTTTTCCTTTTCTAATGGCGTCCGGCCCTTCAGACAGACCCAGCGATACCTTTCAATCTTTGCGTCGCTATAACCCCTTAATCAGGTGCATCTGCCAGCATCTCTTATTAGTTGTCTGTCTGATTTTTGATTGTAATTATTCTGATGAAAATCCTCTCATCCAAAATTCTAAATATTTGTCTCCCGCAAGTCGCAATATGCATTGTATATCGGAATAAAATTTTAGAAAATGTTGATTACGAGTATTTTGGTCAGTGGCGTACGCAGGATCTTTAACTAGAGCGGACCGCCACCCCATGGGGCGCTGCTATTTGATTTCTTAGTAGACGCCATTGTCTCTTGGTGGGCGCCCCTGTCTCTTATTTGGCGCCTCTGTCTCATAGTTGGCGCCCCTGTCTCTTGGTGGGCGCCCCTGTCTCTTATTTGGCGCCTCTGTCTCATAGTTGGCGCCCCTGTCTCTTGGTGGGCGCCCCTGTCTCTTGGTCGGGGCCCCTGTCTCTTGGTGGGCGCCCCTGTCTCTTGGTGGGCGCCCCTGTCTCTTGTTGGGCGCCCCTGTCTTTTGGTTGGCGCCCCTGTCTCTTGGTTGACGCCCCTGTCTCTTTGTGGGCGCCCCTGTCTCTTGGTGGGCGCCCCTGTCTCTTTGTGGGCGCCCCTGTCTCTTGGTGGGCGCCCCTGTCTCTTGGTTGACGCCCCTGTCTCTTAGTTGGCGCCCCTGTCTCTTTGTGGGCGCCCCTGTCTCTTTGTGGGCGCCCCTGTCTCTTGGTGGGCGCCCCTGTCTCTTGGTGGGCGCCCCTGTCTCTTGGTGGGCGCCCCTGTCTCTTGGTGGGCGCCCCTGTCTCTTGGTGGGCGCCCCTGTCTCTTGATGGGCGCCCCTGTCTCTTGATGGGCGCCCCTGTCTCTTGATGGGCGCCCCTGTCTCTTGGTGGGCGCCCCTGTCTTTTGGTTGGCGCCCCTGTCTCTTGGTTGACGCCCCTGTCTCTTAGTTGGCGCCCCTGTCTCTTTGTGGGCGCCCCTGTCTCTTTGTGGGCGCCCCTGTCTCTTGGTGGGCGCCCCTGTCTCTTGGTGGGCGCCCCTGTCTCTTGGTGGGCGCCCCTGTCTCTTGGTGGGCGCCCCTGTCTCTTGGTGGGCGCCCCTGTCTCTTGATGGGCGCCCCTGTCTCTTGATGGGCGCCCCTGTCTCTTGATGGGCGCCCCTGTCTCTTGGTGGGCGCCCGTCTCTTGGTGGGCGCCCCTGTCTCTTGATGGGCGCCCCTGTCTCTTGATGGGCGCCCCTGTCTCTTGATGGGCGCCCCTGTCTCTTGGTGGGCGCCCCTGTCTCTTGGTGGGCGCCCCTGTCTCTTGATGGGCGCCCCTGTCTCTTGATGGGCGCCCCTGTCTCTTGATGGGCGCCCCTGTCTCTTGGTGGGCGCCCCTGTCTCTTGGTGGGCGCCCCTGTCTCTTGATGGGCGCCCCTGTCTCTTGATGGGCGCCCCTGTCTCTTGATGGGCGCCCCTGTCTCTTGGTGGGCGCCCCTGTCTCTTGGTGGGCGCCCCTGTCTCTTGGTAGGCTCTCATTCATAGTGCTTGGTTACCAATTTCGTATAGTTTTTGAGGAGCATTATTCGCATTTGGTGTCGGCCCGCCTGCCCCCTCTGTGTGGGCCGCTGATCTGGGTGGGTAAAAAAAGGACGAATATCGATGGAAAGTACTTACCCGCAAAGATATTCCAATTAGATCCGGATTGCGATCTAGCTCATTCTTCAACGGAATCACATCGTCGAGGCTGCTATTAACTTTCAAGAATGGGCAACTTGTTTCCGTGAGCCGTTCAATCCATGGCGGCTTGTCTCTGTACACGTGGAAGGTTCTGAAGTTCCTCGTGTTGACTCCGCTCACTTTGGCGGTTGTTTCGAATTCGGTGATGCCGAAGGGCGCAGTCTCTTCGGGCTGGATGTCCTGGCTGGGGGTGTATCGGCGTAGGATTATTGGCGGCAACTCGTGCTTGGATTCTGCTTGGTCCTGCTGCTGCTGCTGCTGCGAGTCTTGTTGAATCGAAACGGCTCGAGGTTGACGCAGAATGTCCGAACTGGAAACCCTGAGCTCCATAGTCGGTGTGTAGGAAATTTAAGTAAAATATGAATTTTTGTGAAATTGCAACGATCTCTAGCAAGTTATTGGAAATTAACACTTTGGGTTTTGGGCTCGACCTCTCATTCTTTTCGGCGGGAAGCTTTTGCCATAGACATGGCGCAGTTATTTCCTTAATCGCTATTCCCCCCTGGCACCGCCATCTGAACAAAGACTACTCAAGTAGAAGGATGGGAAACCTCTTTTCTTGGAAAATTTTAGGAGGCATGCAGGTGTTACCGAAAGAATACACTACGGAGATAGGAAGTTTTCATTTTATCTGCACAAATATTGTTATTGCTTTCGATAGGACGCAGACCCAATGTTCATTTTTTGATATGTTGTGCCTTTCTTGTAGTTCTATTGATAGTTGTAGAGCTTGTTCGTACATTCACTGTACCTAAAAGTCATAACATATTTTACAGAATCAGCAAAGAATGACAAAGTATAGATTCATAAAACCATTGAGCCGTGCCAGTTTTATGCTTTTTTAGGCATAGGACATGTACAATTAAATGTACGTAGCGATTTAATGGTTTAAATTTTATTGAATGACCTTTTATGACACTATAGTATTAGTATAGACATTAGACATTGTGATGCTGCAATAATTCATAAAACCGTGAGTGAGCGCTCCCGCGTGAGCACACATTCGGGGTCTGGTGAATTTTCTTGCTATCCAAATAGAAGCAAATTCAATTTAAGCTGAGGGAGGGCGAGATCAGCACACCTAAGCTTATTTACGCTTGAGATCTCTCTCTCTCTCTCTCTCTCTCTCTCTCTCTCTCCATTCGCGCATCTGGGGTCATGCGCTCAGTCTGCTTTTGCGTCATTTTTTTAAAAAGCCCATACAACAGTTATATATAGTGGGTTGAGCAGGGTCAGGTACATTGAGACAGAGACAGACAGCTCGAAGAGAATAGTCAGCAGACGGAGAGAGAGAGAGACAGAGAAAAGCAATGGAGAGGTTTGAAAATTAAATTGTTCATGCGTATCTGGCCAGACTTAAAAAGCTGCATGAGTTCGAAATAGCAGAGGGGCAAACCACCGCAGTCTAAATTAGGATAGCTGGTAAGAATAATATAAATACACATGAGAAGCAGTCTCGTCTGAAGCAGCAGTTATTTTTACATTTATAAATAAATACTTTGAGCACTTGAGCTGACACAGCCAGTCGCTCAGCCGGCTGTAGATATGGGCAACCATTTAGCGTCGTGCGCTGGCGGGCGCAGCAAGCGGAGCTCCGGATACAGCTTCGAGGTGGCTATAGACCCTAATTCAGAGCCTGGCCATCATCGGCAGAAGCCAAGTACCGGAGACGACTACGAAGCTCGGATGCAGATTGATGACGAGGAGCTGGCTGTGAGGTATCGGCACTGCATGCAAACTACAGATCGGCAGCGTCGCAAGTCGTCTAGTTCAGTTCGTCTCCGGCCCTCTCGTAGCCGCGTCAAATTCCGACTGGAGAGTTTCGACTCGCAGGCCTCAACAGAGTCGGAGCGCAGAAATTTTGTCATGCTGCTGATTGACAGCCTGCCGGAGACGTTTCTTGATGAAGATGAAACCTCAGGCAGTTCGACAACTGTCCGGACCACTGCTCAAGTGAGTTAATTAACTCATAACTGAATCCCAGCATCCCGGCTCAGTATGGGAAGAGGAATAGATAAAGCGCTGCTGTGGCCTTGAGACGCGCCCTGTGACACTAGAGACTATCCAGTGTACTTTGTTGTTGTTGTTGCTGCTGTCTACCGTGAGTGCTGAGACTGTGCAGGAGTAGCACCTCTCATATAAAATGTACGAGCGTACCATTACCGTACCGTAGCTCAACATTGCTACTCTATCGCAGCAGGATCATTCTCGTCTGTCTTAGGGGTTGGGGTTGTGACTTAAAGTCTTCGGCATTGTGTGATTAGTACGCAGCGATGCTATTACTGCTACTACTGCTTGTGGCTAACGAAAGTGCAAATTCAATTAGATAGACAATCAGGTTTCAGCAGACTCCGGCCCGCGGAGCATCTTCATTCGGCCCTCGGGTGTTTTGAAACTTTGCAATAGCAATCCGGCCCGCTCAAGGTTTCTATCTCTTCTCAGCGCTTTTCTCTCTAATCTCCTCTCTCCTCTCTTTTCTCCTCTATCATCTCCTCTCTTCTTTCATCTCATCTCCTCTCTCCTCTCTTCTTTCCTCTCTTCTCTCCTATCTTCTCTCCTCTATCATCTCCTCTCTTCTTTCATCTCATCTCCTCTCTCCTCTCTTCTCTCCTCTCTTCTCTCCTCCCTTCTCTCCTCCCTTCTCTCCTCTCTTCTCTCCTATCTTCTCTCCTATCTTCTCTTTTATATCATCTCCTCTCTTCTTTCATCTCATCTCCTCTCTCCTCTCTTCTTTCCTCTCTTCTCTCCTATCTTCTCTCCTCTATCATCTCCTCTCTTCTTTCATCTCATCTCCTCTCTCCTCTCTTCTCTCCTCTCTTCTCTCCTCCCTTCTCTCCTCCCTTCTCTCCTCTCCTCTCTCCTATCTTCTCTTCTCTCTTCTCTCCTCTCTTCTCTCTTCTCTCCTCTCTCCTATCTTCTCTTCTCTCTTCTCTCCTCTCTTCTCTCTTCTCTCCTCTCTCCTCTCGCCTCTCCTCTATCATCTCCTCTCTTCTTACATCTCATCTCATCTCCTCCCCTCTCTCCTCTCTTCTCTCCTCTCTTCTCTCCTCCCTTCTCTCCTCTCTTCTCTCCTATCTTCTCTCCTATCTTCTCTTCTCTATCATCTCCTCTCCTCTCCTCTCTTCTCTCCTCTCTTCTCTCTTCTCTCCTCTCTCCTCTCGCCTCTCCTCTATCATCTCCTCTCTTCTTTCATCTCATCTCCTCTCTCCTCTCTTCTCTCCTCCTTTCTCTCCTCTCTTCTCTCCTATCTTCTCTCCTATCTTCTCTTCTCTATCATCTCCTCTCCTCTTCTCTCTCCCCGCTTCTCTCTTCTCTCCTCTCTCCTCTCGCCTCTCCTTTCTCTTATCTCCCTTCTCTCTTCTTTATTCCCTCTCCTCTCCCCCCGGCTCGCAGTCATTCTCTAGGTTCTCTATTTGGCCCCCTGAGACAGACACTGTCACTGTCAAATGCAAACACTTTAGCTTTGCACAAAATTAGTGCCGTTTCCCCTCGGCACAGGTAAATCATTACGATGCGGACGAAGAGAACATTGAAGACGAGGGATTTTCCGGTGCAAGCAGTTCAACATCGCCACCGCCTTCAAAGGAAAACGCGATATTGTCCGAGTCAGCCCAGTCGCACACCTACGAGAGCATCAAGTCCATGGAGGAGGCAGCGGCCAGTGAACCGTCGCATTCCGCGTCTTCGCCATCTCCACCACCTCCGCCGCCGCCAAAGAATAAGCAGTCGAAAAGAAGCAAAGAGTTAAGGTGAGTTCGGCCAGTTAAACATTGATAGTGCGATGCTAGCATGATGCACGACACGAACAGCATGTTTGCAGGTCTAAGCTGTTACCTGCATTTCATAAATGAAGTTTTACAAATTGGATAAAGCGGAGAAAATTGGGTATTCTGCTTTTCTACATTGCTCAAGTCTTTCTTTCCCCTTGAGACTACACCGAACTGGATAATGTTAATTCAATTACGAATTAGCACTTGGCCAATACATTTTTAGTAGCCCTAAGCTTAAAGGCTGAGCTCCCCATGATAGACCAAGGAAATGTCTCGATAGACGGGGACGAGCGAGCCACAAGCAGCTCTGGATTGAAATTGAACTTGCCTCACTCGCTCCGTGTGTTATACCCATTGCAGGCGACAAGCTTCAGTTGGAAAGGCTGAACAGGCAAACGGAATAAAGGAAGCTGAATTGACAGCCAGCTGACACGGTTCATATTGCCGTTCTAGAAAGTCCTCGTGTTCAGTCCATAAATCTTCAGTTCTATCTAACACCTGTACTTTTTATTTTAGCATTATTTGTTCCCGTTTCTCTTCTCCCGGACTCAAACCTTAAGGGGAGTCGGCGGAATGGGCAGTAATGCCTCTCGCCGGTTGTTCGACAATGTCGCTTAAAGTGCGCCAGGGTGCACACAGCCTTATGTCATCATTTTTAGCCCAGCGCCAAGTGGCCTATTAATTATATATCAACGGATGTGAGATGGGTGAGGCTTAATGGATGAAAAGAATTGATTGAAACGAGGTGTTTCAACCCCTTTTCTGATCGAAGCGGCCCGTTATTTTTTGCCTGAGTTGGTGTCGTGCGGGCAAAGTCCCTCAATCCTATTTATCGCTGTTGAATCCAGTAATATTTTCTTTGATGCAGTGCCAACCCGATCTGTACATACTGTAATCGCTTCACTTATTTAGTCTAACGATTGTAATAAGAAACAAGCATAAGCATTTAGTTTACAGTGAGTAATAATACTTTGACTTTATTGAAGTTACTGCACGTTAATTGATTGTCTCTATCGCAACTTTCGGCTGCTGTAAATAAATAGATTGCGTCCCCTTTTCGTCTCTGCTGCCATTTTCCTGTCTAATTTAAGGGTAATTAGAGGCTAATTAACGAGAATTAGCAGAAATAAACTTGCATCAGTGTTTGCATAAAAAGTTCTGCAAGTACTTTAAATTTGTAAATGTATTTTTGGCTTTGTACGCATGGCTTCATAGATGCAGGTAGTAGCATGGGCTTCGCCACCCGGGGGGGGACAGAGGGGACATGTCCCCTCAGTAAAAGCTATGGGGGGACATCCAATGCTTTGTACCCCCCCCCACCCCACCTGGTGACCCGTTATGGAAATTAATAGTTTTGCTTCAGGGCGACAAAACATAGTGCCTGCGGCGCCAAAATGAGTGCCTGCGGCGCCAAAATGAGTGCCTGCGGCGCCAAAATGAGTGCCTGCGGCGCCAAAATGAGTGCTTGCGGCGCCAAAATGAGTGCCTGCGGCGCCAAAATAAGTGCTTGCGGCGCCAAAATGAGTGCTTGCGGCGCCAAAATGAGTGCCTTCGGCGCCAAAGCGTTTGAGTGTCTGCGGCGCCAAAATGCGCCAAAATGAGTGCCTGCGGCGCCAAAATGAGTGCCTTCGGCGCCAAAGCGTTTGTGTCTGCGGCGCCAAAATGCGCCAAAATGAGTGCCTGCGGCGCCAAAATGAGTGCCTTCGGCGCCAAAATGCGCCAAAATGAATGCCTGCAGCGCCAAAATGAGTGCCTGCGGCGCCAAAATGAATGCCTGCAGCGCCAAAATGAGTGCCTGCGGCGCTAAAATGAGTGCTTGCGGCGCCAAAATGAGTGCCTTCGGCGCCAAAGCGTTTGAGTGTCTGCGGCGCCAAAATGCGCCAAAATGAGTGCTTGCGGCGCCAAAATGAGTGCCTTCGGCGCCAAAGCGTTTGAGTGTCTGCGGCGCCAAAATGCGCCAAAATGAGTGCCTGCGGCGCCAAAATGAGTGCCTTCGGCGCCAAAGCGTTTGAGTGTCTACGGCGCCAAAATGCGCCAAAATGAGTGCCTGCGGCGCCAAAATGAGTGCCTTCGGCGCCAAAATGCGCCAAAATGAGTGCCTGCGGCGCTAAAATGAGTGCCTTCGGCGCCAAAGCGTTTGAGTGTCTGCGGCGCCAAAATGCGCCAAAATGAGTGCCTGCGGCGCCAAAATGAGTGCCTTCGGCGCCAAAGCGTTTGAGTGTCTGCGGCGCCAAAATGCGCCAAAATGAGTTCCTGCGGCGCCAAAATGAGTGCCTTCGGCGCCAAAGCGTTTGAGTGTCTGCGGCGCCAAAATGCGCCAAAATGAGTGCCTGCGGCGCCAAAATGAGTGCCTGCGGCGCCAAAATGAGTGCCTGCGGCGCCAAAATGAGTGCCTGCGGCGCTAAAATGAGTGCCTACGACGCTAAAATGAGTGCCTTTTGCGCCAAAATGAGGACCTGTGGCGCTAAAATGGGTGCCTGTGGCACTATAACGAGTGCCTGTGGGCCTGCGGTGCCAAAAAAGCGCTGACAACACCGATTCTGAAATTAATGTACATGTAGGAATTTAGTCATGTGTACATGTACATGTAGAATTCTTGGCTTTGTCCCCAACCATAAAATCCATGGTATTAAAGCAGAGCATAAAATGTTATTCATTTAAGCCTTTTTCTTGCTTGCAGAGGGGATTTTAATCTTTAGTTCAATCTTAGCTCACAACATCCGTGAGTTTATCAGAGGGAAGAATAGTCTTGTAAGAAGGAACTTGTATTATTATTAACACATAGAAGCTGTTTCTTAAAGCTATATATATTTCAACAGTTACTCAACATGGATCTGCAGCACAACCGAATACAATAAAACGCAGGTGTTGTCATGGTTACACAAACCGCGTCAAACAAAACAGACAAGAGGACGCTGAATCAACGCAGACTTGGGACAAAAAAGTACTTGCTGTAATTACTCGTAACTAAACAGACTGCTCAGTGATGATGACGAAAACCTTGCCTTCTAATTGGCATGTGCTCACACGCAAATTTTATTCCTTTGCAGAGCTCTCACAGTTTGTAATTCTACTTTGCTGCACCTTTTAATCCTCTCTTCGCCTCATATTACGGCCTATGGAGTTTCCTATAGAACTGGCTGTTTGCTAGCCATGTTCCCAGGGGGTTGCTGCGGCTTCGGTGACCTTCGATTGACAAAATTCAAAAGTTACACGCGAATGTTGCGATGAGTTTACAGAAAAACAATTAATTATCACGCGAGTTGCAGGTTGACTGTTTTTTAGTTAATTTGTGAGTACTAGCCCGTAGCTCTAATCTGATGAGGATGTTGAGACAACAATCAAGCGTAAACACAGACATCCGTGCATGTACACAGAGACGCTAGCAGACAGCATATACAGTACTGTAAATCCGATCTCAGACTTTCTTGTTATCAGGCGGTGTAAGCCAAAGCCAGACTGAAAAGCCAGATAGAAAACCTAGCGCATGACTGCTTGCCAGAGGAGGAGGGAAGAGGAGAGGGGAGGAGAGGAGAGGAGAGGAGAGAAGAGGAGAGGAGAGGAGAGGAAAGGAGAGGAGAGAAGAGGAGAGGAGAGGAGAGGAGAGGAGAGGAGATGAGAGGAGAGGAGAGGAGAGGAGAGGAGAGGAGAGGAGAGGTGAGGAGAGGTGAGGAGAGGAGAGGTGAGGAGAGGAGAGGAGAGGAGAGGAGAGGAGAGGTGAGGAGAGGTGAGGAGAGGAGAGGAGAGGAGAGGAGAGGAGAGGAGAGGAGAGGAGAGGTGAGGAGAGGAGAGGTGAGGAGAGGAGAGGAGAGGAGAGGACAGGAGAGGAGAGGAGAGGAGAGGAGAGGAGAGGAGAGGTGAGGAGAGGAGAGGAGAGGAGAGGACAGGAGAGGAGAGGAGAGGAGAGGAGAGGAGAGGAGAGGAGAGGAAAGAAGATGAGAGAAGAGGAGAGGAGAGGAGAGGAGAGGAGAGGAGAGGAGAGGAGAGGAGAGGAGAGGAGAGGAGAGAAGAGGAGAGGAGAGGAGAGGAGAGGAGAGGAGAGAAGAGAAGAGGAGAGGAGAGGAGAGGAGAGGAGAGGAGAGAAGAGGAGAGGAGAGGAGAGGAGAGGAGAGGTTGGACCCGAGCTTTGAGCGGGCCGGATTGCAAATGTGAAGTTTAAAAAGGCCCGCGAAGGCCGGATAGAGTGTCTTTGCGGCCTGCGGGACGAAGTTTGCCGAGCCCCTGGTCAAATATCGCATCGTCAAAGAAGGCAATTAATTCATAAGCTCCAATTAATCTTCAAACTTAGTTTAAAGTTTCAAGCTTGTAAAAGCCGCTGTCTTTCGACGATATGAAATTTCCAGGAAATGAAACGCGTTCATTTCCTTCAGTGTTAGGACGCAGCGGCAGCAGCCTCTTACTCGGATCCCCTCCCGGCCGACCCAGTCTCAATCGGACGCAGCGGCAGCAGCTCTGCATCCGCATCCGCGGTGTCATTGTGGATGACTTCCTCGCAATTGCTATCAACAGCCGCGTCTCTTCCATTACGTAGACAGCGGCAGCAGATTCGAACTAGCGACCTCCGATAGACGGAATGCATGGCAAATAGAAAGAATGGATTAGCGGCCGAATTAGTGAGTGCCAGACACATGAACACCTGGTAGACATTCTTAGCAACGATAAAGAACTCCAGGCTGGTGTTCAGCTTGATCAGCTGGTTCATCAGGGTGTCGGCGAACAGGTTGTACAGGTGCAGCGGCGCCCAGAACAGGACGAACACCAGCACCATGACAACTGACGCGCGGTAGATGCATCGAGCCCGTCGCATCCGGAAATCGACCGCCGATTCCGCTGCAGCAGCCGTGTCGGCCGTGGGGTCGCCGCGAAGCAGTTGAAGCCGCAGTTCGGTCTGGCGTCGGTGCACCAGACCCGACAGGCGCTGGTAGATCCGGCAGTGAGCGGCGCCGATGGCCAGTGTGGGCAGCAGCAGCAGGCAGACGGCAGTTAGGGAGGCGTAGCCGCTTCGAGCGGCGTCTTCGTTGCTGCGGTTGGCCTGCAGGCCGAGCAGGCGGAGACTGCGGCTCCAGCTCTCGGAGCACAGCTGGCAGCTCTGCGAGTCTTCAGCGGGCGTCAGCTCGTAGGTGGCGTGCGGGTTGCTGGACAGAGGAGAGAAGAGAAGGGAAGAGACGGGATTTGCGGTCACTGAGGCTTCAGGTTAAGCGGGAGTTGCAGTGACTGGGGCTTCAGGTTAAGCGGGAGTTGCAGTGACTGGGACTTCAGGTTAAGCGGGAGTTGCAGTGACTGGGGCTTCAGGTTAAGCGGGAGCTGCAGTGACTGGGGCTTCAGGTTAAGCGGGAGTTGCAGTGACTGGAGCTTCAGGTTAAGCGGGAGTTGCAGTGACTGGGGCTTCAGGTTAAGCGGGAGTTGCAGTGACTGGAGCTTCAGGTTAAGCGGGAGCTGCAGTGACTGAGGCTTCAGGTTAAGCGGGAGCTGCAGTGACTGGGGCTTCAGGTTAAGCGGGAGTTGCAGTGACTGGGGCTTCAGGTTAAGCGGGAGTTGCAGTGACTGGGGCTTCAGGTTAAGCGGGAGCTGCAGTGACTGGAGCTTCAGGTTAAGCGGGAGTTGCAGTGACTGGAGCTTCAGGTTAAGCGGGAGTTGCAGTGACTGGAGCTTCAGGTTAAGCGGGAGTTGCAGTGACTGGAGCTTCAGGTTAAGCGGGAGCTGCAGTGACTGGAGCTTCAGGTTAAGCGGGAGCTGCAGTGACTGGGGCTTCAGGTTAAGCGGGAGCTGCAGTGACTGGAGCTTTAGGTTAAGCTCGAGTTGCAGTGACTGGAGCTTCAGGTTAAGCGGGAGTTGCAGTGACTGGAGCTTCAGGTTAAGCTCGAGTTGCAGTGACTGGAGCTTCAGGTTAAGCGGGAGTTGCAGTGACTGGAGCTTCAGGTTAAGCGGGAGTTGCAGTGACTGGAGCTTCAGGTTAAGCTCGAGTTGCAGTGACTGGGGCTTCAGGTTAAGCGGGAGTTGCAGTGACTGGAGCTTCAGGTTAAGCGGGAGTTGCAGTGACTGGAGCTTCAGGTTAAGCGGGAGTTGCAGTGACTGGGGCTTCAGGTTAAGCGGGAGTTGCAGTGACTGGGGCTTCAGGTTAAGCGGGAGTTGCAGTGACTGGGGCTTCAGGTTAAGCGGGAGTTGCAGTGACTGGGGCTTCAGGTTAAGCGGGAGTTGCAGTGACTGGGGCTTCAGGTTAAGCGGGAGTTGCAGTGACTGGGGCTTCAGGTAAAGCTCGAGTTGCAGTGACTGAGGCTTCAGTTTAAGCGGGAGTTGCAGTGACTGGAGCTTCAGGTTAAGCTCGAGTTGCAGTGACTGGGGCTTCAGGTTAAGCGGGAGTTGCAGTGACTGGAGCTTCAGGTTAAGCGGGAGTTGCAGTGACTGGAGCTTCAGGTTAAGCGGGAGCTGCAGTGACTGGAGCTTCAGGTTAAGCTCGAGTTGCAGTGACTGGAGCTTCAGGTTAAGCGGGAGTTGCAGTGACTGGGGCTTCAGGTTAAGCGGGAGTTGCAGTGACTGGGGCTTCAGGTTAAGCGGGAGTTGCAGTGACTGGGGCTTCAGGTTAAGCGGGAGTTGCAGTGACTGGGGCTTCAGGTAAAGCTCGAGTTGCAGTGACTGAGGCTTCAGTTTAAGCGGGAGTTGCAGTGACTGAGGCTTCAGTTTAAGCGGGAGTTGCAGTGACTGGGGCTTCAGGTTAAGCGGATAAGTGATGGAGAGAGCGAATAAGTGATGAAGGGAGCGGATAAGTGATGGAGGGAGCGGATAAGTGATGGAGAGAGCGGATAAGTGATGGAGGGAGCGGATAAGTGATGGAGAGAGCGGATAAGTGATGGAGAGAGCGGATAAGTGATGGAGGGAGCGGATAAGTGATGGAGAGAGCGGATAAGTGATGGAGGGAGCGGATAAGTGATGAAGGGAGCGGATAAGTGATGGAGGGAGCGGATAAGTGATGGAGAGAGCGGATAAGTGATGGAGGGAGCGGATAAGTGATGGAGGGAGTGGATAAGTGATGGAGGGAGCGGATAAGTAATGGAGGGAGCGGATAAGTGATGGAGGGAGTGGATAAGTGATGGAGGGAGTGGATAAGTGATGGAGAGAACGGATAAGTGATGGAGGGAGTGGATAAGTGATGGAGGGAGTGGATAAGTGATGGAGGGAGCGGATAAGTGATGGAGGGAGTGGATAAGTGATGGAGAGAGCGGATAAGTGATGGAGGGAGCGGATAAGTGATGGAGGGAGTGGATAAGTGATGGAGGGAGTGGATAAGTGATGGAGGGAGCGGATAAGTGATGGAGGGAGCGGATAAGTGATGGAGGGAGCGGATAAGTGATGGAAGGAGCGGCTAAACGATAGAGGGAGTAGATCCGATAGGAAAAGGTAAAGATTAAATCTAAATCCCCTTGATTTAGACACCGACTACTTGATTAAGAAAATATTCATTTTTTGTCAATTTTCGAAGTCGATACAGAAGAAATCCTGATTTAAGTTCCCGGCTAAGCTGGCTCAGATTCACTTTGATTTATTTTCATTGTCCTTATTTACTCCCCTCTCTCAATTCACCTTTGAAACTCGAGAGGCAGCATCCAAGTCATGTTGCCTCTGCATCTTCTGCCTTTTTAAATAAACTCTGCTTGATCAAGAAGGGATTTCAAAAAGGACTAAAGAAGCCCATTGTAGCTCTGAGGCGGATAAGACTAACCAGGGGGAGACACTTTAAGTCTGTTGGATAGCCACCCCACTCCCCGGGCATCAGTTGGACAACCACCCCACTCCCCGGGCATCAGTCGGACAACCACCCCACTCCCCGGGCATCAGTTGGACAGCCAGCCCACTCCTCGAGCGTCAGTTGGACAACCACCCCACTCCCCGGGAATCAGTTGGACAGCCAGCCCACTCCTCGAGCGTCAGTTGGACAGCCACCCCACTCCCCGGGCATCAGTTGGACAGCCAGCCCACTCCTCGAGCGTCAGTTGGACAGCCACCCCACTCCCCGGGCATCAGTTGGACAGCCAGCCCACTCCTCGAGCGTCAGTTGGACAACCACCCCACTCCCCAGGCTTCATTTAAACAGCCACCCCACTCCCCGGATTCCATTTGGGCCGTGCCTGTTGCTGCATATTTATAAGTGTCTTAAAACACGCACCTGTCGTTGCAAAACTCGATTCGGTAATTAACCGCATTAGGGGCGGCAAAAAGCCCGGACAGAAGCCACAGACAGGCGATCCATTTTATGCCGGAAAAACTGCGAATGGAATTCGTTGGTTAATGATTTCTGCTAAGCTTTTACAGAGAGATATTGTACAGGGACTATTGTCTCATAGGTTACACAATCTGTCTAACATATAGCACCCTCGGACACCCGTATCTAAAAGGTAACACACCCGGACACCCTATCTAAAAGGTAACACATTCGGACACCTCTATCTAACAGGTAACACACCCGGACACCTCTATCTAACAGATAACACCCGGACACCTCTATCTAACAGGTAACACACCCGGAGACCTCTATCTAACAGGTAACACACCCGGACACCTCTATCTAACAGCTAACACACCGGACACCTCTATCTAACGGGTAACATACCCAGACACCCCTATCTAACAGCTAACACACCGGACACCTCTATCTAACAGGTAACATACCCAGACACCCCTATCTAACAGGTAACACACCCGGACATCTCTATCTAACAGCTAACACCCGGACACCTCTATCTAACAGGTAACACACCTGGACACCCCTATCTAACAGGTAACACACCTGGACCCCCCTATCTAACAGGTAACACACCGGAAACCCCTATCTAACAGGTAACACATCCGGAGACCTCTATCTAACAGGTAACACACCCGGACACCCCTATCTAACAGGTAACACATCTGGACACCTCTATCTAACAGGTAACACACCGGACACCTCTATCTAACAGCTAACACACCGGACACCTCTATCTAACAGGTAACATACCCAGACACCCCTATCTAACAGGAACACATCTGGACACCTCTATCTAACAGGTAACACATCCGGACACCTCTATCTAACAGGTAACACACCCGGACACCCCTATCTAACAGGTAACACATCCGGACACCCCTATCTAACAGGTAACACACCCGGACACCCCTATCTAACAGGTAACACACCCGGACACCCCTATCTAACAGGTACAAACCATCGCACGCACCCTCGTGAGCTCCAAAACCGATGCCATCTGCTGGAACTCCCGTCTCGAACGCTGACGCCGCTGCCAGCCCCGCCTTCGACTCCGCTGCTATTGCCGACGCTGCCGCCTCCGCTGGTTCCTGCTGCCGCAGCCGCTGCGGCAAAACTGTCTCCCAACCCGAATCCTTCAACCAGGCTGGCCGAGGCCAAGGTGAACACCGAGGCGAACATCACGGAGCAGCTGGCGAACTGGACCAGCGGACAGAGTACCGCGCCCAGGTGCCAGCGCAGGTCGGCGAAGCTCAACGCGGTGACCGGCAGGACGATGGCGCTGATGCAGAGGTCGCACAGGCAGAGGTTGGCTAGGAGAGCCTGCGTCCTCGGCCGCTGACGGTCTCGACGGCTGAGCCAGATGGCGAGCCCCAAACCGGCATTGGCCGCGATGGCCACCGCGCCAACGAGGCCGTACAGAATCAGCAGGCCCAGTCTAAGGTGCCGCTCGCTGTCCGGGAGTTTCTCGTCCATTGATTGACTGATTGACTGATTGATCGATTGATTGATTGATCGATCGATCGATTGATTGATTAATTGATTGATCGATTGATTGATATGTGACTTGGGTGAAAATGAGCGATGAAGGCGCGTTCGCGAGCTCCTGTCTAGATGTCTTGTATCTATTTTGATGGAGATCGGACCCGACCGCCTCAGCCTCCCTGCTCTAGCTAGCCAATGGCCACAGAGAAATTTAAATCCAAACATTGCGAAGGAAAGGACAGACGAACGAACTGATGACGTAAAATAGACACGAAATAACGAAACAAAATGAACTGAACTGAACTGAACTAAACTGAACTGAACTGAACTGAACTGAACTGAACTGAACTGAACTGAACTGAACTGAACTGAACTGAACTGAACTGAACTGAACTGAACTGAACTGAACTGAACTGAACTGAACTGAACTGAACTAAACTGAACTGAACTGAACTGAACTGAACTGAACTGAACTGAACTGAACTGAACTGAACTGAACTGAACTGAACTAAACTGAACTGAACTGAACTGAAGATTGCAGGATGTTTGAATTACGAGCGTCTTTTGACAATAATTTTTTTTTCATCTTAGTCTGCGATCAATCTTGACTTTATAAGTCTTCCCAGCAAGGTGTGATCAAGGGCTAAATTTGCATATAAGTCTTCTTTGCTCGTGACTTGAAGATTTATTAACTCCCTGCACGAGAGAGAGCCCTGCACTATTTTTAGTGCGCAAAAGTCAAGTAAGTAAAAGCAGTAAAAGCAGTTTTCGTTGCCGCATCTAATCTATTCAAAAACAAAATATGCATCACTAGCTACTAGATTTTCATGTGCAGTAGTACATTCAGTTCATTTTCAGTGTTGTGCTTCCTAAGGATTAGAATAGAGTAGGTGAAATTATCATAATGTTTTCAAAGAGGATTCTCATGGTGGCTCAGAGATGATCTTCATTGTGGTTCAGGGACGATTCTCATGGTTTAGGGACGATTTTCATGGTTTAGGGACGATTCTCATGGTGGTTCAGGGACGATTTTCATGGTGGTTCAGGGACAATTCTCATGGTGGTTCAGGGACGATTCTCATGGTGGTTCAGGGACGATTCTCATGGTGGTTCAGGGACGATTCTCATGGTTTAGGGACGATTCTCATAGTGGTTCAGGGACGATTCTCATGGTGGTTCAGGGACGATTCTCATGGTGGTTCAGGGACGATTTTCATGGTTTAGGGACGATTCTCATAGTGGTTCAGGGACGATTTTCATGGTTCAGGGACGATTCTCATGGTGGTTCAGGGACAATTCTCATGGTGGTTCAGGGACGATTCTCATGGTTTAGGGACGATTCTCATGGTTTAGGGACAATTCTCATGGTGGTTCAGGGACGATTCTCATGGTTTAGGGACGATTCTCAAGGTGGTTCAGGGACGATTCTCAAGGTGGTTCAGGGACGATTCTCATGGTGGTTCAGGGACGATTCTCAAGGTGGTTCAGGGACGATTCTCATGGTGGTTCAGGGACGATTCTCATGGTTCAGGGACGATTCTCATGGTGGTTCAGGGACGATTCTCAAGGTGGGTCAGGGACGATTCTCAAGGTGGTTCAGGGACGATTCTCATGGTGGTTCAGGGACGATTCTCAAGGTGGTTCAGGGACGATTCTCATGGTGGCTCAGGGACGATTCTCATGGTGGTTCAGGGACAATTCTCATGGTGGTTCAGGGACGATTCTCATGGTGGCTCAGAGACGATTCTCATCGTGGTTCAGGGACGATTCTCATGGTGGTTCAGGGACGATTCTCATGGTGGTTCAGGGACGATTTTCATGGTTTAGGGACGATTCTCATGGTTTAGGGACAATTCTCATGGTGGTTCAGGGACGATTCTCATGGTTTAGGGACGATTCTCAAGGTGGTTCAGGGACGATTCTCATGGTGGTTCAGGGACGATTCTCATGGTTCAGGGACGATTCTCATGGTTTAGGGACGATTCTCATGGTGGTTCAGGGACGATTCTCATGGTGGCTCAGAGACGATTCTCATCGTGGTTCAGGGACGATTCTCATGGTTTAGGGACGATTCTCATGGTTTAGGGACAATTCTCATGGTGGTTCAGGGACGATTTTCATGGTTCAGGGACGATTCTCATGGTGGTTCAGGGACGATTCTCATGGTGGTTCAGGGACGATTCTCATGGTGGTTCAGGGACGATTCTCATGGTTTAGGGACGATTCTCATGGTGGTTCAGGGACGATTCTCATGGTGGTTCAGGGACGATTCTCATGGTGGTTCAGGGACGATTCTCATGGTGGTTCAGGGACGATTCTCATGGTGGTTCAGGGACGATTCTCATGGTGGTTCAGGGACGATTTTCATGGTTTAGGGACGATTCTCATGGTTTAGGGACAATTCTCAAGGTGGTTCAGGGACGATTCTCATGGTTCAGGGACGATTCTCATGGTGGTTCAGGGACGATTCTCAAGGTGGTTCAGGGACGATTCTCAAGGTGGTTCAGGGACGATTCTCATGGTGGTTCAGGGACGATTCTCAAGGTGGTTCAGGGACGATTCTCATGGTGGCTCAGGGACGATTCTCATGGTGGTTCAGGGACAATTCTCATGGTGGTTCAGGGACGATTCTCATGGTGGCTCAGGGACGATTCTCATGGTGGCTCAGGGACGATTCTCATGGTGGCTCAGGGACGATTCTCATGGTGGCTCAGGGACGATTCTCATGGTGGTTCAGGGACGATTTTCATGGTGGCTCAGGGACAATTCTCATGGTGGTTCAGGGACGATTCTCATGGTGGTTTAGGGCAGATTCTCAAATTGTTTGGGGCGGTTTCTTAAGACAGTATTAAGATAGCAGAGTATTATGCAATTAGAAGAGGTAGAAATAGAAAATATTCAAAAGTTTTTCAGTTTAATATTTTTCATAGTAATTGCCGCACAAAGGCATCGTAAAAATCCTTCAACAGGAGCTCTTAGAATCGGCGGTCCCGACCGCGCCACCGCCTCCAGCACGTGAGTCGCGCACCAGCTTCACCAGCAGGAATGCGATCTCGTAGATGAACACGATGCTGAATCCCAGGTAGAGGCCGAGGATTCCTCCCAGATCCGAGAGCAAGTTTCCGGCAGTGTAAACCAGGCTTTCATCAATACGGAGCCCAATGGTACTTGTTGGGTTCACCGTGATGCGTAGGAAACTGCGCTGAACAAATTCTAACTGAGATTTGGCGTCCAGGGTGGTCACATTTGCGGTGCCGTTCACCTGGGGATTAAGTGGTGGGGTGGGGAATTAGATCGTAGTGTGGGGAATGGGGTGTGGGGAATGGGTGTGTGGGGAATGGGGGTGTGGGGAATGGGTGTGTGGGGAATGGGGGTGTGGGGAATGGGTGTGTGGGGAATGGGGGTGTGGGGAATGGGTGTGTGGGGAATGGGTGTGTGGGGAATGGGGGTGTGGGGAATGGGTGTGTGGGGAATGGGTGTGTGGGGAATGGGTGTGTGGGGAATGGGTGTGTGGGGAATGGGTGTGTGGGGAATGGGTGTGTGAGGAATGGGTGTGTGGAGAATTGGGGTGTGGGGAATGGGTGTGTGGGAAATGGGTGTGTGGGGAATGGGTGTGTGGGGAAGGGGGTGTGGGGAATGGGTGTGTGGGGAATGGGGGTGTGGGGAATGGGTGTGTGGGGAATGGGTGTGTGGGGAATGGGTGTGTGGGGAATGGGTGTGTGAGGAATGGGTGTGTGGAGAATTGGGGTGTAGGGAATGGGTGTGTGGGAAATGGGGGTGTGGGAAATGGGTGTGTGGGGAATGGGTGTGTGGGGAATGGGGGTGTGGGGAATGGGTGTGTGGGGAATGGGTGTGTGGGGAATGGGTGTGTGAGGAATGGGTGTGTGGAGAATGGGGGTGTGGGGAATGGGTGTGTGGGAAATGGGTGTGTGGGGAATGGGTGTGTGGGGAATGGGTGTGTGGGGAATGGGTGTGTGGGGAATGGGTGTGTGGGGAATGGGTGTGTGGGGAATGGGTGTGTGGGGAATGGGTGTGTGGGGAAGGGGGTGTGGGGAATGGGTGTGTGGGGAATGGGTGTGTGGGGAATGGGGGTGTGGGGAATGGGTGTGTGGAATGGGTGTGTGGGAAATGGGGGTGTGGGGAATGGGTGTGGGGAATGGGAGTGTGGGGAATGGGTGTGTGGGGAATGGGTGTGTGGGGAAGGGGGTGTGGGGAATGGGTGTGTGGGAAATGAAGTGTTTAGATTACAGTGTAAAAGAATTTTTGGTTAATTGTATGGGGTTCAGAGTGTGGGGTTCAGAGTATTGGGTTCAGAGCATTGGGTTCCGAGTGTGGGTTTCAGAGTGTGGAGTTCATAGTATGGTGTTCAGAGTATGGGGTTCGTCAGCACTCCAATGCTGCCAGAGTCCAGCGCACCAGCAGGAGCCTGGGATCGAATCCTCGAAGTCGCACAGCCGGTTCGGCGTAAGCGTCGAACAGGGCCGTCACGGAGGCGTCGAGCTTCGGCCAGACGTGCGGCGACACCCGGATCGCCCAGTCCCGTTCGAGGCAGTCGATTCGACACTCGGTGCCGGCCGCCTCCAGCGCCTGCGGCAACACTCGGCCGTGGCAGGCGGCCCTGGCGCGGTCCTCGGTGCTGGCCGACCCCGACGAGGCGTTGCCGACCGAGTGGCAGCCCGGCTGGCCAGGATGGGCATCGAAGCGGCGGAACTTCTCGCTGATGCAGCCGCACTGACGGATGAGCTCGGCTTGGATGCTGGACTCCAGGCAGGAGCGACGGTCGGATGGAGCTGCGGGCGGGGAGTTCAGGGAGTGGTTGCTGAGGGGTGAAGGGGTGGCCTGGAGGGTGTGGGTCAGAGGGTGTGGGGTGGAGGGTGTGGGTTAGAGGGTATGGGGTGGAGGGTGTGGGTCAGAGGGTATGGGGTGGAGGGTGTGGGTCAGAGGGTGTGGGGTGGAGGGTGTGGGTTAGAGGGTATGGGGTGGAGGTGTGGGTCAGAGGGTGTGGGGTGGAGGGTGTGGGTCAGAGGGTATGGGGTGGAGGGTGTGGGTCAGAGGGTGTGGGTCAGAGGGTGTGGGGCTGATTGTGTTGCGTACTGGTTGGTGGGTAAGTGGCAGGTGCAATGCAGTGAGCTTTCTAAAGTTAAAATTTAGAGACTTTGGTGTGGGAACGGCTGTGTGGAATGTGGGGAACAGTATAAGGTGTATTGGAAGGACTTTAAGGAGTGAGACGTCGATACCAGTTTCATTTTACGAGGCGCAAATTGTATCGAGAATATTGCGGCATTGATTTCTGTGGCGGAATTTGGGATTTGCATCACTCCCAACGGCAGACGGAGCTGCTTCCTCAAATCAATCTTCCTAATTGATGTTCTTTGATTAACCAAGTTATTTCATTTCCCGTTTGTCCTATGCGTTGGCAAAAGAGTACAAACACAAATTAATTAATGCACATTGCTGAGAGATTCTGGGTGCTTTGTGACCCGAGAACTCATTGAATGCCTCACAACTGCGGGTCCCACCTTTATCGATTGTTTTCCTCAGTCGCCAAAGCCATTAGCCAGAGAAAAATATGGGGTCTATAACTTTTATGACTGTTTAAAGCAAACTCTTCAATCTCTCCTGCTCTCTCCCTTTATCTCTCGCCCTCTCGCCCTCTCTCCCACCCTCTCCCACCCTCTCCCTTTATCTCTCGCCCTCTCGCCCTCTCTCCCACCCTCTCCCGCTCTCTCTCTTTATCTCTCGCCCTCTCGCCCTCTCTCGCCCTCTCTCCCGCTCCCTCCCTTTATCTCTCGCCCTCTCGCCCTCTCTCCCACCCTCTCCCGCTCTCTCTCTTTATCTCTCGCCCTCTCGCCCTCTCTCGCCCTCTCTCCCGCTCCCTCCCTTTATCTCTCGCCCTCTCGCCCTCTCTCCCACCCTCTCCCACTCTCTCCCACCCTCTCTCGCCCTCTCGCCCTCTCTCCCGCTCTCTCCCGCTCTCTCCCTTTATCTCTCGCCCTCTCGCCCTCTCTCCCACCCTCTCCCACCCTCTCCCTTTATATCTCGCCCTCTCGCCCTCTCTCCCACCCTCTCCCGCTCTCTCTCTTTATCTCTCGCCCTCTCGCCCTCTCTCCCGCTCTCTCCCACCCTCTCCAACCCTCTCCCGCTCTTTCCCGCTCTGTCCCGCTCTTTCCCGCTCTCTCCCGCTCTCTCCCACCCTCTCCCGCTCTCTCCCACCCTCTCATACCCTCTCCTGCTCTCTCCCGCTCTCTCCCACCCTCTCCCATCCTCTCCCACCCTCTCCCGCTCTCTCCCGCTCTCTCCCGCTCTCTCCCGCTCTCTCCCGCTCTCTCCCGCTCTCTCCCACCCTCTCCCGCTCTCTCCCACCCTCTCATACCCTCTCCTGCTCTCTCCCGCTCTCTCCCACCCTCTTCCATCCTCTCCCACCCTCTCCCGGTCTCTCCCGCTCTCTCCCGCTCTCTCCCGCTCTCTCCCGCTCTCTCCCGCTCTCTCCCGCTCTCTCCCACCCTCTCCCACCCTCTCCCACTCCTCCCGCTCTCTCCCGCTCTCTCCCACCCTCTCCCGCTTTCTACTGTATTTTCATTTACTTTCTTATTGGAATTTCTATTTGCAAATCGAATTTGCCTCTCGTTAGCTGAGTCAAAGAAGTCTTGTTTTTCAGTTTTTTAACACTGGCTGTTTTGTAAAAATTAAAGCACCGGCAACCTTAGCAAATTGTGTATCAATCGATTCGTATAAATAATTCAGTATCACGTCTCTATAAAGTCTCCTAATTATAACATTTCGGCTCAGCTAGCAGCTAACAGCATACGTCGTAGTAGTGTCAATATTTGTCCAGGCCTTAGTTGGGCACTTAACGCAAACAGACTTCAATTCCGTTTCAAGTAGCAGGGTTTTGTGTGTTCAATTAACTGCGACAAAACAGTTAGCGGGCCAGGTTATTTTGGTAAGTAAGACTCTGTGAATCTTTTACTAACCACTGCTATTGTTGCCATTCCGGCACCCACTGAATCCTTGCCGATCTGTTAGTAAAAATCATTGGCTGAGGGAAGAGAGAAAGAGGAGTAGAGGAAAAGAATGAGTGGAGGGAAAGACGGGGTAGAAGGAAAGAGGGGGCAGAAGGAAAGAAGGGGTAGAAGGAAAGAGGGGGTAGAAGGAAAGAAGGGGTAGAAGGAAAGAGGGGGTAGAAGGAAAGAGGGGATAGAGGGAAAGAGGGGTAGAGGGAAAGAGGGGTAGAGGGAAAGAGGGGTAGAAGGAAAGAGGGGATAGAGGGAAAGAGGGGTAGAGGGAAAGAGGGGTGGAGGGAAACAGGGGCGTAGCCAGAGGGGGGGCAAGGGGGCCGTGGCCCCCCAATCACCAACTCTGGCCTTGGCGCCCCCCCCCCCCCTAAAAGAAAATGGCGCCCCCCCCCCCTATAAGAAACTGGCGCCCCCCTAAAAGAAACTGGCGCCCCCCCCTATAAGAAACTGGCGCCCCCCCCCCCTTAAAGAAACTGGCGCCCCCCCCTAAAAGAAACTGGCGCCCCCCCCCTAAAAGAAACTCGCGCCCCCCCCCCCTATAAGAAGCTGGCGCCCCCTAACTCACGGCCCCCCCCCCAATCAAAATTCCTGGCTACGCCCCTGGAGGGAAAGAGGGGTAGAGGGAAAGAGGGGTAGAGGGAAAGAGGGGTAGAGGGAAAGAGGGGTAGAGGGAAAGAGGGGTAGAGGGAAGGAGGGGTAGAGGGAAAGAGGGGTAGAGGGAAAGAGGAGTTAGAGGGAAAGAGGGGTAGAGGGAAAGAGGGGTTAGAGGGAAAGAGGGGTAGAGGGAAAGAGGGGTTAGAGGGAAAGAGGGGTAGAGGGAAAGAGGGGTAGAGGGAAAGAAGGGTAGAGGGAAAGAGGGGTAGAGGGAAAGAGGGGTAGAGGGAAAGAGGGGTAGAGGGAAAGAGGGGTAGAGGGAAAGAGGGGTAGAGAAAAAGACAAGAAATCTGCAAGCATACAGCAAAATCATTAGAAACGTAAAAGACACGTTTGACAATAAAAAATTAGCCAATAAAGTAGCTGATCCTGCTCCCCGCTCACAGGTAAAGAGTTTCTCCCCAGACGGTGTGGAAAACTTCACTTCGCCCTGGTACTTGGCGCACCGGCCCTCGAAATTGTGTCTCTCAGTGTAGCGAAGGCCCAGCATCACCCATGCTCCAGTTGGCAAGTCCAGAATGTCCTCCACATCCGGGTAGGAGCCCCGAGCGTGGACAAACACTTTGCCAGCCGGTGAGAAATCCGCGAGAGTTCTCCGATCCCAGTAGCTCAGCACGCCGCTCTCAACAAACAGCATCATGTCTAGGAAGTCGTCATCAGCCAGGGTGCCCGAGCTGCCGCCAGCCGATCCGATGCTCACGGTGAAGCAGGTGTGGAACCGGGGCACGTAGGTTTGCTTGATGGAGTCAGTCGGACACTGGACGCCTCGATAATTGCAGCTCAGCAGGCTGTTTGCCAGCTTGTGCTCAACCGGTGTCAGGTTCCTTGATCGCGTCATCAACTCGCGCAGACTCTGCGAGTTGGTCACGTCCGGCCCGTTGGCGGCCGAAATTGACTCGGCCAGGGCTGGCAGAGCGTCGAAGAACCGGCCGAGACTGTTCGATGGCGAAGTCGGAGCTTCAGCCAGATGCTCGTTCACCGCGCTGACCGACAGCGGCACCAGGTTGCACAGGGTCACATCCGGCCACTGGAACGGCTGGTCGTAGCTCGAACTGGTGGTGGTGCTGTAGCGCAGGTAGACGGTCACAATGATGCACAGGTGCACGATGAGAGCCACCAGCGACAGAGAGAGGAGGCCGGTCCACACCAAGCCTCGGCCGCTGCTCAGACCGGCCTGGCTCACCCCTGGCAGCGAAGTCTCCTTGGTGAACTCAATCAGCTGCCTGCGCAGTCGGCTGCGGGCCACCGCCTCTGCCGCGGCCTGCTGCAGCCGGCTCTGCGGAGTTGCTGACGGGGCCGCAGTATGGGGCTGGTCGGATTGCTTTGAGTCCATGGCGCTGGTCTGTCTGTCTGTCTTCTGCTGCTGGGGTTGGGGGCCCGCTGTGTGCTTTTCTACTGCAGCAGAGAGTTCTGAGCTGCTTAGCAACCGCATGGATTCTCATTGGTCAGCCTGGCTGTGAGCTGCTGTGAGGCTTTCAGTCTCAGAGCATTTCACAATGTCTGTCTCAGTGTCTGCCTCAGTGTCTGTCTCTTAGCGTCTGTCTCAGTGTTTGTCTCAGTATCTGTCTCAGTGTCTGTCTGAGTGTCTGTCTCAGTGTTTGTCTCAGTGTCTGTCTCAGTGTCTGTCTCAGTGTCTGTCTCAGTGTCTGTCTCAGTATCTGTCTCAGTGTCTGTCTCAGTGTCTGCCTGAGTGTCTGTTTGAGTGTCTGCCTGAGTGTCTGTCTGAGTGTCTGTCTCAGTGTCTGTCTCAGTGTTTGTCTCAGTATCTGTCTCAGTGTCTGTCTGAGTGTCTGTCTCAGTATCGGTCTCAGTGTCTGTCTGAGTGTCTGTCTTAGTGTCTGTCTCAGTGTTTGTCTCAGTATCTGTCTCAGTGTCTGTCTGAGTGTCTGTCTCAGTATCTGTCTCAGTGTCTGTCTGAGTGTCTGTCTCAGTGTCTGTCTCAGTATCTGTCTCAGTGTCTGTCTCAGTGTCTGTCTCAGTGTCTGTCTCAGTATCTGTCTCAGTGTCTGTCTCAGTGTCTGTCTCAGTGTTTGTCTCAGTATCTGTCTCAGTGTCTGTCTGAGTGTCTGTCTCAGTATCTGTCTCAGTGTCTGTCTGAGTGTCTGTCTCAGTGTCTGTCTCAGTGTCTGTCTCAGTATCTGTCTCAGTGTCTGTCTCAGTGTCTGCCTGAGTGTCTGTTTGAGTGTCTGCCTGAGTGTCTGTCTGAGTGTCTGTCTCAGTGTCTGCCTCAGTGTCTGTCTCAGTGTCTGTCTCTTAGCGTCTGTCTCAGTGTTTGTCTCAGTATCTGTTTGAGTGTCTGCCTGAGTGTCTGTCTGAGTGTCTGTCTCAGTGTCTGTCTCAGTGTCTGCCTGAGTGTCTGTCTGCGCTTTTTAACCCGAAAGTTCTAAAGCAAATCCTCCCCAAACTCATGTCAACCGATTTTTCTGCAACCTCAAAACCACGCCCCAATCTTCGTTCCTTAACAGTATACGACCTGTCAACTCGCAAGCAATCAACTCGGTCTGGGAATTTCTGCTCAGCAAGAATAATCTCTCTAGCTTGAACAAATCTGTTGAATAATTGATTCCAATTGTAACCCTCTAAAACTCAAATACGTATTGGTTGGGCTCTGCTGCAGCCGCGGCAGCGATTCCGCGCAATCCAATTTCCAGTTCGTGAGACCGGCTGACCAAACACACGGGAGGCGAGGTTTGCTCTGAAGTCGTGCTGTGCTGATTGGTGTCATAACTGCAGTTTGCTCAGGGGCTTGAGGACTGAGTCAAATATCAAACTGGCTGGAATTCATTAGAACTGCAGCCTCTTGATTCTCTCTGCTCTAATCTCCTTTCTCTCTCCTCCTCCCCTCTCTTCTCTCCTCTCCTCTTATCTCTCTCTCTCCTCTCCTCTCCTCTTCTCTTCTCTCCTCTTCTCTTCTCTCCTCTTCTCTTCTCTCCTCTTCTCTTCTCTCCTCTTCTCTTCTCTCCTCTTCTCTTCTCTCCTCTTCTCTTCTCTCCTCTCCTCTTACGAAGCATTAGCCCAGAGAAATAATATAAAATATTCAAAATATTGGCACTCACTTCGCTGACATGTAAGCACCTGCGTTACCAACTTCCAGGTGCTTGGGTGGAGGGGAGTTGAGGATTCTCCACTCCCCCTCTCTCCTTCCCTCCCTTTTTCCTGGTTTCTTTCGTTTCGTCTCTTCTTACACACAAGTTTTCCTCAATATCCCTCTCTCCTGCCTCTTCTCAATTCTCTTCAATACTAGTGCTCTCAACACAGCACTTGCACTTTCAATTGTCTTTTGTGAAATGCATCCCAATCTTCTGGCCCAGGCTACCCAATTAAGAAGCAGCAAGCACCCTCAATAGTTATAGAAACTACCGATGCCTGAGAACAATAGGGGCCCAACACAAAGCAGCAATCAAAGAAGCCTTCGTTAAAAAAACTTAGACAATGCTATCTATCAATCAAATTCAAAGATTCTGAGCTAAAACAGAAGGCAGTTACGATCGATTGCAGTTGCCATGACAACCAATCTATCAAGTCAACAAACTGACGAATTGCGATTTTAGGGTTGCAGCCTAGTAGCCTAGAGCGTCCAACTCACGACTGAAAGGCTTCAAATGGATGCCAGCATTAGCTGGGGGAATTGAGGGTGTGTGTGGCGACCCCCAGTCCTTGGACTGAACAGCCGTACGCAGCCTTCAGATGCGCCGCGCAATAGCTGCTGGCAGGTCTAATCAATTATCATTGTATTATTATTTACCTATTGATGCAAAAGAAAATATTAATACATGTCTACGACCCTACTCTAAGTAGCCTAAGTAAGTTTTTATGCAATTTAAATTTAAATTTAAATTTAAATTTTGCTTGAAATCAAAAAAATAATTGGAAACAAAGAATTGCTGATACTAATTATAGTGAGCAAAAATATGCTCAGCAATTATCTCGATATGTGTCA
>NIVC01000424.1:306255-308755 GCA_002269645.1 Macrostomum lignano | reverse complement strand
GAATAGTCGCGGCAAATTAAGAACAGTGGCGGCAAATAAAGAACAGTGGCGCCAAAAAACAAATCAGGGCGCCAAATGAAGAATTGTGGCGCCAAAAAAGAATCGTTGCGCCAAATAAGGAACCGTGGCGCCAAATAACAAATCCTAGCGCCAAATTAAAAATCGTGGTGCCAAATTAAGAATCGTGGCGCCAAATTAGGAATGGTGGCGCCAATTTGAGAGTCCTGGCGCCAAATTACAAATCGTGGCGCCAAATAAAGAATCGTGGCGCCAGTTAAAATCACTGTTCAGTTTATAATTATTGTCAGAAAGATTTCATGCACTCTGAACAAGGAGGCCCTTGGCCAGCCAAGCCAGCCGCCACTCACCGGTGAAGTGAACTCTAATTGGCTCGGACAGGACACCCACCCCTTCCCCAGACAGACTCTCTCGAGAGGTCTAGTCTAGGCTTCAAATTTGTTAAACTGTTGTATGGTTCATTAATCACCGACTTCACCTTTCTGGCATATAAATAGCTTATCGAATCCAGATTTATTGAGTCTTAAATCTTTAAATTATCTTGAAATTAACTATTAATTAACCATGATGCTGTTTCAATTACAAACCACTGAAACCAGTCAGCAAAATTTTCCTGTCGATTCGCTAATTCAATCTTCCACGACTACAAACCATGCTGGTTTCGGACATAGGAGATTCTCTATGGTGAGTTTTCCTGCCTTCCTTCTGATATGTTGCTGTGCTAATTTATTGTATTGATATCAGTCAGTCAGTCAGTCAGTCAGTCAGTCAGTCAGTCAGTCAGTCAGTCAGTCAGTCAGTCAGTCAGTCAGTCAGTCAGTCAGTCAGTCAGTCAGTCAGTCAGTCAGTCAGTCAGTCAGTCAGTCAGTCAGTCAGTCAGTCAGTCAGTCAGTCAGTCAGTCAGTCAGTCAGTCAGTCAGTCAGTCAGTCAGTCAGTCAGTCAGTCAGTCAGTCAGTCAGTCAGTCAGTCAGTCAGTCAGTCAGTCAGTCAGTCAGTCAGTCAGTCAGTCAGTCAGTCAGTCAGTCAGTCAGTCAGTCAGTCAGTCAGTCAGTCAGTCAGTCAGTCAGTCAGTCAGTCAGTCAGTCAGTCAGTCAGTCAGTCAGTCAGTCAGTCAGTCAGTCAGTCAGTCAGTCAGTCAGTCAGTCAGTCAGTCAGTCAGTCAGTCAGTCAGTCAGTCAGTCAGTCAGTCAGTCAGTCAGTCAGTCAGTCAGTCAGTCAGTCAGTGGAGGCATCCTACTCAAAAGCCGAAGTCTATACGCATCAGTGCTCAAAAACAGGTTAATTTTGCAGCAAAAGATAATTGTTTTATTTCTGGGCTAGCCCAATGAAATGGAACGTCAAAATGCCTAATGTTGTCAGGTAGGATCTGTAGTAGATTTGTGAGCATTTATGACTGAGTTACCTGTCTGTGACTGTCACAGGCACATGAAATCATTGAAATAGAACCTTTGCTCTCCTTCTGTATCGCTGAACTCTGCGCTTTTTATTTAGACTTTGTTAGCGCGAGCTCGTCATGTGCTTTCTGCAACTTTCTGTCTGACAGCTTCACTGCATTTCCCTAACACCTCCCTCTCCTGCTCTCCCTTCTCACTCCACCTCTCCTCTCCCTTCTCACTCCACCTCTCCTCTCCCTTATCACTCCACCTCTCCTCTCCCTTCTCCCTCCACCTCTCCTCTCCCTTCTCACTCCACCTCTCCTCTCCCTTCTCACTCCACCTCTCCTCTTCCTTCTCACTCCACCTCTCCTTATCTCCCTTCTCACTCCACCTCTCCTCTCCCTTCTCACTCCACCTCTCCTCTCCCTTCTCCCTCCACCTCTCCTTCTCTCCCTTCTCACTCCACCTCTCCTGCTCTCCCTTCTCCCTCCAACTCTCCTTCTCTCTCTCCCTTCTCACTCCACCTCTCATTCTCTCCCTCCCCACTCTCACCGGCACCAGACGATATGTTGCCATAAAACTGTCAAGCAAAATCGAAATCTTTTATCCATTTTTTCGCTTTGTCCGCCATTTTTTGTCTTTCCTACCCGCACAAACTCGCAACAGTAAGAGATGGGCCTTTGTGTAGCAATTTTTTGTTTAATAGCTGCCAATAAGAGTGTTTTGAATGAGTCACGCAGCACTTTATAATTCATATTGATAGGCAGCATATTAATCAGTTATTTAAAAAAACCCAAGAGCACACAGATGCGACAACTGCGCCTCCATTTTGTAGGCCCTGGCCACTTCGACACTCCCACACAATCACTCACAATGGCTGGACCAGACTGTCTTACTAAATTAGCCGATTCATAATTCATATTTTATACAGAATATTACTTGGACCAGTTTTTTCTCTAGCTGATCCACAGCGCAGGTGCTTATAGTTGTCGATCGATTGGTAATTGTTCTGGTTGTGCCAGCCAAAGACAACTGTGAATATAGGTGTCTGGATTGAAGACTTCACGAACTGGACAATTCACAAACCAGACAATTCACAAACTGG